>VWZP01008070.1:1100024-1127003 GCA_013396995.1 Dicaeum eximium | reverse complement strand
CGCACAGGCTCTTCTGGATCTTCTTGATGCCCAGGTGGGCGATTTCGAGGATGTTGAGGAAGAGGGAGACGGCGGCGATGCTGTTCATGAAAACCATAAAGATGGTCTTCTCTGTGGGTCGGGACACAAAACAATCCACCGTGTTAGGGCAAGGGGGCCGAGTGCATTTGTATAGGGGAGACATGTGAAAGCCGTATAAAAGATACTGACCTATCATAAAGCCCACTTCGAGCACCGACCGGGTCAGGATATGTAGGACATAGGTGCGCAGCAGGGACCCTCGCAAGGGGGCCTTATTCACTTTCTTCTGTTCCTCCAGTTTACGCAGTTCTCTCTCCACTCTCCTGTGCTCCTCGAGCATGGGCTCCAGGCCCTCGAGCTGAGCCCGCAGGTGGGTTTTCCTGTTCTGCCGCTCTTTCTCCAGCGCCCTTAACCTGTAGAGCGCGTGGCCCATGTACACTAAGGATGGGGAGGAGACAAATATGATCTGCAGTACCCAGTATCTGATCAGAGAGATGGGGAAGGCTTTGTCGTAACAGATATTGTTGCAGCCAGGTTGCTCTGTGTTGCAGATGAACTCGGACTGCTCATCATCCCAGACATCTTCAGCGGCCACTCCCAGCACCAGCATCCGGAATATGAACAGGATCGTGAGCCAGATTTTGCCAACTATGGTGGAGTGGATGTGCACTTCTTCAAGGATGCTGCCCAACAAGTTCCAGTCCCCCATGGTCAGAAGTTCATTTCTGGAAAAAAAAAATTATTTTCCTGCAATGATGGATTTCTTTTGGAAATGGCCATTTTTAATTTTTGTTGTTTGTTCGGTTGGTTTTGGTCTTTTTTAATGTTAATAAATGTGTTTCAGATACATTCTTCTGGTAGCTGGAGAGCTCTTAGAATGTAATCATTATTTTCTACTTACTGGGTCTTTAAATTAATTAAAACTTCATGATTACTGGTCACAAATGCAAATGTGAGAGTATTTTAAGATTAAGAGAGATTGATTTCTGCTGTAAACCACAGTACTTCATAACTGCCCATAGTTTTATATTATTTTCTTCCCACTAGAAATGAAGACTACTTTTTTCCCACCTTGCAAATCGTTTGCCAACGATGGTTTAATTCTATACCCACTCCATTCCACATTGATTTGCCATAGTTTTGCCACAACAGATAATGTTCTTGGCTTTAATTTGTATAAAAGTAAAACTTTGGATAAAGTTTTGAGAAGTGTCCTATAGCTGTGACTTAAAAACAATTTCATTTTTTACCCCAAGGTAGTAGCAATTTTAGTGCCATCCATCCAATATTTTCCCATCTACCCAGGTAACAGTTCACAAGTTTCTCTCTTGGCTTCCTAAAACTACAAATACATAGCTGATTTACATATAGCTATACATTTGCAGTCTCAGTTCTAGGATAATATCAATAAACTGAATGCTCCTAGGGTTAATGCCTTTAGTTTTATGCATCAAGTTTTGCTGCATCTTAATTATAAATTTTGACATATGAGATAATGAAATCAGAGCAATGTGGAGGTTTTTAACAGTGAGTGTGTGAAAATCTTTTTAACTACCTCTATCCCAGAAACTGATTCACAAGCAAATTGGTCTATGTTCTGCTTGATTTACAAGCTGCTTCTTTTGAAGCTTTATTTTGGAGCTTCAGGTAACGTGGGGAATTGAAATATAAGATATTTGACTGTTTATTTGTGAATCAACTGCATGTTTGGTGTTATGTCCCTGGAACCTTTTCTACTAATATGGCAATAAATTATTGAAAGCAACTGGGATCATATCTACCTTAAGGTTCACAGTTTAATTTCTTTTTTGCTACAATACTTTCAAAACATCCTATATTCCACTACACCACAACCTTTAGTAAAGTGCAATTTCTAAGCTTTTTTTTTTAAAGCGGCTGGTTGATGTGCCCAAAATCTTGTATATATTTAAATGATAGCATAGCTGGGTGATACTACCATTATTAATATGGTTTGGTTCATGACATGATCCCAGGCAGTTCAGTTTTTCTTCAAGGCTGTATTTATCCACACTGCAAGTAAAAATGTTCAGTTGTAACCAGCAGTGAAGTCATTCTCAGCACAAGCATCCTACAGACTTTATTATTATGTTTCTGGGACTGTTTTTTGTCTGCAAATTTGAATTTTCACACATGGAACTGGCTAAGCAAACATATCTAGTCACACAATCTCTTAGGTGTTGTTATGCACCCAGAATATCTTGCTTCCTCATTCTTTCCCTCCCACGCATATCACTGCAATGAGACACATGAGGAAAACAGAAAGTCAGAAATAATTATTGTAGTCCAATGCAACAGTGAAGCAAAGGAGCTTTAGGTATATTCACTGCCTTGCAAATGGCTGATCCCTCACTGAAATTGCTTGACTCAGCAAAAAACCCCTATCAAACACCAAAACCCCAAGTGTGATGCTACAATGTAAATTCAGGGATAAATATATTTTAATCCCAAAGATTAAATTCTCTAGCAGTAGAAACTGTCATTGTCTGTTCTGGAACAGAAAGTGGACATAACTATTCGGAGCAAGGGAGGTGATTAAACATATCACTCTAGCTCAACAGAGTTTTGTTTTTTAAGTTGTTCCTACCACTAGAGTTTAAGTAA
Organism: Dicaeum eximium; assembly: GCA_013396995.1. Classification (NCBI taxonomy): domain Eukaryota; kingdom Metazoa; phylum Chordata; class Aves; order Passeriformes; family Dicaeidae; genus Dicaeum; species Dicaeum eximium. The sequence goes on along the minus strand of VWZP01008070.1, from coordinate 1,124,360 downwards.
CTCTATCCTCACCTTTGCATTATAAAAGCCAACAGAGGAAAGTAATTTAATTGTAGGAATGGTATCATTCACCCTTTAAGTGAGCCCTTGATACCAGGACACTTCCCCTCAGCTCTGCACTGGTAGAACTGCAGTATAAATAATCACACAGTGAATACTGTGTATAAAATAAAGAAGTCAGTTTAGAGCTACAGAAGCCAGGGTTTCTAAGAAATCAGCCCAAACTACTTCACAACCCTGTCATAGCAATGTGCTTCTAATTTTTCCATTTCTGTCCCCTTCCCAGGTCTTAACTGAGTTCTGTGTAACAGAGTAATTTCAGTTTACTGTAAAACAGTAATCTTAAATATCAATATCATTATTTCCAGTTTACTACTAGACTAGAAATTCTATTAAAAAGCTTTAAATTTAAATTCTATTAAAAGCTTTCTACTAGAAAGCCTATTCTACACTACTAGCATTGTAGACTAGAAATATACCATATTTAGGATAGAAAATACATACCTGAGACATTTCTGATGTAGCATCAGAAGAGAGATGTACCTTCAGAAGAGACATTTCTGATGTACCATCAGAGACACTAGATGTACCAGATAACTTTGTGTCTGCCCAAGTATTTTTATATGGTTATTTCAAACAAAAAAAAAAAAATCATGCATGTAATCAGTTAGAAACAGATGGAAATCCATCATTTCTCTTGGAGGAAGTTCCTTTATTTTTTGATTTTGTTACTTCTTTAAAAATCATCTTGTCATTTGCCACTATTCAAATCACTTCTACATCACATTCATGCCAGGTTTTCATCAGTTGAGGTATGAAAAAGCAGCATCAAACTTTAAATTTCTTGTCAGAAGGTAAATGTTAAGATGGAAATACTCATGGATTTAATTTGCATTGCTTCAAGCCTGACAAGCACCTGCCTGCTCCATACTGTCCTAGGAAGAATTATTTTTCTGCCACTTACCTTAGGAGAAAGCCCTTGGTTAGTCTCTTAGAGCATTTCAGAAGGAGCATGCAGAACTGCTTGTTGTTATTTCTCAGAGACCTTTCTTCGAAATCTAAGCGACATCTCCTTTTTTTCCTTTTTATTTCTTTTCCCCAAGAGCCAAAGCATAGACGTGGTACACTGAAGGAGTTTCTCAGTTCTATGTAGCTGGATGCCAAGATCGCTCTGTCTAAACTATTCATGCACGGTTTAAAAATCATCAGATGATAGGATGGTGCCTCTAGCCAAAATTATCATGCAATTGTTTTAGTCAGTGGTGTCTAACAAAGCCATTCCCCCAAGGCTTAATCTGTACAGCAGCAGTTTGTGAAGTCCCTATGCCTTGTTTTAGTCGGTTCTTCCAACTTTACACCTCCACCCAGCTCCCAAATGGTATTTTATTTTGTAAAATGGCTAAATAGGCAGCCTTTACTCTACAATAGAGTCTTACATTTTCTTTACATCCCATTAGTTTCGCTTTGAATCAATGCTCGAGGATCGATCGGTCATGTCCGATTTCATACTCTGCTGCCTGCTGAGTTAATCTAGGATGTGTTAGACTGAGCCTTTGAAAATGGAGGCCACAGGAACTAAGACTCGAGTCTGAAGTTAGAAACAGGCTTTCAGCACAGAAACCCTTCATCAGCTGGGTTGAATAGCCACCCTCAAGGCCATTCAGAACTGATATCTGTGAGAGACAAGGTTTAAAGAGGAAGGTGAGTTGTCAAAATGGTATTTTGTAAGATATTGGAGCCACTAGAACTGAGTTGCTGATACTAAGATCTTCTACAGCCTACTCCTGCCCCAGCCCAGGCCTAAATTTTATGGAAATTCCAAATACTCGGTTTTTCCTCTCCTTTGGAACTTCTGGCCCTTTTCTTCCAATTTATGAGGCACATGTATGATTTCTATTTCAGACTCTTCTCCCTGAAGATATTCCTACTAATAGTGGCCAGTTCTCAAATGACAGTAGCCTCACCTCTTCTTTGGAATGATCTCTGATTTATGTACCATTGCATCCTTCTCTCTTGCACAAGCTGTACATGTCTCCCTGAAAGTCCTGTTTGAATATTCCTTCAGAGCCCTGCCCTGAAGCAGATGAGGTGGCTGCAGCACCCTTCCTCTAGCCTCAGCCTAACACAGCAGGTATATGATTTATGCACACATTACAAAAGTGCTTTAGGACTACAGTTTTCACCTGTGAGAAATGTGTTAATATTCATCCAAACCACCCAGACCTCCACAGGCCTTTCTCATCCATATACTCTCACATACCTGTCATTGCCATTTTATTTTCATGTCTCTTCTTTCCAAATCTGGTCACCAAGTCCCTAAAGCTTTTCCTTGCTGCTTCAGCTCAGACCTTTGACTCAGACCTGGGCTTTCTGTGCTGCCTCATCACATGTTGTTGACCTGACATCTCCAGCAGCTTCCACAGTGCCCAGGTGTTTCTCAGGAGCACACTCTTAACCTCTGCTGGCTGTGAAAACTTGAGAAAAGAGCAAGAGCTGCAGCACCAATGATGTGTCCATCCTGTCAGAGAACGAGCTCTGTTGTTCACTGCAGAAGCAGCTCATTCTGTGCCCAGCACATTTCTGTCACATCCCACCTGCCCCTTGGCAGGTCCAGAACTACAGGGTGCCTTCTTCACTCTGCCCTCAGAGCAACCTTGATCTAAGGTTTTGGTTTTCTCAGGGGACAGGGTGGGTGACAGTGGGCTGCTCAGGGACAATTTTTTGCATTTCTGCTTTTGCAGCAGAGTAATTAGTGTTGTTAAAGGACTGCCCATACAAGCTTGTTAATGGACCATATAATTAATTGTGCATGAAAGGGAAGCAGGGTGAGGGCACAGGGATGGTGGTGTTTGCATTTGGAGAGAAGCAAGAATCCGGGTGCCTCAGGACACTCCCTTGCTGTAAGCACCTGCCACAGACAGAATCAGCTTACAGAGTGAGTGACAGCAGGCTGTGTGTGGATGTGGTGGGAGGGAATATATCCTGCACATCAGATAGACGGGACCTTGGCTAATGGTGACTGGAATAGGCAACTGTGAGAAGCAGCACAGTGGGAACCAGTGAATCTTTGTGCCTGACCTTCCCGGACCAGGAGTGACCTCCCTGCTGGGAAGCAGAGACCCAAGGAACACAGTGCTGGAGCAGGAGCTGACCATAACCAAGGAGGCTGAAAGGTCTGGTCCTGGTGGGTATTCAATAAACCCCAGTATTAAAACCCAGTAGGGGGCATTTACTCTGTCTTGTGCACAACAGCAGGATTCTGCACCTGGGATGGGGCGAGCCGGGGATGTAGGTGCAGACTGGGGAATGAGAGGCTGGAAAGCAGAGCCACAGAAAGGGTTCTGGTCCATGGCAAGTTGAACATGAGCCAGCAGTGCCCTGGCAGCCAGGAGGGTCAAGCGTGTCCTGGGGGGCATCAGGCACAGCATCACCAGCCGGGCAAAGGAGGGGATTGTCCTGCTCTGAGCTGGGGTGGCCTCACCTCAAGTGCTGGGGGCAGTTTTTGTTGCCACAGTATAAGAAATTCAGTTATAGGAGAGAGCATCCAAAGGAGAGCAATGATGATGGTGAAGGGCCTTGAAGGGAAGCAGGCTGAGATCATGTGGTCTGCTCAGCCTGGAGGAGACCCCATTGCAATCTACAACTTGGTGAGGGGAAGAGGAGGAGAAGATGCTGATCTCTTCTCTATCATGCCCAGTCACAGGATGCAAGGAAATGGCCTGAAATTGTGTCAGGTTTAGGTTTGGACATCAGAAAAAGGTTCTTTGTTGAGAAGGTGATTGAGCACTGGAACAGCCTCCCCAAAGAAGTGGTCACAGCCATGAGCCTGAAAGAGTTCAAGCAGCATTTGGACAACACTCTCAGGCAGATGGTGGGATTCTTGGGGCTGTCCTGTGCAGGGCCAGGAGCTGGATCCTTGCAGGTCCCTTCCAACTCAGGATATTTTTTGATTCTAAATTAGAAGTGCCATTAGAATTGCCAGCTAGTACAAGTAAGTTCTTCTAGTATTAGGTCCAAATACGCTTTTTATAGCATTGCAGGTTTTGATATTCTTGTCAGGGACTCACACATTTTAAAAACAGAAAAATATATATGTGGGAACTAATAGTAATCTTCTTAGAACACAGATAGCAGCATTTCCTTGTACTAATACTTTACAATTCTGACATCACAACAAAGCTAACAGTACAGGGTCAAAAACACTTCAAAATGCACAAGCTTTCTGCTGTCTCACTGAACCTATCACAAATTGGATGTGAACAGTGAGCTGGACAACAGGCTGCAGCCAAAAAAAATCAGGTATGGGCATACATTATGCAAAGATGAGATGACAGAATTTTAGCTTTAGCTTAAACCACTAACCTGGTACTGTGTACCTTCACTGTCTAGAAACAGTGACTTGGCTGTTAACTTGGCTTGTTAAAAAAGTCACTTCACTTGAACCTTTTTCCATTTTACTACAGACAAATATTACTGTTACTACTCATATTTAACTCACTCTTTCTGGAGCAAGTCACCTTTCACAGGAACCAGCCAGCCACGCCTGAAACTTTCTCCATCTTTCCTAGCAAAGCCAGTTCTGCTCCTGAAATGCCTCAACTGATTTCACAGATTCTTCTAAAAAATCCCTAAGACTGTTCCTCAGCATGCTTTATTACTGCTGCCTCCCTTCATGAAGACAAATTGCTAAAGATTATCCTGCATCTGGTTTTAGAGAGAATACAATTAGAGGAAAGCCTCAATGGGAATAGCTATGTGTTGCTGGATTGACATCTAAAAGAAGTGTCCTGATATAAGACAATTGTTGTACATACACCTTTAAACACCTACAGACTTTGCCTTAGAGAGAATCCCTCAAAATTCAATGCCCAATGCCCCATTATTTCACTATCATGCACATGTCCGTGAACCCCACTCTCTGAATTTAAACTCTGGAAAATTTTTGGATACTCACATCCATTAAACAGAATCCTCTAAAAATATGTGTGTTGGATAGAAGCAGACCTATTCTTCAGTAGCAAGCTGGAGTAAGACTCTTAAAGGGCCACCAGCTACACTCTTCCAGTGAAAGGTCTTGGACACGAAAAGGTCTTTCTCCTTTGTAATATTCCACTCAACACTAACCCTATGTTTCCAGAAAAAAAAATTAAAGTTGCAGGTCCCGTTTCATAATTGGCTTAAGGGTTTTACATAGTTTGTGAAACTCTCCAATTTCCAGTCACATTCACTAAGAAATAAGCAATATATACTCAGAGCAGTAATTACAGCAGAGCAGCAGCCGACAACTTCCATGTTTATTGGCCAGAACATCAACATAGCTACTCACTTGTACAAACAAAGAGAAGTAAATTTTAATGCTGCTTCACAGCATGTGTAGTTGTCAAGCCATTAACCAACAGTTCTAGAAAATATTTTGATTTACCTGAGGTTTCACGAAGAAGAATGTAGAATTACATACAGGACATTTGGCATATATGTATCAAAATTCTTGTTGGAGAAATAAATTACAAACAATGGTACAAAACCACTCCAATCCAACCTTTGTTCAACAAGAACATGTGTGTGAGTTTTACAGTTTAATTTTTTGTATTGCTCTTACAGTAAGCAAACTATTTAGTTTATACAAAATAAACCTGTAGTTTTATATACTTTAAAAAAATCATCTTTGGCTAAACAAAGCTCTTTCTATTTTTATACATATATTTATATATATACAAACGTCAGATATTTTACATGACCACATCGGAACCTGTACACATAGATACAATAGAGAGAACATTAACCAAGTCTCACACTTTACCAAAAAGGAATCCAAGTCAGATTCAAAACAGTCAAACCCTGCCCCCATCACCTATGCAGATATGCAAGTAAGTAAACACAGATGGGGAATACACAACTTTGTAATAAAGTAAGTACTGCCTGCCTTTTTTGTCGCAGAGAGGAAGCACTTGAGAGTGGAGAGGAGTGACTTCCCTCAGTGACTTCAGTACTGTGCACATGTTGATCTACAAGGATATGGTTAAAAGAATACTCTTAGGAGAGTACACATGAACACTTCTCTGCAAACTGACTATTCTGAAAACAGTTTCAGTTAGATTAAAATCTCCAACAAATTAACTATTGTCAAACACTTGCTAAGAACAAGCACGGGTTGGTGCACCAATCTTCCACTGAAATTAGCAGGCACTGCCAGCATAGCATGGAAGGTGAGATTTGATCATTAAAAGCAAACATTTCGGAAGCAAGCAGGGAAGATGGAAGACTGCCAGAACTGACATCATCACCCACTGAAGCTGTTCCTTGTAACAGTTTCCAGAGCACTGCCTAAAACAAGGACAATGTACTGTTTGGCAGCATGACAATCCATTCCATGGGTCACATGTACAATACTCCAAAGGGGTCAGTCCCAACATCACTGACAAATTATCTGATGGTTTGTTAGAAAGAGAAGTCTGTCCCATCAGTTGGAGAGGGAACAAAAAACATGCTGACATTTAAGAAATGGTCACTGGACTCTGAAAAAAGTCAATTGAATCCAAGTTGAAAGGCAATGCACTTAGGTGAGAGCTATTAAATGAAGTCTAACTGTACTCAGCAGATGTTCTGAGTTATTCAACTACAGCAATTCCAACCTTCCACAGAGAATAAAAACTGAAAAATCAATTAATTCATTAAACAAAACCCCTTGCAACTTCCAGGGATGTTTCTCAGAGAGAAGAAAAAACAAAACCTTTTAGAAATTTGGGATAAAACAGCACTAAGTATGAGATGTGTGCGTAAATATATATACACACACACACTTTAGTTATGTTCTAGTAAAACTAGAAACAGTTATAACAGATTTTTTAAAATAGAACGTAATGAATTTCTAATGCACTAAACAATTTGTAAAGATAGATGCAATTGCTGTCAAAACATGCCAAGTTGACAAGCTTTTGAAAGCTGCCTGTTTTTACAGAAAAGTTTTGCTTCTGGTTAGTAACTACTAAGTCACATTTTATGAAGCTTTAAAGGTCTTTCTAAATTAATTTTTAAAAGAAAAAAAATTAAATATTCATAAGTGATTTAACAGAAGAGAATGTTTATTATGTTGAAGACTTAAATTTTTAAGTACCTTTTCCAGATGTAATTTGGAACAGAAAAACATAATGGCCTTTGCAGAGGAGTGTTCACGTAAAGTAACATTTACGCTACCCTGCACACTGTTCTGAAAACAGGTTCTGTCAGATTTACATCTTTAGTAAGTAAACAATTGTCACCAATGTTGGTTAAGAACAAGCTGCAAGATCCACCTATTCCTGAGCAACAGAATTCAATTACTAGACAAGCAACTTTTGGAGTCATCGCTATCATTGCCCTGCCTTATGTTAAAAGAAAAAGGCCTCACTTCTTAGAATATATTCCACAGTCACCAAGATGACCTACCTGTCATTTTCCAGGATTATCTACTGACTGGATTCCAAAGCAGTCTTACTTTTTAAGATCACAGTTTGACATCAGCACACACAGAACTTCTGACAGGTGAAGCAAGAGCCACCACTCCCTGTCTCCTCTCACACAACGCCTTTAACTAATAAGAGGTGACCCCCTTGGAATGATACTGCCCCATGTGCACTGTCAAAGCCCTTTCTTTCCTAGCCACTTGGTTTGAGAAGTTCCCTCTTTGTTACTCTGTTAAAGAAGTTCAGAGGAAACTCAGACAAGTAAGTAACTAACAGTGCACTGGATTTACCAAACTCAGTCTTCTGACTTGGATGCCTCCCTGTAATGCCACCATGTGAATGCAGCAGCTCCAGTCCATCCCTGCAGGTAACAGCTAAGCCCTATAACCATGAAGCAACTTGGTTTGAGTCTACTTGCACTTGGATTTCTTGAACAGCTTCATTAACTGCTTGAATCTTTCTGAAACCTAATGAAGAAAAAAAAAAAAAAAGATATATCATTAAGGCCCTCAAGTTCCATATTTGCCAAGACAGATTGATCTGACATCAAGTTTTTTTAAGACCACCACTATTTGCTTCCAAGAAACTTAAGCAGGAGAATTTTAGGAGCACCATTAACAGATTAACTGGATCTAGGAAGTCTTCCTATATCTTTTACATTTGAAATAGCTTCCAGTTTAATCAAAGACAGCTAGAGCCAGCACAGGTTTAACACAGCTTTCCCTACAAGGAGGAGGAAAAAATGAAGGCTTCAAAGCCAATTAACCTTGAATTTGCCACACAACCATGAGTAAGATGCAAATGTAAAGCTAAAAGCTTATTGTGTACACCACAAAAAGCACCATTTATTAGTTATTTCCTACCCTCTTGAACAAAAATTGTTGCTTCAGATATTTTTTGCTCATCATGGAGTAATCTGCCTGCCAGGGATTTTACCTAACTGGTCTGTAGCTTGGAATAAAAAATCTTTTTGCTGAACATAGCTACAGCTGACATAGCGACCTCATTCAGCTCTAAACTAGTACTTTTTATTGCTGTATACATATTGCAACATATTACATATTGTTGTATGCATATTGTTGCATATATATATGTATATAACATATACATATTGTTGTATACCATATAGCATATTGATGATCCACCAAACTAACTGGGAAGAGAGGCATAAATGCACAGATAACATTATTTTATCTAACCAGACACCCCAACAGATTCTAAACCCCACAGAAACTCTGCAACCATACAACACAATATCCTAAAAGCCAAATCCCAATTTGGCATGCAGGATTTCCTAATGGAGTCAAACATGTTTTTCCCTTTCTAGATTTGCAGGATACAGATTAGGAGAGCAATTCAATTCAATAAGTATAAAGTTATATGCAAACCTCTGGGAATATTCTACATTAATTTGGTATCTGCATATTTTGAAACTTTTACATTAAAAAGTGAAAGGAAAAAAAGAAATGCCTTCATTAAAAAATGTCGTTTCTGCACAATCATTATACTTTTTCTCAGCTCTAAACTGAACCTTTTTTAAATTTATTAAAGGTGTGCAAAGGCTTCAGGTCTCTCAAAAGTGCCTTTCTTTATCTAAGTGCAGGTCCAATAACTGAACAATCCTGTTGTACCTGGAATATGACTGCAGCAGTTCCAATGTACCAATCAAACAGGTACTGAGGAATCCCCCTAATACCCCTATAATGTGTGTTTTTAAGAAGTAACAACTGGCAGAATCTACAATTCTTTTTTTCAGGAACCTCCCAAAAAAGACACATGGAAAAGAAAACTACAGATCTGCAGAAGATCTCCAAAGATTTTTGTTCAACTGCAATTGTAAATGTAGGAATAATGCTGGTAGTATATATAAGAATGATCATCACCTACCTGATTTGGGCTTTTGTTCAGCCTAGTGGCCAAGGAAACAAAGGTTTTGCTTGATGGTCCTTTTCTCTGACATTCCAGTAAAATTTCTCGGTCATCATTTCTACAGAAGAAAAATATTTTTAAAATATTAATACATATAGTTGTGTACATGTACACAAACAAAATAATACATACAGTCATATAAAAAATTTGGAGTATTTCCAAACTACAAAACATGAGTTCAAACAGCAGCAACAAATGTGTGGAGGATCCTTTATTCTACCAGCAGAGAATAACTGATTTAATAATCAGTACGAACAAGTGGTAGTGGAGATTATGTTCCCCTGCTAGGAAAAGCAGGATTGTTAGAATAGAGCTAGACCCAAACCAAAGTAAAAGAGTTTTAAGCTTCTAAACAGATATTTAAACTTGAATTGAAAGGAACTCAAACTCAACAGGGGTCAGCAGTTCCAGCTTCAGTTTGCATGGCTGAACAGCAGCTTTCACCTAAGACCCACTGATGTTTGACTTCTCCAAGTGGCTTAATGCAACAAACATACTCATCTACTGTTCACATGAGAATAAAAGGCCAGGAGTCTATTCTGAAGTGTGTCACCAATTTCCTGTTTGTCTCATCAATCAATTTAAGCAAAATGTGTATAGACAGTAATTTTATTTGTTTGAAACCTGTCATACTTCAATAAATTATATTTATTTTCTTCAATTTCAAAGAAAAATGTAATGACTAGTTATTTAAATAAATGTCTTTTTTTTTTAAAAAAGATAAACAAAAGTTCAAATACAAACAACAACTGAAACTGAAAACCTGGTCATATTCATACAGAAAACCTTAACTCTTTTTCTATCTTGTTGAATTTGCACATTAAAAAATCACATTGGCTTTTGCTGTCTTATTTCCGTGAAGGAACTGATTTTCTTTTAAAATGCTACCTAGAAACTTTATATCTGAACTATAGTTTAGAAAAGTCTGTCCTGAAAATTTTAGTAGCCCCTTTATAAAGCATTGATTGTATCAAGTTATACCAAGAACAGCAAAACCTGCCAACTATAGTTTCTTAAAAATAAAACTACACCACAACAATTTTGCATGTATTGCTGACACATACAGCCACCTCATTTGTCACCCACACCCTGCAAATCAGAATACATTGAGTTGAATGGTTGACTGGTACATTTCCACACAGACTGAGCAGCTCAGACCCAAAACCAGAAAACTGCTTTCTCTCATGCCTTCCCTCAGAGGGGGAAATCTTTAGCTGTTCTTCACCAGTCACCAATGCCTCGTAGGAACATCAAGAATCTCCATCCCCTACCAAGCCAGGCTGGAATTTTTGCATAGAAAAAACAAACTGGGCAGGAGAAATAATAAGAACATGGAGTGCATTTCAGTAGGTCTCGTTACCTCAGCACATAAGCTTTCAAAACAAAAGCCAAGAGGCCTCTTGCTTTGGGAGATGTGGACAAGTGATGGATATCAATCTCCCAGAGCAATCCTGCATTGATAAAAGGAGGCTCCCATTCCCCTTTTCAGAGAAGGGTGTAGAGCTACCAAATAACTTTGGTCATTAGCTAAATACCCTTTTCTCTCCTCTTTTTAGTGATTCATGTAGTTTAAAAAAACCCTAAAGCAATCAAGCAGATAAAATCAGAAATTACCTTGTCCAGGAAACTACTACTTCTCCCTTCTTTTTAATGATGTTTTTGGCATAGAGGCTAGGTGATGACTGAGATGAAGCCAAGGGAGAAGAGTCTTTATTCTGCTGCACCTCATTCTTCTTACTGGAACATTGCTTGGGAGATGAATTTTTATCTTCAAACCTGCTATTACTTTCATCACTCCCCTCACCTGCTGATTCAGTTCCTTTTCGCTGCCTTTTTGAATTGGAATTCTCTTTGATGGTCTCTTTTTTCCTCTTTTTATTAGTTTTATCATCTATACTTATCTGACATCCTTCATTAGTCTTTGAACTGGGTTTTGTTTCAAGATCACATTCACCTGCTACAGCCTCATTGGGAAGCTCTTCTGTTAGGTCTGTAGATGCATCAAAGCACTCTTCCAGTTCTTCCTTTTTATCACTGACTTCTGTGTTTCCTGCTGAAGTTTCCTGAGTCCTGTTATCCGCTCTGGATTCCATTGCATGGCATGAAGTTCCACTAACAATACCATCTGTTATGCATGACTTCATACTGCATCCAGCAGGAAAAGAAGCTTGAGATCTAACGTGCATTTCATTTATGTTTTCAGATACTTGCAATTTCTGTGCCTCAGATTGCTCAGAGCCTTTATCTGGGCTTTCAGTATCCTGGCTCTCGTTGTCTGAAGATTTTCTATAGGTTACAAGCAAGCCAGTAGTTTCTTCCTTTCCAATACTACTGTGTGACTCCTTCAGAGTCTGAGCTAAGGTAGGATTTTTTTCTTGTTCAGTGCTGACATGAGGCAAGTGATCCATCTTAACCAGATCTGGTTTGACAGTTTCTTTCACAGTAGCACTCTGGCTGTCCTTTTCTTTTCCCCCATTTCTCATTTCTCCTTTTCCAATCTTGGCTGAGGATGCCTGTGCCTCCTTCACTGGAGGCATCTGATCAGATGCTGGTGAGGCAGATGGCACTGCCCGCCGAATCTTTACGATAAAATGATCATTGGATTTCTCCATGATCACTGCTTGCATTGGTAGGCTGGGGCGACACTGAAAACCAGGAGCAACAGGACGACTTGTCCACGATGATGAACAACTTGATTTACTGCTCGAGTTATCAGATTCTAAAGCCAAGTGAATGTCTTGTTCAGTGGCATCCTCCTCTCCAAGAAGTGCATCTTCACTGTAATGTGCACTAACAACTCCCTCTGGAGCTGAGCTAGAATTATTCTCGGGTTTTAGGAAGCTGAGGTGAGCATCTGATTTCAAAGGTGATGGAATCGTTAAGGAAACAGCCAAATCTTCAAGGAGGATAGAAGAAACACATGATTTATTCTTCTGTAAATTGCATTCATCCTCTTTGAATGAAGCTGAGCCTGTGGAAACCTCAAACATACAGCTCTCATCCAGCACATCTGGATCAACAGGCATCTGAGGCCTAGATGCTAATGAGGGAGCTCTTACAGGTGAGACAATAGTCCAACTAATATCCTCTTCCAGTTTACAATCCGTGCATGCCTCCTTTGCAGCAGTGTCTTGCTCCAGTTCAGCAGCATTATCCCCGTATTTATGACTGTCTAAAAACTGTTTTTCTGGAGTCCTGAATTCACACTCATTTCTGTTGATACTGCCACCATTTTTTTCCAGGAGGTCAGAACCTTGCAATAAGCTTTTGAAAATTTCACCCATTTGAGCATCACTTACCAGATTAAATGTAAGACTGGATGCTTGTTGTTCTGTCAGAAGCTCATAACTAAGATCAGACTTGTTAGCATCTCTGGACAGCTGGAGTCCTTCCTTTTCATAATTAACGCCCTTCAGTGGAGTAAGAGTGTTTTGTAAATTATTCTCTTTAGAGAGGTGAACTTTTGTTTGGGAATTTCTTGTGTTATCAATGGAATTAAGACATTTTGTAAAAGCAGTTTTTGGTGTACCTGTCTGATTTTTCTCATGGTGACACTTAGATTGTTGATAATCCACAGTTTGCTTTGAAATATATTCTTCAGGCTTCTGAGAACCATCTTTCAGGGACTTTTTTCTAGATCTCTGCACATCACTTTTATGACTGATCTTGTGGTTTTGCTTTCCGGCCCTTTCAAACTTCCCTTCCTCACCCTCATTTCCCACATCACATAGCTTTATTATAATTCTCCTTATCTTTTCAAATAAGTAATCAAGCTGTTCGTCTACAAATTTCCACAACTGTTTTTTCATATCTGATACTTGCTGGTCAAAAAGACGGTCCACTATTGCATTCTTTTTAACTTGTTTAAGTTTCGACTCTATAATATCACAGATATTCAATTTCAATGTATCACCTAAAGCACACATCTTGGAAAAGTTCAAGTACCTTATCAATGCTGTAAAATTTATGATCCCAGATTCTATAATTCTGTGAAAATGCTTAACTGGGAAGTGTACTTTGAACTTCATATAACTTTTCCTCATCTGTTTTCGTATAGCTCTGAGCATCTGCATGATTTCTTGGATATTTGAAGGCTCAACAATAACATGAACTATTTTTTCAAGACAAGCAATGCTCACAGTTTTGTTTTTCTTCATATTCTTTGAAGATCTGAAGGAATTATTTCTATGCCTCTCTCTGTTCTTTTGTGCGCTTACTTGCACAGAAACAAATTTTCCATTATCTTCATTGCAGTGCACAGTTTTGCTATTTTGATTCTGTGGGCTACTGGTCAAATTTCGCGTCTCAGAAGAAGCTTTTGGTCTTGACTTTTTTGTATTTTCAGAGCCTCTCTCTGGTTTAGATTTTTCTTTATCTTCATCACTACTTACAATTTCGCCTTCTTCTATTCCATCTGAAGAGATACTTAGCCGAGACTCCATCTCTAAGTGTTCATCAGACATGCTAACTGGCTTCTGATTTTCTTTGTTTACCTCCTTTGACAAGTTCTTTGAGGGACAGATGACAACAGTACTTTCAGGAATTAAATCTATAAAAAGAAAACAGTTTGCAAATCACCCTAAAAAATGCAATTTTAAACAGATATTATCAGAAAAACTTGCAAGATTCTCTTCTGTAAACATATTATTTAGAACTGTTTCAACTCAGGAAGCCTGAGCTATAACGAGTTTGGGTGGTTTGCTTCAGCAGCTGCTGGTTTAATATATTTCTTTGAGCTTTAAAGAGCAAATTGAGCTTTATTTTGAGAAAATTTTGAGCTTTAAGGGGCCTCAACGTTTCACCAAACACATGTACTATCACACAAATACATCAATTGGAAAGAGAAAAATATAGCAGTTTTCATCAGTTTCAAATTTCTTTCCATGTACTTTAACAAGTTTTTTGATTACTGTACCAGCTAAATTATAACTGCCACATCATTGTGAACTAACATTTACATTCAACAGCTTTTCTTTTAACAATTTCAAAACTAAAACACATTGAGAACAAATGACCCATTACTGTTTTAATAATCTCACACAGAGTTACACTCTGAAACATAAAAAACCAGATTTCAATGCCACTTTTCTAGTACAAAATCTAAACTTCCAAGAATTTTTGTTTTAATTGCAGCAAGACATTATAAGGAAGACCTAAATTCACAAATACTTGAAAGTATATGATCCTACGTAACTTTTGCTTCCACAATTTCACAGAAAAACCTGAAGAGATCTATGCAAAACTAGCCACAATTAGGAAATGTGTATGTATTTAAGTTAATATAAAACTCTTATTTCGACCAGTCTTCTGTCAGTAGTGACCAACTCCAATTTTTAGAGCACTAATATTCAGATGGCTAGAATCCTGGCTGCAACATTTAATGCTTCCACTACTAACAAAAAGGAACACTGGGACATACACAGCTTAAGAAGACACAATTTGTATTTTTCAGAAAGCAATCAAAATGAGTAATTTCTGCTTTCCATGAGTGGATCTTTTAAGTTCTATGTAGAAAATACATTAGAATATACATATACAAATACCTTTGTTGTAAGTCTTCACAAGGCCTTTACAGGGACTTTCCATCTTCAGTGCTTTAGCCAAAGGACGCATTGGACTGTTCAGTGGGCTGATTGCCTTTGGAATATACCTCAAGTGATTGAGATCAATGCTCAGTATTGAGCTGTCATCATCAACAGAAACTGGGTTAGTTCCTCTCTCTTTAGGGCACATCTCACCACTAAGAGAAGATGCTGTTGTAGTACCAGTATCAGTTAGGTCTGGCCCCAGATCACAAGTATTCTGGTCAACTAGTGGTTCATCCTTATCAGTTATAGTTCTGTCCAGTGAATGAGATGTGCTTGTATTAACTTCACAAATACTCTTTTCCTCAATGGGATAGTCAACATTTTCTGCAGCCAGATGATCATCATCCCTAACTACTTCCATTAAAGAGTCTGGTTTTGTTTCATTGCTATCATCTGCAGTATCAGAGGACTCCAGGTCACTACAACTTCTGGGTTTTGAGTCATCTAAGACAGCATTTTGAGGGCCACACTGATCTGCAGAGCTTTCTATGTCAGCAGCCAGCCATATTTGATCTTCCTCTTTCTTCTTTGCTGCTGACTCTAGAAGGTCTCCCATACTTGCACTTGCAGGTTCAGGTTGTGCCACTTCTGCTGCTGGTACATCATCATCCTGCATCTCTCCCTCTGTCACAGGCAGCTCTTCACACTCTGCCACATTCCCTGTTCCCTCCAGGGGCAAACATTCAGGGTGGTTCAGGCCTGTCACTGCTGCTGTTTTTACTGAGGCTTCCAATTCAACTGGATCACAAGCCTCTCCCGCTTCTGATGGCGTTTCAGCCTCCATCTCATCAGGAACAAGCACCTTTGCTGCTTCTGGCAAGGCTTGGGGCTGTACCTGACCCCCTTCTGCTTCTGGTAATGTTTCTGAGCTTGGTTCATCAGCTGTGACTGCTGGCAAAGCTTCAGATTGTGCTGGATCTGCTGCTGCAGCTTTCAAGGCTCCATTTTCAGAACTGACAGAAACAGGCAGTGCTGGTTCCATGTTGGTCTGAGCTGCAGTGTCCAGAACTTGTAGTGGTGAATGACTGTGCTCTGTGGGATCACAGTCTACAGGGTGGGCAGAATCTAAGAGTTCTGCCTGCAGTGTGAGCTCTGTACCTCCCTCATCAGTGGCCTTTTGGGAAGGTATTTTAAGTCCATCCGTTGCAGACAGACATTGCTTCTTATTAGGAGAAAGAGTTAAATTTAGCTTTTCCATAAAGCTAAGTTTTAAGTCTTTGCTTTTTGGCCCGGTGTGATTACCTTTAGTTTTGGGTACCTTATAATCTTTTAAGGTATCTGCTACTCTGGATGTTTCTTCCAGCTTACAGGATTTATTTCTCTCACTTTTTGTACCATGTGTACCTTTCTTGGAGTCTTTTACAGATTGGTGAGAGAATTCTTTTGCAACTTTTTTTTCACTTCTAAAATGTCTATTTTCATCCTGATCCTCTCTTTCCCTTTTCCTTTTTTCTTCAGTTCTGTGTCTTTCTGATTTGGAATGTGCTGTTTCCCATTCATGTCTACTGCTACTTTCCCAGTCATGTCTACTACTACTTTCCTTCGAGCGTGCATGTTTATGCTCTCTGCTGTTGGAATTAGAAGGTGAAGTCCTTCCTTCTCGAGAGGTATGATCATCTGTTCCCCTGTCTCTCTTGCAGTCAATGTGTTTTACTTTTCTAGACTCTTCCACGCGACATTTACGTGATTCATGAAGACTCTTTGAATATTCACTCTTGGAGTGTGGGCTGCTTCCCCTACCAGGCCTCCTTGGTTGCTCTTGCAGCTTCTCATTCTGTTTATTTTTTTGGCCAGCATGTTTTTCACCTTTATCATGTGTTTTACTGTCCTTTTTTAATACATTTTGTAATCTCTCATCAGCATACAATTCACCTCTTGTTTGAAATCTGTCTTTACCAGCTGTCTGTTTCTCCCAGGAAGAAACACCCCTTTCTACTCTTCTTTCTACACTTGGACTGCATTTGGGTTTCACGCTCTGACTTTTTTGCTGCAACTCATTTTTACTAGCCTTTTCTGAAAAGGTTTTCAGCTTCTGTTGAGGATCTAAATTCCCCTCCTCACTGTCACCATCATTTCCAGTGCTCTGATGTACTTCTCTTTTGTATTTGTTGATATTTCCCCTACTGTGCTGTTCATTACTTTTACTTTCTTTTCTTTCCTTTCTGTTATCCTTGTTGGAGGTATGGTCATAGCTCAGTGCACATGTGTGAGTACCATCATTGCAGAGCTCTTCAGGAGGGTATCTCACCAAAAGTGGAGTGTTCCATTTTTCAGAGCCACACTTCCCACTGTCCGTGTTATGTGATGAGTAACTGTGGTATGAATCTTTTGAACAGTCATTTTTCATCCTATGCTCCATCTTCGTACTGTCACCAAAATCAGAAGGTCTGAATTTGGAATCTTTTGTTTTTGTTGATCCTGGAAGGTATGTTCTGGTGAAAATACTTCGATGGTTGGGAAATTCTGATAGCCTGTTTATAAAAACAAAAAAAGTTATGTTATTTTAAAATGTATTTAAACATAACTAAAGCTGAACTGCAATGAATCCATGTTTCTGTAAAAATTGTTAGCACTTTCAATTTCAAGCTGAAAAAAAAGGGTGATATAAAAAGACATTTAATAATTTTCATCAGCACAGAACAAAATAATATAATTTATAGATATATTTTCCAAAAGAAATTAATTTTTTAAAAAATCAAGATTTATGAAAAAAATACTGTATTGAGCCTAGTTAGCAATTTCAGTTATTCAAATTAGTATTTCATTGTCCAGCAATAAGAAACCTGCATAGTTTATATGCACATAGCCTTTAGCACAAGAACATCAAAGGAACCTTCTTTACAACATCTTTTGGTGCAAGAAAATATCAAATGGTCAAAACAAAATATAAACAAACCAATGATGTGTGACCCAAGTGACAAGGAGGTAACCTTCTGACAAGCAGGCATCCTGAATCCCAAACCCCTGCTCTGGTTTTACATGGCTCAGAAACCTTACTGTCAGCTACTCTCCCACCCATACTCCACTGTTTTCAACTCCTTCCAGTAACATTAGTGGTACACAGAAATAGCCAAGAATTCTCTAGTTGTTATCCCCCACCACTGGAGACAGGGATTTCATATCTTGCCAGGAAAACATTGTATAATTTATTTCTTCTCAGTAGTTGTCTGAGAAGTTCCACGGAATTCGTGTCTGAGGCCATAAAACAGACACAATTCAGCTTCAAAACTAGTAAGATAATGCTTTCAAACATGCAAGATGGTTAGGTAACCCACGAGGAACAGTGGGTTACGAACAAACAAAAATTCATGCAAATGATCACCACTTCGACTCCTTCTTGGTTTCTTAAGTGGAAACCAAAGACCTCATCAGGCAAAGGAGATACGTATTTCCTCTGATTGTACTGGTTCTAAACTACACAATAATTTACGAAGTAATGATTTTTAAATTATTTTTTCTTAAAATATACGCAAAAATTTCTAACAAGTATATAAACGTGATCAGACCAAAAGCACGTCTTCAGTTCTACTGTCTGTTTGTACCTTTGATGCAGATGACTGATTTCTTCATCCTTACGGTTAATTTCCACTCTTGCTGTTTTGATAAGGGCTGAAATATTCTTTTTGAGAGCCTGGTTTTCATTCTGTAGAATGATATTCTATTTGAAATATATTTACAACAGACAGCAAGAGAGGGAGAGAAAAAAACAAGAATTAGCTTGGGTATCCAACCATGTAATGAAAAATAGTGCAAGACAACCACTAGAAAAATGCCCCATCATTGGCTAAGTCACAGTAAATCATACATAAACTCCTTCAAAGAAATCAGAATTATTGACATCCAAAAAAGGTTTGTTTGGGGTTTTTTTTGTAACATTACTTACATTTATACTTCTGTTTGTGGTCCTGGTATGTATTTCAAACATTTCAACCATACAATTTAATAAAACTGAAATATGCCATAAAACAAGTGAGCCAAAAAATGATAACCTATCTCTTTGCTTCATTCTTTTACTCAATTTATTGCTTTCACTGCATCAAATGAGATGTAGCTCTCAAGCACTTTCAGAGAAAAAGGGTAATTGCATTTCTTTCAAGGTATCGAGACCAACTTTGGGTGCTTTATCATTCTAACATCTCTAGGTACGATATTCTAGAACCCCGTTAACCCTAGAAATAGTCCCTTCTCTTGATAATTGTCCTCAGCAAAACCTGCTCAGAAAAACAGAGAAGTTTTGCAGAAAACAATACAGAAGTGTCACAGGGCAGCAACTGCTTACCATTTCAGACCTTAGAACCTTTGGGAATTATGTGTAATATGCAGTAGAGCACACTGCAGAATTGCCCCAAATAATCCAGCTCTACAGAATGCAACAGCAAGGGAACATCAGCTCAAGCCGAAGAGCAGTTCAGATTTATCAGAATGGCACTATGCTCAAAGCAACTCAGACATCTGCTTCCAATTCTAGTAACAGCTCAGGTACCTTTACAGCCCCGGCCCTAGTGCGTTAAAAAAACAAGAGTCCTGGATACCTTTCTGGTAACTATTAATTTGACATGTTTACTTTCTAACTAAAAAGACAGAAGATAGCTTTTAACCAAATAAAGTCTTATTGCACACAACATTTTGGAGCAAATTAATTTACCTACTGATCTTATCAGTAGGCTATCCCCGCCAACCCACCTAGGCAGACCAAGCTCTAGCATCTACAGGGGGGATTTACAAACCATCCATGCAATGGATCAAGTCTGGAAAGCATATGAAATTGTTTTCTCAAAGCAATATTCAATTTACTTTGCATGACCTTGACAATATTTCCCTTTGAACTACAATACCTGTGCCTGTATTTCTTTAAATTTCTTCATCAACTCTTTAATTTGCTGTTGACATTTTCCATATTCTGCCTGCAACTGTCAAAGAGAGAAGAATTCACAGCACAGAAGTGGACTTGATTATACAAAAGAGTTACTTCTCTAGATCTAGTTAGTTAACACACTAATGTTTACTACAAACCTCTGTTCTTTCCCCAGACATATGAAAGCCATATTGAAGCAGGGAAACCACAATACATTTTCCCATAACACAGCTGATAAATGAACTGCATGGGAAGGATGAGAAATGGGAACAGATCATGTCACAGAGTGACAGATTCACTTGTTCAGATGAACTTGTTGTTCTAAGAGCTTATTAGCACACTCTTGTTTTTACTTATTTAAAAACAGCCTATTTTTCCTACACTGTGAGCATGCAGTTTTTTTCCTGCAGTGTGAACATTTTTTGTACTTTACTTTTTCCACGAGGAAATTTGGAACAACTGCCCCCCCCCCGCAAAACACCAGAAGTTTTTTTTCCATATTAATACATACCTCATCATAGGATGCTTTCTTTGCAGTCCCTTCTTCAATTAATATCTCATCAAATAAATTTAAGCTGCTTCTAGATGGTGTAGCATTTGAAGCAAAATTGTCTATATAAAGAAAAGCAATTACATAAGGAAAAAGGTGTATTTCTAACCATGCTGCATTGTGTACACTGTTCTATACTGTCTGTGCATTTGATTTTACTTCTTGTAGTTACAAGGTAACAACACAAAATAAAGAATTATTACATGCTCATGTTGTACCCTGTTGCAATAGGGTGCAGAGATTTCTTGAAACAGCCACTGTAAGTGAAATGAAAGTGAAACCAAAACCCCAAACAAGCAAAATCAACACCCAAATTATTTAACGACAGTGCTTTTTCCTCAAATCAGCCTGGGTGCTCCATTCACCAAATACACTCAGCTGACAGGACCTGGCTTATGACATCCCTGAAATATAGATGCATTTAAAGACAAATAAATGAAGTCAGCTATCAAAGCTGTGCTTCCATCCTGTGGACAATACCATAATGCAAAAAGTATTATTAACACAATGCAAGAGGACATATAAATAACCTCTTATCTGTACAGAGCAAAGTTCTCACCAGCCCTCTCTTCAAATTTAAAAAACCAAGGTGCCTCAAAACTGGGCTATATAAAATGTTTCCATTGCATTGCTACTCCTCCTTATGTCTTTGATGTTTACTAAACAATGAATATCCATATGTGAAACATGAGCTTAAAAAATGCTAACTGAGAAAAAGATATTTAGATGCATTATGTCTATAGGATATAGTACAGTTCTTCACAAAAATTCAATGGTCTTACAGCAGTAATATCAGGAAAGAAATAATTGCTTAAATACTAGAAACAGCATTTCATTAAATGGTACTCTAAGGCTCATGAAAAAGAACATGTGCTGGATCCATTTATTTCTCACCTTCAAAGAAGAGGAAATTAATTTACATTAGCATGTCAAATTATTTGGAAAGTAACAAAAGGTTGAAAGGATATCCTGAATTTACTGTATCACATAGAAAATATGTTTTGGATCTCTCACTGGAGATTTAGGGATCAGTGACTGTTGGATCTGGTCCTGAAGCTTACAAAAACACAAAATAAAGGTGTTTGTTCCAAGGTAAAATGTCCTCTTATCAAGGCACAGATAAAATAGCTAAGGTTTTCTGCACCCCTTTCCATGCCCAAGTATCTTCAAATAGCCAATATTAGAGGAAAACTGTCTTTCATTCATTCAGTGAATAGATTTAAGAATTCTCTGCTGCATTTATACAGCCAAAGATATATGCCTTGAATTTAAACAAGTTGCTCACTGAAGCATAGGTTACACTAGCTAAATGTAAACTTAAAACTAAACATTGTTTTACTTGAAATCAGCCTAAGAAGCAGAGACTCCATAATGTTCCAAGCCTGGCAGTGAGACAAAATTAACCTACCAGGAACTGACAAACTGCTGTCCAAGCCATCATAAATATCCACAGAGCTCTCATCTCCTTCCCTGAAGGGGGAAGCTTCAGCTATAGCAATGGAAAAAAAAAAAAAATAGAAAAGGACAGAGTAATCATTTAGTAAACTGTAAACTCCACCTTTCCCATAAAGTAAGAATAGCTGCAATCCTGTACCAGTTGAAAACAGCAGAAGTAATAGTACAGACCAGTAAAAGGGGAATTTTATCCAGGAAATTACCGCTACTGTGGAAAAGAGATTTTTAGTCACCAGGGAACAAAGACAGTCTTGTAAGATCAGTTTGTAAATACTACAAGAACTGTGCATAAAACAAGCTATATGGCAAATAGATTTTAAAATGATAAATTAAGTAAACTTGATCTAACTTTGAAACAGTTTTCTGGAATACACTGAATACAAAATTTATACAACTCAAAAACAAAAATAAAAGATTTGGTATGATAAAACCACTACTGTTAAAAGAAGGATTTCTTGCTAAAAAGAAAGTATTGTAGCAGTCTATCATAACACAAACAACTTGCTTTAGTATTGCCACCTACCAACACACTACTAACCCATCTACTAACCACACACTAACTGGTTCTGTAAACAAATTTTAATCTAAATCTCCTCAGTCTCCATGTCTTTTTCCAATGCCTCTTATACTCTCGTCTCATCTATGTGAACCTCTCCATTTCTGCAACAAATATTATTTCTATAAAGAAAAAAAATCAATATCCACAGTCCTTCTGAGGCTGGGAATCTCTCAAATATGTGTCAAATCAACCAACTGTGGAGCTGGAAATAAAGAGTACCTTAATTATGGGTACTGTGGCAGTTGATAGCACATTGGCTCTTACAAACAGCAAACAAAAGAGCAGTGCCCCTAACTGCTCAAATGCAAGTTTCATTAAGATACAGCTGAAGGTTAAATTATACACCATGGAAGACAGGGGAGAGACTAGTTCCAGGCACCCCCTCAAAACATTCCAGAAATCCAAAGAACACAGGTATGGTTTTAAATACAAAGTTACTAACGGAATATGGCTTGCATGATATTGTGCCACAGCTGTTTAATAACATTTGAAGCCCATCACTATTTGTCACAACTTCAAATTTGTTTTGTAAGTTATTTCTGGACCTATTTATTTGCATAAGACTGCTTGCATTAATTGCCCACAAAGCAGAAAGAAATCCAACACTTCTTACCGCTGTAGCGGATATCATACAGTCCCAGGCCATCCTCATCCGCTGCCATGATACAAACTCCCTATGGCTTCCCCATCTACAAGGGAAATAGCAGAGCAATGGGAACCAATCAATTGACAGTTTGCAACAGCACCATAAAGCAGCATCATCTTGAAGCACAAAAATTACACCTGAGCTACCTGGGGCCCTTGTTCTTCAATAAAATCCATCACTAGAATGAGTAAACTCTTGGATCAAGGTAACAAAATGAGCTTTCAAGAAACCTAAGAGATTATCTGTTACTTGAATAAGCATCCTGAAGATGTTTAACTGTCACTTATTGATCCTACAAAGAAACTTTGACATTAAAAATCAGCACTGTATTCTATGAACAGATTATCCAAGCGTGCGTCTTACCCAGTTAAAATAATCTGATTTGATAATTCTGACTTCTTCCCTACTGACCATTTAAAAGTGAATTCCCCTTGTCTGACGCCACCGGCCAAACCAGGGGTGCTGGGAGCGGCTCAGGCTGGGGGCTGGCAGGGGTGCAGGCACCGAGCAGCGCTGAGCAGCCTCCAGCCCGCTCAGAGGCACCGGCCCTTCCCTTCCTGGCTCTCCCTGCACAGGCGGGAAGGGGCTCGCTCCCGCCCCAATTCCTGCCACGGCGGAAGAGCTCGGGACCTCTCGGGGGTCGGAGCAGGAGCAGCCCGGCTCGCGGCTCCCACANCCCGCCCCCTCGCCCCTTCGCGACCGCGGGCTCAATCCCGGCCCGGCCCCGAGCGCGGGAAATCGCGCGCTGCTCCCGGCGGGACGAGCCGGGAGCCTCCCGCCTGCTCCGGCCCGGAGCTCTCGGCGATCGCTGGCCACGTAGGCTTGTGCCGCGGCCGCCGGAGGCTGCCCGGGGCTGCGCCGCACGACACATGCGCGCTCACCTGGTGCCGTTCCCCGCTGCTGCGGCGGTGCTCCCGGGAAGCCCAACGTTTAGTCCCGGCGGCCGCTGCTGTCGGCGATCCCGCTGCCAAACCCCTGCAGGGGCATCGTTACCGCCCGACGGCCGCGCTCGGCCTCCGCGAGCGGCGGCTGCCGCCGGGGGCGTAACGCTCCTGCCGCCCGAGCCGGGGCCACCCGCTGCCGCGTCCGTCACCGCCCGCCCTCGGCCGCCTCCCTGACCCAGATTTAAAGGGCTCGAGGAGAGGCGAGTCCTGCGGCAGCAGCGGCAGATGGCTCTCGGGAAAGCCGTGGAGCGGGGGAGGCCAAGGACGTTCCAGCGCCCGAGCCCGCGGGAGAGCCGCGCTCCGCTCCCGGACGGCGCCCGCGGTGGGAGAGGGGGGCGGCGCGGTGCACGCCGGGAGCTGTAGTCCGG
>VWZP01008070.1:1047166-1099972 GCA_013396995.1 Dicaeum eximium | reverse complement strand
CGCCCGCGCTTCCGGTGACGGCGGCGGAGCGGAAGTTGGTGGTGCCGTGCCCGCCGCGCGCCTCACGTGCCGCGCGCCCCGCGCCCCTCCCGCCGCCGTGCCCGGCCCGGGACGAGCAGGAGGGGGAGCAGCAGCGGGAGCGGGAGCGGGAGCAGCAGCGGGATGGCGGCGGAGCTGCGGTTCCGCCTGGCCGAGCCGCTGCAGGTGGTGGCGCGCAGGAACGAGAAGAGCGGCGTGGAGCTGAGCAGATTCGTGGCGAAGCAGGTGAGGAGCGGGCGGCGCGGCGCTCGGTGGCGGCCCCCGGGCGTCCGCTCTCGCTCGGTCAGGGAGGGAGGGCTCACTGCGGAGCGGAGGGAGCGCACCCCTCGGCCTCCCCGTGCCGCCATCTCCTCCCGGCAGCCCTGTGTGTGCCCGACCCCCCGGCCGGCCCTGGCCCTCGGGCGCTCATCCCCGCTCGCTCCCTCTCCCTCTCTCCCTGGTGCTGTTTCTTGCCTTCCTCGCTCCTTTCGGGGATGCGCGGGGGCAGCCCATGAGGAAGGTCCTCTTCTGTGTCCTGGTACCCTTCCTATTGCGCCTCGCCGCGCAGGATTAAAATCTTCGATCCCTTCCATGTGCCCTAAGGTCATATCAAGAGGTGGCATTTTGTTATCAAGCACCGAGACATTAACTAGTCCCTACCCTGATGCTATTTTGCGTGTCTTCTTTAGTTATCTTAAAACAGCATGTGGCATAAAAAGAGGCATGGATTTTCTTGGCTTTGCTTTGATGTGTTTTTTTTTTAATCACAGTCTCACAGGTTGTAGTGATGCTGGAAACGTGGTCCTAGAGTCACTTACATGTTCATGCTGCCTTAGCTCTGAAAAGGACACTTGCTTTCTAGGAGAGTTAAGGCCGATCTCCTTTCTTTCTCTAAAATGCTTGAGGACATGTAGTAACAGGATATCAGCACATCAGATATTGTTTTATTAATACTTTTCATAATAAAACTTTTGAAGCTCCTAAGATGTGTACACATTTTGGGGCTCAAAGTCTTTATTTCTCTTTGAGTGTCTAGGAAATGTCCCAGTTGTTTGAAGATGAAAAGTCTAAAGTATAATATTTTTTTAGAGTATTGGCTTTCAGCCTGAGTTGCTGTCTCAGTTATGGTTGGGGAAGGTTTTCATACTGTACTCAAGGTTCTTTGGTGGTAGACAGATGGCTGTTTCTTCTGTCGCTGCAAATCACAGGATCAAATTAAAATTGAGGTGAATATACAGTCCTGAGTGGAAGCTAATCGGTGGGAAGCAGAGATGAAGAGTTGCTTTTCGAAAGAGAAAGAAGCTGCTGAGAAATAGAAACGGGGATGATGTGGATACAAGTTGTAGCAGACAGATGGAGCAGTGAACCAGAAGTGAGTCACCGAAATCCGAGATTGGGAAAGACACTGTGCCCTTTCCCTTTTGGTGACTGTTTGGAATATGCTTCAGGTTTAAAAGCTTTGCTAGGTGGAAATTCCTTAAGACTGACTGTATAGAGGGAGTCTGGAACAGCACATTATTTAACAATGGCACATCCTTTTGAAAACTGAATTGCTGTTTCCAAGCTTGGAAACTCTACAGCTCTAGGATTATTTTAAGCTTGTTTTGCCAGTAAAAAAACTCCATCTCTAAAAGTCATACTTGATTTCCTACAAGTTGCTTTGTATATAACCTAGGAGGCATGCATTCTGGAAATGTAGAGCACTCATTGCTCTACAGCTTTGTTATGTCTTTCTGGCAACTTTATTTTTTCAACAGTATTCCTTAAAGGAATGAAACTTGCCCACAACTGCTAAGTAAGGAGCAGTCTTTTGGGGTTCATAGTATGGCACAGTTCATGTGGTCATGGAAGGTTTTGTTCCCTGTGCTTGGGAATGTAATAGAAGTAGAGCCTTTGCTGAAAAGTATTTTTATATACCACGAACTCTGCAAAGATACAGTAAATTTCTGTGCTCTTAATGAGGAAGATGGGATGAAAAGCTCTCTGAACCAGTCTTTGTTCCCCACGTTTACATTTTTGAATAATTTAAGCAAACTGTAGAAGCAATAGGTCTCCACAGACTGCTGGAATGTGCTTTTGGCTCTGAGTTACCAAAGGTCTGCCAGAAAGTCTTCCTGCATAGAATTCCAAATGTGAATTTTGTGCAAATGTATTTATTTTGGATGCCTGTGTGATCATGTAATGTCAGTAGAGAAGTTAATCACTGTGAAGGTTAAAACACTCCTAGGAATGGAAATTAAATACAAAAACACCCTTACTTGTTTCTGTCTTTTGCATCTACCACTGTGCTTATATGGAAAGATATGTATCAAAGAACCTGACCCCTTTGGATATTTCTTCTATTTAGTCTATGCAACTGTCCTAAGTGGACAAGGAGATCTCGAGCACACCATTCTTGATTTTCTTTTTATATTTGTTGGTGGTTTATCTTGGCATCCTTCATTTTGCATTTCATTTTTCTATGTAGCAGTGAATGTTGTTTCAATAATAATTCCAGACTCTTATTTAGAGTCCTTCGGTCTTAGCATTTGATGTTGAGAAATACCTTTATTCCTTTAAATGTAGGAAAAAGGAGATGACCTAATGGTCTCAAATTCACACAGTTACCCACTGTCTGTCAGAAAAATGCCCTGACGCTCTGGAAACTAAGGCAGAGGGTTTTTCACACTAAAATGTGAATTCAACATTTTATTTGAAAGATTATTTAGACTTTACATCGTGTAGCATTAGAAATAAGGGAAGGTATGTTGCATTTTGGCTTCCATCTTGGGCTGTATTGTCATCTGCGAGGTTTTGAAAAGCTGTGATTTTTGGCACACCTTATGTCAATGATACAAAGTCAACAAGAAACTTCTTGCTTGCATCCCCTCTTGTGAGGGAGAGATCTGTCCAACTCTGTCAAAAATGTGTTGGAGAAGGTTTAGGAAGTTCCAGCTTGTAAGACTGCATATCACCCCTGCTTTTTTTTTTGTTTCCCTTGAACTGTGTGGGTTGTTTTGATTTATCTTGCTGAACTGAACAGCTGCCAAAAAGAGTGGTGCTGCTCTGTTTTCTTGTAGCCGCTTCCCAGCCACACCTTTCTGTGACTTCTCTTATCTTGAACCCCATAAGAGTGCTGATTTGGAAAATCCATTAAACTTTCCTACCCAGTGTAAGACTTTGTAGGAAGGATTAATTTGGATCATCTTGCTGAGTTGGTTGCTGCACAGTCATACAGCTGTTGTGGGAGGGAACAGAGAACATGAGAGTTCCTGTGTTGGAGGGGAAGAAAGAATTCCAGTGTGTGGCCCTCATGCCCTCCCAACTCTGTAGGAGTATCCCAGTGTAAAATCTGTGTCTGGTGTAACCTGCGTGTTGTGAGCAGAAATGTGGATTGCATGTGGTACCAGCTTGCTCGTTGCTCGATCCTTTCTTTTATGGATTTAGGGTTTGGATTAAGCTAGGTATTATTAAAGATTTCTGTACCTTGTGTGCACTGAGCACACGTACTCTGCAAGTTGGGAAGGAGATGTGCATCCTGCTGCTGGAGCAGCAGCTGGGATGGGTCTGACACCAGGTCTCAGTCCTAGCTGTGTCTGCTTCATGTGTCTCATTAATAATAAACTGTGTGTGTATGTGTTCTGTGTTTGGAGACACAGTCTTTTGTGATGCTTTCTTAAAGCAGCTGTTTGGAACCACATGTGCAGATTTACTGTCTCAGACTTGAACACTTTCAGATCACCTGTCTGTTGCTATTGCTTGAGAAAGCTGGTATTTCATAAAGCTGTGTTTAGTTTAAAAAATAACCTCTGACAGTATTCTGCTTTTCCAAAACATTTTTCATATAGGCTCTGAAGTCAGATAAACAGTCTCTTTGTAGAATGAGAATGTTACCACTGTGATTCTTGAACAGTTTTGTAAGTCCTAAAGGTACTGCACACAATGATTAAAAAACTGCTTCCTCTCACAGAATTGCTAAAGGCATGAATTTGTTCTACAGTAGACAAGTAAATACAGAATTTTACTGAATCAGTCGCATTATTTACTGTTTTATTGTTAACTGTCTTTATTTGATATTCAAAGCTCCAGTTAATAAATGAAGTACCCTGTTGTGCCTTGTTTAGGTAGCCAAAGATGTAATTTATTTGAAAACAGGGGGTACTTTTTATTTTTCTAGTGGAGTTTATTTCTGATTCTTTTGAGCAATTCTACCTCTGAACAGCCTATCAGTCATTTTGCCACTCAAAATCTGATTCCCTGTAATGAGCAGGGCCTTGCTCCGTTTTAAAGATTATTTCTGATGCTGCTGTAATAGATGAGAGGCAGATAAACTTATGTTCTGTAAAAGCAAATGCGATGCATGTAGGAAACCACTTGCAATTAATGTGATGGGTTTGATAATTATAGTGTATATACCTCAGTTTCCCTGGCTTCTTAATGCTGTATGGGGATGAATGTCTTCTCAAATTCAGGAGACCGAGGAACTTGAACAGGTTTGTGTGTGTTCTAGAAGGGTGTGGACAGTGGTATAATCAAAGGACCGCTGCGGTCTTGTAAAAATGGAACCATCCCGTCTGTGAGACCAGGAACAGGTCTTACCGGAGTTACTAAAGCCTAGGAGAAGCAGGAATTGGCTGCACATGGTGCTGAAACAAAGGACTACCTGAATTACAGCATATTTCTGTCTTGAACAGGATGAGAGTTCACTGAATAAGGGAGGGGAGGAGCATGGAGCATCTGAGCT
This sequence comes from Dicaeum eximium, assembly GCA_013396995.1. Lineage (NCBI taxonomy): Eukaryota > Metazoa > Chordata > Aves > Passeriformes > Dicaeidae > Dicaeum > Dicaeum eximium. The sequence continues at coordinate 1,095,231 of VWZP01008070.1, read as the reverse complement.
AAGAGCAAAACCGCTACAGTGCAAATCCATAATCCTGATTTTCAAAATGACTGGCACTGCACTATGTGTTAAATATCATCAAAGTGGAGAGATGCTTGGGTAGTAATATGAGCTCAAAGAGCAGAGATATTTAAGGGTAAGACACAAGAAATAGGTTGTTCATCAGTAACAAAGTTAGGAGGGCTGGGGCTGTGTGAGGGAGATGTGAGGTTAAGGTGTATTGGTTTGGGGTTTTTTATTTTTTTCTTCTAGAAGATGTGAATATGTTTTCCTTGTATTTTAAAGAACATTTTTATATGAGAGTGTAAAAAGAAAAAGAATTTCAACTTCAAAACTACAGACACAAGCTGCTTCTTGTTAAGAGCATTGCTCGCTGTAATTCTTGTCAGAGCTATGAAAATAAGGCTGTGATCATGACTGATTGGTACTTTTTTGTAGAGATAATGAACATGAAGCAACTTGAACTTAAGAACTCAAATTCTTAAATGTTTAGTGGCTCTCATGAGACCAAGCTGCTAAGATCAATGGAAATTCTAGGAAGAAAGCTGTATTAGTTGTTTCAACATTTTCCCAATCTTTTAAAAGAAAAAAAAATTTAAAATTTTGTTATCTTTGTTTAGGATTTTGGGACTGCTTTGTAATTCCTGTTTAGTGTATCATTCTGCATCTTACTCATTCTATATTGTAATTGTTTTTGGGTTTTTTTTATATACTGAGAACTTTGTCAATTGAGTACTTGCTTTGGTATTTTGGACTCCCTTTTGGTTTTGAACTATTTGTCCCTGTAAAATTCACTCTGACTCCTGCATGAATAATTCTCAAGTTAAAAGTCAAAATGATTTTCCATTTAACTTGTTTTCGCTTCCCATTCCTTTAGGTTTGGACTCAACAGGATCGTCAGGGCATCCTCAATACTTTAGCGCAGTTATTGCTGGATAAAGAATGTACTCTGTTGATCGGCCGTCAGGTTCGGCCCATCCTGCTGGATCTCTTGGAAAGAAATGCAGAAGCTATCAAAGCTGGTGGCCAAATCAACCATGATCGCCATGAAAGGCTCTGTGTAGCAATGAGCAAGCTGGTTGCCGACCACCCTGATGTTATGCCGTGAGTAATGAGATGTCAATGTTTGAATTTAGGAAGTGTTACGGCCTGCCCCTGGAGGCAGGGTAGCTCAGGTTCTTCTTAAGAGATCCGTTGGGATGGAGCAGAGAGAAGGACACTGACTGACTGGTGGTTTTATATTTTAGAACTGGTGTTTTGTTTATTTTAGAACAATTTGGTTGCAATGGAAAAGAGATATGTAGCCATTACCTGTAGAAATAGAACAGTATATAAGCATAAAAAATAACACTTAAGAAAATGTATAAGGGAAAAGAAAGAAAGAGGATAAGAACAGAAAGAAAGAGAATAAGGATAGAAGGATCTCACTACCCATGGTTCCAGTGGTGAGACTTGGTTGTTGCTGTTTCAGTGTCCATTGGTCCAAGTGATGGTCAAAGTGTTGATCCATCAGGAAGGGAGGGAAGCCCATGGAACACAAAATTTGTTGGGTCAATAAAACACTCAGGTGCAGGTGAGAATGCCCAGGTACCTCCCCTGGTGGGGGAGAGTTTTACACTGTGTTGCAATGTTGTGGATCATGACCAGTTCCTAAAAGTGAATCTGGGGACAGTTCGGGGGTCCTTGATTCATGGCTCCTCCTAAGACACGACAGCTGCCTCTAATGTAGTTGAGCCAGTTATGCCCCATCAGAAGGGATGGAAGCCTTCAGTGTGAATGTCCTGGTATTTCCCCCAAGGGGAGTTTTCACACCTGNCCCCCCCTCCCCGGTGATGGGTGCTCACCCCCTCTGCCCCTGGGCTGTGACCCTGCACATCCTCAGGAAAACACTGCTGTTTTTTATCAAATGACCAATTGTTTGAGTCATTAGCCATTAGCATTGCAGTTAACATTTCATCCAGGCAGTAGTGCTTGTTAGTGTTCCCTGGTGAAGAGAGGTGGTGTCAGGATTTGAATTGTCTCCTGCCATAACAAATGAAAGGAAATGATCTTAAGTCAATACAAGTCTCAGAGTTTGTTCTAATTAAATCGTGTTGTAAGATGCAATTTGACTTTCACCTGTGATCTACAGAAAAGCAAAACAGCTGCCATAAAAACAGTTCACAGCCAAAATCTCTGAGTTTAATATTAGACCTCTAGGCTGGTGGAATATAAAGTTATATAAGTAGGAATCTGTATTACTTTTTCAGTAAGCAAGAGCAATCAAAGAGTTTTCACCAAAGGCAGTACTGTTTTCCCTTGATAATTAAGTAATGATTTTTAATAAGGTGAAGTGTCTGTTGTCAGCTGACTGCTGAAGTGGTTGTCTTTCCCATGTGTGGACAAAGTTAATTACAGGCCTTAGTTCTTAGTACCGTCAATTACTGCCTTAGAGACCTGTGCCCTGACATTTTTATTAGTGTCTGGTTTCCTTTCTTCTGACTTACATGTTTGTGTTCCATCTCTTTCTCTCTCTCTCTCTCTCTCTTCTAAAGATTTGCTTTAAGGTACTTTAAAACTACATCACCGGTTTTCCAAAGGCTTTTCCTGGAGAGCTCAGATGCAAACACAGTCCGGTATGGGCGCAGGCGAATGAAGTTACGGGACCTCATGGAGGCTGCCTACAGATTTTTACAAAAGGAGCCATCAGTTTTTCGGGAACTATGGGACTGGAGTGTGTGTATTCCACTCCTAAGGAGTCATGACACTTTAGTCCGTTGGTAAGTTAAAACCTCCAAATCTTCTTCATTGAATAGATGTATCTATATCTTGAATTGTAATTAATGTTCACATGCAATAGAAAGCATCTTCAAATAATACCAGGAATCTGTACCAATGGTATCTGTACTTGTACTTTTTAACTGACCTTTTGAAAGCTATAGTTAGTGATCTATCACAAAGTGAATTTCAGGCTAGCTCTTGGTAGTGCTTAAAACTGTGGTCTAGAGAATCTTTCCAAATAATTTCAGTTTGCCCAGGTTGATTCCTTTTTCAGTTGTTTGTGTGTAGGTTTCTCAGCGGCTGTAAAGCTTAGCTTATGTAAGCTGCACCTTGTATTGGCCTTGTCACAGGTTTTGTGTGGGATTTTTTTCATGTTGGATGTCTGCCTGCAGGGCTTCAGCCTAATCACATGCTCTACCTTATTTATGTCAGTAGTAGTAGTGATAGGGCCTTTATTTAAAAAAAAAAGTTGTTTAATAGTCTTCACTTTTTAAAACAAAAATTCACAATTGTGCTAGTAGCACATAATTTAAGTATGGTGTATAATATAGGAAGGGCAGAACCAAGAGTGTTGTCAAATCTATCAGTCATTTTTGAAGCTTTTCAGAGTGACATACTTAGTGTCAGAAAAGATAGAACTTGTAATGCGTTGACTAGAATTGCTTTACCTGCTATTCAACCAACAGTCTTAAAGTGAATGAGCTGACGTTTAAACATCTGTCCTGAAACAATCTTCTGTCTTCCCCCCATTTCTTCTTTTCCCCCATCATGCTCATTGAAAACGTTGTTCTTGGCAGTTAAAAACAGCATTATAACAAATGAGAAGTAGTTTATGATTTATTTTAAACATTCCTTTGTTGCAAGACAGCTTTATGTAGTCGCAGCTTGGGAGTTGTTGGCTTTTTTAGGCACTCAGAATTGATCTCATTGCATTAATGCATTGCATTGTTTACTTTAGAAATAGCATTAAATGCAATTTTGGAAGGGAAATGGTAGGGGAAAAAAATCGGGCAAAGATGACTTCATTTTCCTTGTCTCATACGTTAACCTTTATTTACTTAGGAAATTGCATTCTGTTATTATATTTCTGGTGATAATTCAGTTCTTCAGAGAAATGTTAGTTAATTGGGGTATAAATTAAAACTGTGCCATGATAGAATTGCTTTCCTCAGCTCTGAGATATTTGTCTAGTCTGAAAGAATGTTAAGCATAGTGCTAAAATAATTTCTATGAATAAAGGTTTCTGCACCTTTTTCCAAACTTTGTTTTGGTATGCAATTGCCCATTGTCGAACTACATTTCTGGAAACTGTTTTGACATATTTTGTTCTAAATGTAATTTTTAGGTATACTTCAAACTGTCTTGCTCTGGTTACATGCATGAATGATGAGCATAAATTATCTTTCCTGAAGAAGATATTCAATCCTGAGGAGCTGATACATTTCAGACTGAAGTAAGGACTTCTAAAATCTTAACCACTATTTGTTTTTCTTGGTGGCTTTCAGCTGAGTTAATAACAATGGGTTTCACAGGTTGCTAGAAGAATCTCAGCTGCAGAATGTGGAACAAGCCTTAGTTTTGGCTAATCCAGACTCCCCATTTTGGCAAAAGGAGAAAGAGCTGCGCTATACAGAAGGACATATTGTGTCAGGTGACCTCTCTGCACACGTAGTAGCTGTCTGTGGCATTGTGCTGCCTAGACTACAGCATGTTTCTGAAGAGCAGGTATGTAATCCACAGTTAAATCAGTACATTTTTGTGTTAGGAATTTCTAAGTACAGTGAACTGCCTTTACTTCCTGAATAGAGGATATTGAGATACTATGGACAATGTGTGTATCTTTCTTTCCCAGTGTGTGTGCTGTAAACTAGTGTTTATATATTCATATTTATATATTCAGCCCTATATAGTAACTCCAGTCTCATTTGGGGTGACAATAGATAGCTGACTAAAGCCAAAATCTGGGACAGTTGCTTTTACCTGCATGACACGGGGTTTTGTGCTATACAGGCATCTTATATGCAGCCTTTCTCCAAACATATGCTCAGTTTTTCTATGAAAAGAAAACAAGGCTGCTGTTTAAACTCTTCCAGAAGGCAGAGAAAGGAGGAAGGAAGTGAGCAAGAATTTACTGTCACCACTTGAAAAAGTGTAATGTAGACTATAGTGCCTTACAGTTTTCGGAAGCTCATGGAAGGCATAAACGTTTTTAAACAAACAATATTTAACCTTTTTTCTTCTAAATTGCTATTTAACCTAAGCTGTTCAGATCCCTCTTTGTAGCTACAGCCAATATTCCTGACTGTTTTTCTCCTTTTGGTACCAATTTTAGCTCTTAGCTGAGTTTTTTTGTTTAATTTTGTAGCAGTGATCTACAACAGGAGAAAGAAATGAATGAAGGGTACCAGTGTCCAGAATTGTTTGAGTGGCTGAGGCAAGAAAAGAGGATTTCTCCTCCAAATTCCTCTTCTCCCCTGCCTCCCTCTCTGTTTTTCTCCCCACTTCTCTTTTTGAATTCACTGTTTTCTAGCCTTTTGGGATTTTTTATAGGATTGAGAGAGTGGTTTGGAATTCAATGTAGCAGGGGAAACTGTAGAGCTGTTTAAGTAGATTCTTACTCCCATGGCAGCATCACTGCTGCTGCAGCTGTGCTGAAGCCAGGCCATGCTATAAACTGGAATACTGAAAGAATACTCCTTATCTCTGAGGGAGATGAAAACTTCCCTGAAAGGAATGCTTTTATTTTTTTAATAGCCACAGGTATTCCACTGATCTGGTCTACAGTGTAGTTCCAGTTACAATAGGGAGGTTCCAGTGACAGCTTAGGAGGTCTGATGAAGACATAGGAGCAAACTGTGAGGAGAAGCAGGTTCTCTTGTTTCTAGAGAAGTACATCAAGCTATATCTGAAAAAAAAAAGGTCAGACTTAAATAGAAGACACTTGTTTCAATGCTCTGATTTCTTTCCTCTGAGCATTTTGGCACAAAGGACTAATTTTTGTGCCATATATAGATATGTGACTGTAAGAACCAGAATATTTGGAGACTATCTGTAGCATTGATTAATTACCATTCAATAAACTGAATTAATTTAATTTTGAGTAAAATGAAAATGTTATTAAATTAAATGAAAATGTTATTAAATTAATATTAAATGAATATGCTTTTTTTTTCCATTCACTGAGTTTAATGATCTTATACTTAGGCCTCTAGAGAAAGAAGTAAATAATCACATTAATTCATTTAATATTCATATTTGCATCATTTGAGTGCAACTGGTATTTGATTTGTCCTGTGATTTGGATCCATTCTGATGACTTAATTTTGGTCATATTGCAAATTGTATTTGATTGACATGAGTTATGACTGAATAATTACTATGCCTGTACTGACAACTTAGTGTGAGCTCCCCTTGGGATCAAGTTGTATGTATACTTTTCATTAGGTGTTTTACCTATTATAGGTTTTGGATGAAATCTGGTTTAATATCTGTCAATAAATGCAACTTTAGACTCCTTAATTTTATATGATATGCAGATCTGCAGGACAAAATTTTTCTGGTTGTTAGACTCACTTTCCTAATTTTTCTGTGTGGTACAAATGTAAGAAAAGTAATTTCGGTGTAGTAACCCAAATTTTATGTTTGAACAGGAAAATACCACCAGCAGTTTTGTTTTGGTTGAATCTGCCTTCACAAATCTTCAAAACCTTGCTATTGCTGTTGCATATCAGACTCCTGTTTTATTAGAAGGACCAATAGGATGTGGGAAAACTTCTTTAATTGAATATTTAGCAGCTGTTACAGGAAGAGCAAAGCCTCCTCATATTTTGAAAGTTCAGCTTGGAGATCAAACTGATAGTAAGGTAACTGATGGATTTGTTGGATGTTTGAATGATGAGACCTAACTTTAAGTAAAAGCATGGACTTAATTTTCTAATAATATGTTTTCACTCAAGGACCCTACAGTGCCCAGCTCTTTAGTACTGGTCTTAATATTGATGAGAATGAATAAATAAACAAGAAAAATAACTGTTATTTTACAGCAGGTTTTAAATTATTTGCATAACTGTGCTGAACGTCTACCATTCAAAGTATATTTTATCAGGGTTTTTCTGTGTGGAAGAGCTCTATTGATTTTCTTTTTTCTAATTTAAAAAAATTGATTTGCATTGGAAAAAGCAGGATTCTGGTGCCAAAGGTTATATGAACACTTTTATTTCAGTTTAAGTGAGCTAATGTAAGTTTAATCTGATGCCTTTTTTTGTGATAAAGGTGAGATAAAGTAAGATAGTGGCATGTTGATGTAACTTGCAGTTACATAATAATGATTATGCTCTATCTGTAGATAATTTTATGTACTTCTTTTTTTGCATGTAGAACTTTGGAGCTTGAGTTATGTTGTTTGGCACAATTTATTTTTAGTTTTCAAAGGTGGTTAGTATCTGCCAGAAGTTATCAGAAGGTTTTTATTAGCATCCACAAGCACCTTCTTTGCTTGCATGGAACACCTGGTTTCACCATCTCACAGATGTATTGTCTCATATACAAGACTAAGGCCATCATATTTAAGAAAAAGTGGTAAAGTTCAAGGTATAAAATACATAGCAGTAAAATCACAAACTCAATTTTCAAAGCAATGCTTAAATATTGAAGTTGTAATTTGAGAGAAAAGCAAAGCTTTGGCTGGATTTTACCTTTGAATAACTCACTTTATATTTCTGTTTACTACCTTAGTCACAGACTTTTCAAAAACATAAACTAAAGTTTGGTGTGACCCTAGGCAGTTTTCTGTGTTACTTTAGACTGTTTGTAAATAAGGGTGGCACAGCTCATAAACTCACTTCCAGTTACCTGGTTTGTTTTAATTACGGAGTTTCAGTTCAATTCCCAGTGGAGGGAAACTTCTTCTTAATTAAAAAAGTGTGATGCTGGGCACAGATTGCCAGACAGATTGTTTGGTAAGGTGGAGGCTAAGTGTCACTTCTGCCCCAACTCTGGTGGTGTTTGCCATCCTTTCCTCTGGGGAGTGCTGCCCAGGTCTCTGATGTGCTGATTGTTCCTGTCACAGACGCTGCTGGGGATGTATCGATGCACAGACGTGCCAGGGGAGTTTGTGTGGCAGCCTGGCACCTTGACACAAGCTGTTACCAAAGGTCACTGGATACTTCTGGAGGATATCGATTATGCTCCTCTGGATGTGGTATGTAACTTTGTTTGCTGTAAGGTACAGGTCTTAATGCCCATGATGGCAGTTTTGGGAGTCTAATCACCAGGGTTCTGTAGCAGCATGCTGAAAATGCTGCTGCTTTAGAAGGGGTTAGAAAGAATTCACCTGTCTTGGCTCACGTTTGCACACCTCGTTAGTTTTTGTATTTGTTACGGAGTAGTTGTGACCATGACACTGACACCAGATTTCACTCTGAAAGCTGGAATTGACACTGATAATGTGTCTGCTAATATGTCTGTTTAATAATGTTTTGGTGTTTGAAACCAAATGTGGCCCTAAACACCACAGAATATTGTCAATAAATGAGGCTGGTGCTGTTAATAAGATTTTTTTTTTTTGTGTCTCTTTTGTTGTGTGGGGCCTTTTTTCCCTTCCACGTATTTTTTCTTACACATTTCTTACATATTAAAAATGTGCTGTTGCACTAAGCATTATAAATTTAAACAGATTTCCTTTTTTTTTGGCTCCAGAACAACTAGTCAGTCAGTCATCCTTGCCTCTTGAAGTAATGGCTACTGAAAACAAGTCATTTGCAAGAATGGTGCGATAGTGATACTTTGTTGCATAGGCCTGCTGGACATTCTGCTGGTTGTTTCCTTTCATATCTGTTCCATAAAGCGTCCTTTGTGTGACTGAATAACCTGTCAGTTTGTTTATTGGGTTCTAGGCTTCTGATATAGAAATAGAAAATTTAAAAGAAAGCCAATGAATACACCTTGTATGTACGGAGAGTTCACTGCTAGGAGGTCATGCACTTACTTGCTTCTGTGGGCTCATCTCACTGCACTCATGATGAGCATACCCTGAGTCTGTCCTTCCTTCATCAAATCCCTTTCTTCAGGTCCTCCCTGCAGGCATCCTGTCTGCTTTCTCCATATCAGAGGATCTCTGTGTGCCTCTCTCTGTGCTGAGGGGTCGGTGTGGTCACACCTCCCTTCTTTCTTTCCACCACTGTTACTGTCCTTCCCCAGGGAAAGGTAGATTCTTGAAATAGATACCAAACTCTCTTGGGGTAGCAGTGTAGACACTGGAAAAGGTTGACGTTTGAGAATGACATCTTTGAGACACAGGTCATCTTTGTTCAGGCAGATAAACAAAATAAAGTTTCTGACCTGAATGTGTCTAATAAGTCATTTGGTAATTTAAAAATAAGTAGTTTTGATTTGGACTTGCAGTGTAAAGGCTGTCATTTCCATTCTCTTATCATTAAATTTGAATACGGCAGAAAAAAAGGTAAGTAAACATTACACCCTTGACTTCCACTGCTGATTAAAATTGCTGGGAACTCTGCAGTTCCTGTTAGCATCACTTGGTAGTGTATCTCTGGGAATAGCAATTGCTGGCAATGTAATGGTGCTCAGTGGCATTGCTCCAGCATCTCAAGTGTGAAATAAGTGTTGGATGGTTGTGCTCGCTGTTAGTGTCACTAAAATAAAAGTTTTATTATTTTTCTTCTTCTCTCCAGATCTCTGTGCTGATTCCTCTTTTGGAGAAAAGAGAGTTACTGATTCCTGGTCGTGGTGACTGTTTAAAAGTAGCACCAGGATTCCAATTTTTTGCAACCAGGAGGTAGGTTTGTAAACTTAAAGGAGATTGAGAACATGGGTATCCTATTTTCAAGTCTAAGGTACTTTTTAGTACAAGGTACTTCTGTAGGAGTATTGTAGCAATTTCCGGTTAACAACCAATATAAGTCATAGAAACTGTGACATTATTTTTCACTTGAAAGCAGCCTTGGGGTGAGTCTCAATCTTCGTACAGAAAAGTTGCTTCAACAAGACTGAAGGAAAACCTTGCTGGGAGGAACCCTACAAAACCAACCCATCACCAAGACAAAATACCACTCTTAAAAATGTGTTAAAAATGCTTATTATTGATAGTTATGAATGTCGTGTGTCAATATAGGTGTTAGTAATGTTTTCTAACCAGAAAAAGATATAATATACTGTGCCTGATTGTTTCACTGTAATAGTGGCTCAGATGTCAAAATAACTTTCTGTATCAGAAAACATAATATTGTATCAAGGTTAAGGGTTAGGAGGTCTCTGTGGGAAATAGCAGTTACATGGTTTTCAAATGTTTTGCAGTTTATTTCAAAGCCTTTAACAAATTTTCCTGCTTTTGTCTTACTTCTATAAATTTGTTCTTTTGCTCTGTTTTTTCTGGAATTGAGTCTTTTGTATTCAACTCCTTTGGTTGCCTCATTTGCTAAGAGTTTTTATTTCTGTGTGCATGGTTGTCATGGTTTAACCTCAGTCAGCAGCTGAACACCACACAGGCACTGGCTCACTCCCCTGCAGCAGGATAGGGGAGTTAGTTGGAACAGTAGAAGTGGGAAAAGTCATGGGTTGAGATAGAGTTTAGATAAAGCAAAAGCTTTCCACACAAACAAAGAGACAATCCCTACCACTCTGAGCATCCCCACCCTTCCTTCTTCTTCCCACAGCTTTACATGCTAGGCACGACCCTGTCTGATCTGGAATATCCTTGTGTCAGTTGGGGTCAGCTCTCCTGGCCATGTCCCTTCCCAACTCCCTGTGTACCCTCTCCCTCCTCTGCTGGGGTGGTGCTGGTGCTTTTCTGAGAAGCAGGAAAGGCCTTGCCTCTCTGGAAGCCCTGCTTGGGGGTAACTAAGGCATCCCTGTATTATCAGCACAGTTTTGGTCACAAATGCAAAACACAGCCCCACACCAGCTACTGTGAAGAAATTTAACTCTATCCCAGCCAAAAACAGCACATCAGTGAACAGTTTGTATAGCAGCAAATTATAATTTTCATTAGGCTTGTTGGAGTAGATTCTATAAATCTGTTGCAGTTTACAGCTGGGAAATGGTATGTAACAATTGAAACCAAACACAATACAACAAAGAAGAAAAAATTTTAACGAAAACCCACCAGAAAACAAAAGCCAGACCACAACTCCAAATCTAATGCTTTGCATGTGCAAGGCTCCTTCTACAGTGGGCAAAAACACATGGCTGAATAGTTATTTCTGTAGTAAAAGAACAAAGGGAATGAAATGTATGATGGAAAGAACTGAATCTGGAGGATCAGGAAGAATAATTGTGAAGCACTGTGGAGGGGACAGGGCTGAAGATGCTTTTCCTGCATGTCTGCAGTAATATCACAGATCCTTTAAGGTACTTAACAGGCCCCTTCTGTCAGGTTTCTCCCTTCACAAAGCATTCTATATGTTGCTTCTGCTAGACAACTGGCAGTAAGTTAAGTCTTTCTGAAAGTATCTTGAGATACTTTCTTGGAGATTTTGTCATATAGGAAGAAAAACATTGTGATAACAAGTAATTTGGGAAGTATGGATAGGCAAGGTGGGGTACGTGACAGTACAGTGACAGTGTCATTTATGCCTGTTGCATTATGCTGTAGCAGCTGTATGTAACATGTTCTTTGATGTGCACAGAAATGCACTGAAAATACTGAATTCTTCAGCCACACTCAACATGCTGTGTTTCTTCGTTGTTGTTTTGATTTAGGATATTCAGCTGTGGTGGAGGCTGGTACAGGCAGCAAAGCAGCCATGCTGCTCTTCTGGACAAATACTGGACCAAAATACATCTGGATAACATGAGCAAAGGAGAACTCAAGGAGGTATGGGGGTGTAATATTCCATTGTGGCATGTGAATAATTGTTTCATCTTAGAGTAATAAATGTTCTTCAGTAGTTAATTGAATCCTTATTTTATCTTCAAGTTCTACAATAGAAGCTGAAGATTCAGCTTTGTGTTGCCAATTTTGAAGTAAACAGGCAGTTTTTCAGGCAAATTTGAAGTGAATTGAACAAAGATTCCCAGAACTTGCCTTGCCAGACACAATTGTGGGGGTTTAAGAATCAAGTTACTTTGCTGCTTATTAGCCCACAGGGACTTGAAAGCAGAGAGAAATAGCAAAGAAGAAAATAGAATTTACTCTAATTCTGCATTCTAAGCTTCGAGCTGAAGAATAGTTGGTCACTTATCAGTTAAAAATAACTGCTTCTATTAACATCTTTCTTTTGTTAGCATCTCTGGGAGGTGTTTGCTTTGTGTAGTTCTTCAGAAGATTAAAGCAGCCCAGGGCTCATATGAAAATAGAATTCTCTGGAGATTCTCTTTGTGATACAGAGCTCAAAACAGGATAGGGTTCTAAAAGAACCTTGGCTGAGGGAAAAGATGGTGAATAGTATCTAGCAGAAGAGTTGAGGAGAAAGTTCTGAATTTTCTAGAATGGAGAAGACAGTTTTTTCAGAAGAATTCATTCACTCCTTTGGACTCATTCAGCAGCCAGCACAATTAGAGGTGGCCTTAAATATGTGGGCTTTTTTCCTTTCTTGTAATTTGTCAGCTAATTGTTAGGAATGGGGCAAGAACAACTATCAAAACCTTATGAAAAAACATTACTTGAGTGTTAGCTGTGTTGCTTACCACTAGGTTCTTTTTTTCTTTTTCTGTAACTTTGTAGCTTAAGTCACAAAAATGTATAAATTAAGCACTAAGATTCCACAGTAGTACACCCACTTGCTTGCCTTGAAAACAGACTCATGATCTTGTTAATCTTAAAAGTCAATCTGGCAGGGTAGTACCAGTTTTCCTGGCTTGTGTCTGTGAAAAGTAATTTTGAGAAGCAATATTTTGGTTGGCAAGCTTTAGTGGAGAGAACTGAGCTGAAAGGAAATTACAAAAGAAAAATTATTGCCTTAATGTGCCTTTGTCAGCACAGTGAATAGACAATTTGAATGCTGAAATGAATTTAGTCATAAAAGAAAGGTGGGAGTTAAGGACTTCTGTTATCAGTTGTAAAGTTGTATGGTCATGGTTTGGGTTCAGATAGGATTGAATGTACTTTTTGTTCTTCCTGTTGGTATTTGTGCAAATGTATGAAATGAATTGGAATAGAACTGAGTTGGCAAAGTTTGTTTTTTGGTATCAAAATCAGTATCATAATAGTCATAATTTCTATTTTCTTCAGATAAGAGACTGCAAGAGAGCAGTTTTGTGGCTTGCTAGCTAAAATATCTATTGAAGTGTCTCCTGGTACAAACTGGGGTGCTGTTGGTTTCTTTCCAACGTGGATGGGTTTTTTGTTTTGTTGTTTTGTTTAATTTTTTTTCTTTTTTGTTTCTGGTTTCAGGTCCTCCAAAGGAGATACCCCAACCTTGCTCTTGTGACAGATCACTTGCTAGACATTTTCATTGACCTTGCAGGAGACAAGTATCAGACACCAGAAAACAGTGCTGCTGGCTCCAGTCACATGCCAGAAGCAGCATCAGAATCGAGATCAGAACATAAGAAACCAAATCTGGAAGGACGAGAACTATCTCTAAGGTTGTCTCTTCTTATGTGTTTTTTGGAAGTCAGCTAGCTACAGAGATAGAAGGGTTTATTTTTGTTATTTTTCCTAATTTTTTAGAAATAACAGTGATAGATTGAATCATTAAACGTGAATTTTGTAAAAACTGGAAAATACATTTTTTGTTTTAAAAAGAGGATTAATATATCATTTAAAGAAACAAATTCTGGATTATTTAAACTTCCTATTTGCTATACTTACTTTTTGGGAGGCATGGGGGAACGTTTTGTCATATGCAGTGCTTAGTTTGCATCGGGCATGTTTTGGCATGTTTGTACCAAATCTTTTTGGTTTTTCCCTTTAGAGACCTCCTGAATTGGTGCAGCAGGATTGCTTACAACTTTGACAGTAATTCTTCAACCACGGCAGTGAATATTTTTCAGGAGGTGCGGTAAGACTTGATCCAGAAACTGATCCAATTGATTCCAAATTCTGGTGGTGTCTCACAGAATGCTCTATTTGGGAATGTGAGATGGGAATTTTTTTTTTGGTTTTGGTTGAAGCAATTGGACTGTAGTTGGAATGTTTGTGATCTCTCTGATCAGAAGCTTTTGTTGCTATTAGGAAAGTTGTTTGCAGTAAGGTGCTAAGAGAATTTACTGCTGTCATACAAACTGCATGGTGCAAAATAATTTTAACTGATACAAGCTGGGATTGCATGTGGCTGAGACCTTTCTTTTTCTTGTAATATGGGGCTACTTTTCTACTTACCTAGTCATCAGTTTACAGTATAGGTTGGGAACTTTTTGGATGTGCTTCTGTCAGAGGCAGTTTTGAGATGTTAGGTCTTACAATGTTACTTCCTTCTCCATTTTGGTCCATTTGTCTAAAAATAGCTTTTGTGGCTGGGCATTGAAAAGTTTTTGGTTTTGGTATAAACCCACTACATTACAGAGTTTAGAAGTTCTTACTGCATCTTTTTGAACTCTATTGTTTGACTTAATCAGAGGGCAGTGAAATAGTTTTATTTACAGTGGTTGGATTTGATTGGGATTCAATTAGATTAAGATGGCATTTGTCAGATAAGATCATACAAAAACTAGTTTTCAGTAAGTTGGTTTCCCCCTTGACAGGCATTGGACTGTTTCACAGCCATGTTGTCCAACCAAGGCAGCAGACAGAAAATGGCAAAAGTTATTGGAAGTTACCTAAACATTTCCAAAAAAAAGGTATGTTGAGCTACAATTAACATGATCTGTATTGGTAGTATTCTATAATTTGCAATTTTTCTATGATTAATTGAAATATGTTGTGCTATTTTTTATTTAAAATTATGCTCACCTCTCTGTCCCAAACAGTTTTTTTGCTTTCTGTTCCATCCCAGGATCTGTTTTTCTCCTATTTTATATTCAGCTGCATTTCTCTTTTCTCTGAAGGTTCCAGGCAACCTGTTTTAGAGCAAATGGCCCCATGATGAAAAAGGATTTCACAGCTGGAGCAGCACAGCTGCCTAAGCACCTGATACCACTAGATGCACAGGGTAGTTTTTTCTTAGGTGGTTTACAGTGAATGTTAATCACTTAAGCAGAGAGATCAGAGACAAGCATGATCTTTACTGCTACTTGTTCTGTACTCACTGATTACAAAATCAGCTGCCTCTCTGAAGCTCTGTAAATGACAGAATTAAACTAAATCACTTATTTGTCAACTATTTCTGACTGTAGAAGTCTGCAAAGCAAATTCCCTCTGTTGTTACTTAAAGTTGACAGATGTTTCCCTGAAACTTCTGTGGGTTTTTCTCTTTGTCCTTCTTTGCACTGTTCCATTACAAAGACACTGTTCCATTACAAATAATACATTCCAGGCAATGTATTATTCCCTGCAAATGGCAAAATATCCTTGTTTACACAAAGGGTTTTTTTAAAGGGAGATTGTTTGTTTATTGTTAAAATAACTGTTCAAGTTTGTGTAGTTGAACTACCATGGAAGTAGGTGAAGAAGAAATACAGTGGCAAAGACTACTACCAAGTTATTAAGTTGAAAGTTGTTTATACAGATAAAAACACTTCTGAGCTCCTTCACTATTTAGGTGATGATTATGTAAAACCTGCAAAATACAGAATTTTACCATTAAAAATTAACTTGCTGCAAAGTAATACTGGTAGTATGGCGTGGGTGTACTTACTGTGATGTAAGCAACATTAGTATTGGAAATGCTGATGCTTTTTTCACAGGTGGAGTTCTTCTGTGAGCTCCATAAACCGGAAATTTCGATACGGGAACAAGAAGTCTCTGTTGGAAGAGTGAATCTCGTGAAGAAGCAGAACCAGGCTCTCACTGTACAAAGGTAGAATATCCTGTAGTTTCCATGTGAATTGAAATATTTTGTGCTGGAATAGACTAGACTGCAGGTCACAGGGTTAAGGAAAATGCAAATTGGATATTCTCACTCTAATGAAAGGAATGTGAGAGCTCTTTCCCTTGCAATCTAAATTTTACCTTGTGTATTTTTAAGTGTCTGCATCATGCTTCTGGCAGCCAAAGCATGGAGATTTTCAGCTTCTTTGAACTAGAGTGTCTTCAAAGCAGTCTGGATCCACAGCTGTTATAAGAAGATTTCAATGGATCTACCTTGGTAGAAGAGATTTTTGTAGTATGTGTCGCTAACTTCATTGGCCAGGAAGTTATTTGGAAACCCTGAATTTTTAGGTTGTATCTTGAGAAAAATGAGTATCATAGAAGGATATCTTAGAACTATTTCTTTTAACATCTATATTAAAAAAAATCCTAAATCAAAACACTCCACTGAAAAAAATAATAAAAGGAAAATTGAAATTAGCTCCTTGATAAATCTTAGTTTTGAGTAACTTGCCTTGTTTTTCCAGGGCAAAACATACCTTTGCTGCCACACGGCCATCTGCAGTACTGATTGAACAGCTTGCAGTGTGTGTTGTCAAAGGAGAGCCTGTGCTTTTGGTTGGTGAAACAGGAACTGGCAAAACCTCAGCAGTTCAGTACCTAGCTCATATTACAGGTGAATAATGTGTGAAAATTGCAACTTACATGAAGATAATTTGAAAAACAACAAATGAACAAACCCACAAGTTGATGGTTCTTTTTGTCTCTGTTTCAAGGACACCGTTTGAGGGTTGTCAACATGAACCAGCAAAGTGACACGGCAGATCTCTTAGGGGGGTGAGTCACTGACCACTGTTTTGTCTGTTCTGCAGAACAAATGGGTAGTGTCTGTTTTGTAGTAGGATAAATGTCTTACTAAACAGGTTTGCATGCAGGAACCTTGTCCTTGCTGAAGAGCAGAGCAGTTTCACTGAATTGTGTGCAGAGCTGTGTGTGATGAAGTCATTCAAAAACACAGCCCAATGCTTTAAAAATGGCTAAGCTGTTAAACATAAATCTGATGTAATATTCACTGGACAGATTGATCGGTAGTATTACAAATATTTGGCTTATCAGGGTGTTCCTACCTTTACAAAATCACCTCATGAAGTGCATTTAAATATGTGCAATTCTATTTAGTTCATTAGTTGAGTAAAAAACCTTCAGAAACAAGGGTTGAGTAAAAACCTTCAGAAACAAGGGTTCATCCATGCAGCTTATTGTTGTTTCAAGTAACTGGTTTTGGACTTGTTTTCTTTTTTAAGTTCACAGATTACTCTGTCTCACATAAGTAATTACTCTTTTACTTCTCTTCAGTTACAAGCCTGTGGATAACAAGCTGATCTGGCTCCCTCTGCGAGAGTCTTTTGAAGAACTCTTCTATCAGACATTCTCCAGGAAGAAAAATCAAACATTCTTGGGACACATTCAGACTTGCTACAGACAGAAACGTTGGCATGATCTGCTAAAACTAATGCAACATATTCACAAATCTGCTATTAATAAAGAAGTAAAAGAAAATGCATCTGGTAAGACTTCAGATGGATCAAACACACAAGTGCTAAACCACTGCAGGGGGTACATAAATACTGGTGACTTTCGTTCTTTTAATTTGGGGTTTTTGAGGTTTAGGGGCTTTTACCTCCCCCTTTATTACAGGTTTTTTTTCTGGTTTTGAGAAATGCAATGTCAACATTGCAACAAGACATTCAGAACACTGTTAGAACAGTGGTTGGGCTTTGTTTTGTTTTCTTTTTTCCTTTTTCTAACTCATCTCTGCTGTTAGCTGTGTCTGAGAGTGTTGAGATTGTCTGCCCTGTGCTACCCTTGACATCTGGTCTTAACTCAGCACTTGTTTGCTGTGCTGGGGAGCACACCTGATGGTTTGTGTGTCAATCTTCCATGTGAATGCATTCATACTTTCAGCCCTGGAACCTGCTTATGTCTCACAAACATTTCCTTTTTAAAAAAATAAAGGAAAACAATAATAACAAAACCAAACCCAAAGTAGTAACTTTTTTAGGGTAGGATTATTTTTAAGAGCTTTATTTTGCCTTGATTCCTCTGTTAGTGATGCTTACTTGCCTAGTGCTTTATTTTGTTCCACTATGGCTTTGTCTCCAGATAAGTTTTTCTCGTTTTATACTTCGCAACCCATTTTGGGGCTGAGGTGATGTTGATACTTTGACTTGCATGGTTTCTGGTTCTAGACCAGCAGAGCAAGTGAAGTTGTAGCTTTCATTCCATCTGGGCTAAATAAAAGTAATAATGAACTTCATCTCCACTCTTCTTTTAACTGGTTCTTCTGAATATGCAGATACTAAAATAAATGTCCACAAATGTAAAAAAAAAAAAAAAAAAGAAAGAAGAGTTGAAGGAGTTCTTGCACTTACTGCAAGAATTGACAACCCTAAATTAAAGACAAGATGAAGTCTGTAACTTGCAAAGTTTCTTAAGGAATTTTGATGTTGCTCAGATAGTGATTTTAACAAGTAACTGAAATCAGTACTACAGTAAATATTGTTGTAACCGATAAGCAATAGTGTGTTAATTATTGATACTGAAGTGTTCATTGTTAATCTGTTCTGTCATAAAGGTTATAAATTTGGATTTATTTTTTTGATATGTGTCTTTCTGTCTCTGAAAATTAGAGAGTGGTAACAGTCATGCTGGAACAAAGTACAATATAAGTATTTGTTCCTCATCTCCAAATGAATAGCAAATTATGTGAGCACTATTGACATATGGGTACAATTAAATTTAAAAAACTAAAAACCACACATGCACAAAACCAAAACAACAAGATTAAAATATTTTTTAAATTTGTGGTGTGTCATCTGCAGGACTTGAATGTTTTTGTTGCTTGAGCTTACTTTTGTATCTCTCTGCTTGAAACAACTTGATTAAAGTACTGTTGTCAAACATTTTTTGTGCTATTGTTCTGATGGTACAAACTTAAATTTGTTTTGCTTGCAGGCTTACCACTGAAGGAAAAGTGGGAGGCATTTGGTCTTAAACTGAATCATGCTCATCAACAGATGAAAATGACAGAAAATGCTCTTCTCTTTGCATTTGTTGAGGTATTTAGATATTGCATTTTGATACTAGGAGGAATAAGTAGAACTATTGAAAAGACTTTGCAATCAGTATTATATAAATAACTTCCTGGCAAGAGCCTTGCTGTGAAGTAAAATGTGTGCCATGATAATTCTGTGAAATCAAGCATGCAGAGTCAAGGAAGCAGTGTTGAGATGGGCAATGGGAGACTGGTTTGTGGTAGCACATTAATTCAGTGCTGTATAACAGGAATTAGGACTGGTATGATAAGAATATCACTATGTCCTATCTTCTTTTCAACTCTAGGAGATTAGAAAAAACTTCTTGATCAGTCTCCAGTAGGTCTTGCTTCTGTTTAAGGATTTCTGTGAAGGATTTAATGTTAAGAATCTTTGCTGTTTATCTAGAAGTGATTTTGCTAAACGTTTCAAACCCATAATATGTTTTAATGACATTAAGTGTGATTAGGAGAAACCATGAGGTTTATTTATGCTTGTTTATTGTCACCCTGATAATCTGAATAAATGATTTCAAATTTCATGTAAAGTGTGTGTGAAATGTTGACCAGTCTTTTATAAGAAAATGTATTTATGAGTAGTTGGAGAACCTCTGACTGAAGTATAGTTTTAATTAATAGAGTGCAGATTCCTTAGGAGCATAAGAGTGCTTGTGTCTTTGGATTAACTTTATTCTCATGTGCTGTTAGTGATTCATATGCATCACAGTGGTAGATTGCACAAATAATGGATCTTAAATCTGTTGTATTTGAGCCAATCCAACTGGTAATTGATACAGTGATATGATAACTGTCTGATTTCTGCGACTGGCAAAATGAGAGAGAGCAGTACAACTGCTACTCCTGTAAAAGGTCTGGAGTTGCCATTTGTCAAATCAAGATGTAGATTGCACACCAAGTATTTCCAGTATCTGAATGCTTCAGTTGACACTTCATTGCTGGCAACATGATTAACAAATTGACCTTACTTTTAGGGTACTCTGGCACAAGCAGTAAAAAAAGGAGAGTGGATTTTATTGGATGAGATTAATTTGGCTGCAGCAGAGACTTTGGAGTGCCTGAGTGGTTTATTGGAAGGCTCATCTGGGTCACTGGTGTTACTGGACAGAGGAGACACAGGTACTATTTCTATGCTTGTTTATGCTGTATCTTGGTATTCAGCTGTGTTCCCTGTCCTGTGTAGCTCAAAATAAGTTGAGATCATTTACCATTAAAGTGAATGTGCACACAAGAGAGCAATGTGCTCTTTCTAGACCCTGTACTTCTTTGCAAGAGATCCAAAACACTGGTGTGTTCTCAACAGCATTGTAGGGGCTGTTGTGTAGAAAGTTAACTCCTTTTACAGATGTAAAGATTAAAAAATGCAGTTGCTGAATGCTGCCCCCAAGAGCTACAGAGAGAGGCAAATGTGTGAGCATCCCAGGCTGGATTTTCTTCCTGGCTGAGGGAAGCACTGGCTATTGTTCTGAAAGAGATAAAAGGAGTTCCAAGTTTAGGGCTCACATAATTTTTGAAACGTTTTGTGTTGTTACAGCATCTTGCTAAACACAAAAAAGTCAGAGTTGCACTTGTCTGTGGCTGTTGTGAAGATGCAGGTACTTCTGATAAAATGGGGTTATTCTCTGAAAATTTCTGGTGCTGGCATTTTTAAGAAAATGTAGTAGTGCAGCCATAGAAAGTTGCCTTAGATAAAATAAGTCATATTTAACATATAAATATCCTGTGTTTATTATGAACTTTGTCTTTTATTTCTGTTTTTAGAGCCTCTTGTCCGTCACCCTGATTTTCGCTTGTTTGCATGCATGAATCCAGCTACAGATGTTGGAAAGAGAAATCTTCCTCTAGGAATAAGAAACAGGTAGGAAAAAATGATTCTGGGACAAAATAGTCACTGTCTTATACAGAGTTTAATTAGTTTCAGGAGCTGACCAGTGAAGAATGCTTTGTATGAAGCCTGAGGATGCAAGTCTGAACTCAAATTTACTACTTGTGAGAGATGCATGAAGGTTTTTCATGAAATAGAGTCAGCAAAATACTTTGGTAAAGCAGCTGAGCTGTGAGGAAGTGATTTAGCAGTAGTGTTAGAGTGTTGTCAGTGGGGGCAGGAAATGATTATTCTTCACAGTTAAGCTGTCAGCACCTGGGAATGCTACTGCAGCAGTTTATGTTCCTGATGGGAGTAATAAAGATAGGTAAGTGCTTGGTGTCTGTTTAGCAGCCTTTCTGTTAACATAGAAGTGTTGATGATCCTTGCAAAAAGCTGCATATCCAGTCTTGTTCACTCAAAAGGAAAGTGGTTTGCCTGGTGGTGCAGATGTGTGATACTCAAAATATTTGATGCCTGGTCTCAAAGCATATAAGCTGTGGCAAGGCAATTGGAATTGTGGCAAATCCATTCTTCAATACTATCTACCTATTCCTGTATGCACAGATGTCCTGCTTGATGCAGTTTCACTCATGAATGCCAAAAGTTGCATCTATAGTCCCTTCCCAGATTCATAAACACTGGGCAAGGCTGTAGAGATATACCACTTATGTATAACTAGTCATTTGTAGTTATTAGTGGCAAAGCAAAGTTTTATTGCTATTGGCTCTCTTGCAGAATAGTGAAAGGAAAGGAAAGAAAGTGAGTGTAATACAGAAGAAAAGAGACCTTAGCATCAGCATAACTTGCTAAGTTCAAATGAATTTATATTTCTATTTGTCAAAAATACCTACTACTGTTTGTCAAAAATACCTACTGCTGTGTCACTACTTCATTGTTCAGGCTGTAACGTTTGAGTATCTATTTCAAAGTGTTTAAAATTGTATTTTAAGTCACATTATTCACTTTCAGTCTAAGATGTTAAACTAATTCAGATAAATTACTTGAAATTTTTAATAATACCTTATTTTTCAGCTGCTCTGGTTCTGGAGTCTGTAGCTTTAACAATCAGTATTCTCTTACTTAAAAATTTAAAATGTTATATGCCATGAGGTTTACATATAATACGATTTTTCAGTATGGTCAGGTGTCTTAAGTATTACAGATTGATTTGATTCTTACAGGTTTACTGAACTTTATGTAGAAGAATTGAGAAATGAAGGAGACTTGCAAATTCTTATAATGGATTATCTGAGAAGCTTGAATGTGAACAAAAATACAGTACAAGGAATTGTGAAGTAAGTTGACTGTAATCTTTTTAAATTCTTGATTCTTGATTACATAAGTCACAAAAGGAAAGTATGTGTGTAGTCTGTGGTTAGACTGCTTTGAGAAACACTAATGTTCCCCATGCAGCAGTTGGTGTAGCTTTAAGAAACAAGAGTGTAGACATCCATCTTAATTCTGCAGGTTTCTGTGTTCGTGGGAAGGAGATTTTAATTTTTTTTAAGTTCAGAATTGTTTTTTCCTGGTGGCACCAGTTAAATAGCATTGTTGTTTCAGTCCTCTTTCACATCTGAGGGACTAAAATGGTTTGTTTCTGCAGATAATTCCGAAGAAAGTCTCGTGTGTTTGTCTTTTTCTTTCCCCTAGTGTAAGGTAGACTATCTCATGTTTATAATACTTGAAGTTTATAGTCACTCCCTGTATATTGAGCTCTATCAAAAATTCTACAAATTTTGGTTCTACAAGTGCTGTGTTGCTTTGCTTCACTGACTGTGCAGATGGCAGAGCTTGGTTTTGTAACCTGGAGCTTTTAAGGAAAGCAACAGCTGGGGATAAACTCAAGTGTTCATACTTGGGGTTTAATTCCTTGGAGCAATGGTCTGATCAATAACAGCTCGATGTAACGTTATTTTTGCAGCTTTTATTTGTCTGTGAGAAAGGAAGCAGAAACCAAGTTGGTGGATGGAACTGGCCACAGACCTCACTACAGTCTCCGTACCCTGTGTAGGGCATTGAGATTTGCAGCGTCTAATCCGTGTGGCAGCATAGCACGCTCCCTGTATGAGGTGATTATCTGTGCTGGCATTTGTTTCAGTGTGTATTCACTGCTGAGGTTGTTTGGCTAAAGGATGATCTTCTCTAAGTTCAGTATTGAACAGAAATGGTTATTTAATTTCTGTGGTTCTTTTCCTTATTTTTCATGTTTATCGCTGAAAAGAATTCTTCTTCTTAGGGCTTCTGTTTGAGTTTCCTGACACAGCTTGACAGAGATTCTCACCCGATGGTTCAAAAGCTAATTTGCCAGCATATAGTCTCTGGCAACATCAAAAGCCTTCTCAAGCAGGTAGGCAACTAAGATTATGAAGAGCTGTCTAGTATTTAAAGTAGAATTGATTTTGAGCTGTTTTCTCTCCTTTTTTCCTCTATATTTTGTTCTTGCATTTCTGTTTTTCATTTTACAAAGTTAAGAACTAGAAAAAATTAATACCGTCTGTAGTTTTTTTACTTTGCCTTGAATGTTGATATGTTAGCTGGTTTATTTGTTAATTTGGAAAAATATGGAAGCCTGAATAACTAAAGCACTGTGGAGTGTGGGCAGCTTAATGCAGTAGCTCCAACTGTAAAGCTTTCATAGACTTTGGAGGAGCTTTCTCAGGCTTTATATTTTTAGACTCTGAATGCAGAACATATGGATATGAAGAAGCATCTGTGCTTTGTCTCTTATGGGAAAGGAAGAATGTCACTAGTGCTGGGAACCCAGCATGAGTTTGCATGGGGGATGGGGAAGCTGGTTAAAGAGATGGGTAATTGTTTCAAAATAAACCCTTTAATACTGAAAAATGTGTATAAATCTATAAAAAAGGTTAAAGCAAAGTTCCTGCTTGTAAATGCCCTTGAAAATTCAGTGCTAAGACTCTTGAGACATTTTTATCTTCATGCCACTGGCAAAGATTCCTGCTTCATGACCCTGAAGTAATCTGGTCAGGTTTTTCCTGTAATTAGCATTCTGTGACAAGGGGACAGTGTTTACTGCAGGAGTGCTCAGGGATTAATTTACAATTACTTCAGAGAATATGTAGCAGTGGTGTGACAGTAGTTGTTTTCATTAGCAAATTGAAACCCATCTGTAAATCTGTTATTTCTGTCCTTAGCAAATACCAAAACCTCAAGGAGGGAGTTTTATACTTATAGAAGGGTACTGGATTTCAGCTGGGGACAAAGAACCTACAGTAGATGAGAGTTATGTGCTCACCCCTTCAGTTAAGCTTAATCTGAAAGACATTGTCAGGGTTGTGTCTGCAGGGTAAGTGTTTCCACTTTTTAACTAAAAAAATAAGTATGTTTGTTTAGGCCTTGAGTTGTTGGTGTCCCTCTAATCATTATTGTTTGGATGAATAATGCCTAATATCCTCTACTTTACAGTTAACTTTTCATTATAGAATGACTTGAAATTTATACATGTGTTTCTTGTTTCCTTAAACCATCTTACTGCCATACCTAGTTTTATTTAAATTCTGATCTAGAAATTTGCAGTTAGAATAACCTGCTTATTTCACATGCCATGAAAAGCTTCATGGGTAGCTGTTAGCACTTGGGAGTGAAGATATTTGTATTTCCCTGGTAGTGTGTGATCTCAGATACCATAAATGAGTTAAGTGGTGGTGTTTTGATTGTGTGATTTAATAATGTTGACATCTTGTGTGTGACAAAGACATAGCTCATGCTTCTAACCCACTATTTTGGGGCTTCATGGCTTTTAGGACTCATCCCGTACTGATTCAAGGAGAGACCTCTGTCGGTAAAACCAGTTTAATTCGCTGGTTGGCTGCTGCTACTGGGAATCATTGTGTAAGGATTAACAACCATGAGCATACTGATATCCAGGAATATATTGGCTGTTACACGTCAGATGCCTCTGGAAAGTTGGTATTTAAGGAAGGTAAGTAAGCATGTTCTAGATATTCCAAATTCCTGTCTCATTTCAGTGGCTAGGTTTCTTTTTCTTTTCTGATTAACTTGTCTGGTTTATTACAATGGAAAAATGACCAGTCATTAAGTTAGTAGTTGCACTTTAATGATAATCACTTGTGTGAATTTCAGTGAATTCTGAAAAGTTCATGTCTGTCTCATCGTGCTTATCCCATTGGACCTAAAGATAAGCCAACAATTTAAACAATACTGTTGCTTCCTTCTCTGGATTGGTGTTTATCCTGAATGAAATGGGTTGCTGAAAGTAACTGAGTGCATGCTTCTGTTAGATTTGCTTTATAAGATTTTTAACTTGGAATTTTTCTGTTCCCCCCCCCCAGGCATTCTCATAGATGCAATGAGAAGGGGCTACTGGATCGTTCTAGATGAACTGAATTTGGCTCCCACTGATGTTCTGGAGGCTCTTAACCGCTTGTTGGATGATAACAGAGAGCTGTTCATTACTGAGACTCAGGAAGTTGTTAAAGCTCACCCTCGCTTCATGCTGTTTGCCACACAGAACCCTCCTGGTCTCTATGGTGGCAGAAAGGTCTGTATGACCTATTCCTCTTGGGTAGCTAAGACTGAAGGGAATTAATCTCTCTCATACATAAAGTGTGATGTGAAAATGTTTTGACATGTAGCATCATTAATCTCTCAAGAGGGAGAGAGTTGAGGTGGCTGTGGACTGTCAGTACAGATGGGCTCTGTTTAGTGAGTTGCTTGTTTCATGGATAAAGAATTTCTAATTAATTTTAGGTAGTTAAGATTTAAATGATTTAGTGAACCTGAGTTCCTGTATATTCTACTTGAATCAGCATTTCTTGTCCAAGAGCACTGGAAAAGAGATTCTACTTAGGCTATAGAAGTCCAATTTGTACTGCTTTTTTGTCTGGAATAGGTAATTTTCTTCATAGTGACTGGTATGGTGCTGTGTTTTGGATTTGTGATCAAAACAGTGTTGATAGCACAGGGATGTCTTAGTTATTGCTGGGCAGTGCTTGCACAGATTCCAGGCCTTTTCTGCTTCTCACACTGCCCCACCTACTTGTGGAGTTGGGGGGGAAGGTGTGCACGAGAAGCTGTGAGGGGACACAGCTGGGACAGCTGACCCCAACTGCCCAAAAGGATGTTCCATGTCATATGACATCGTGCTCAGCAGTCAAAACTGGGGGAAGGAGGAGGAAGAAGGGGAGTTCAGTGTTTGTTTCCCTTAATAACCCTGGTGTGTGATGAAGCCCTTATTTCCTGGAGATGGCTGAATACCTGCCTGTTGATGTGAAGTGATGAATGAATGAATTGCTAATTTTGCTTTGTTTGCACATGCACCTTTTGCTTTACCTATGAAACTGTCTCAGCCTAAAAGGTTTATTACTTTTAGCCTTCCAATTATCCCATTGTAAGGAGAGTGAGCTTGTGGCTTTGTAATGTTTAGCTGCCTATGTCCTTAAAACACTCAATCAATTTTAAAGCTTTTGTCCTCATCCAGAACTATCTCTTATGCTCTCTTTCAATGTTGATGTGTATGTGTTAATTTGTATGCCATGACACTATCCTTATTTCCTTCAGATGTGTAAGAGAAGATCTGTGAGCAATATCAAATGAAAAAAGTTCAAACAGTGGTGTGGTCTCATATTTTAGGTTTTGTCCAGAGCCTTCAGAAATCGTTTTGTGGAGCTGCATTTTGATGAACTGCCAAGTGCTGAATTGGAAACCATCCTGCACAAGCGATGCAGTTTGCCACCTTCTTACTGCAGCAAGCTCGTCAAGGTCATGTTGGACCTGCAAGTAAGAGAGTCTTTTTTCTTTTAGTATAAGAAATGCAAATACACTTCAAAGTAACATGCACAAAGTAATAGCAATTCCTCTGTGGGGAGATATTGTTAGCTGAAGTATATTTAAAATCCTAAACCATGGAGAGAACCCACCAAGGTACTAATTTCAGTGGTTAAGCCTAAGACTAGGGAAGGTGATGACAGGTTTGAGAGAAAGCTAGGAGACAAAAATTTTTTTTACCCACAAAAAACCACAAAAAAACCCCTGACACCTTAGGATTTAATGTGTAGAATTATCCCTAACTCTGGAGCCAAAGTACAGTATTGAGTTTGTAGGAGTCTTTGGGTCATGTGAAATTTTAAGCAGTAATTTTAGATATGTTTGGACACTCCTGTATTCAACAGACATTTGATGCTTAGTATATAGCTAAAACTACCTCTTATTTAAAAGCTATTACTGCAGCACAAACTGGATTTTGTTTATTCCAGGTACCTATTTTATTCATAGTTGTTTTGGGTTTTTTTCTTATTATTATCTAAATTATTTCGTTCCTGGTGCTCATCAAATACCTGCCTAAAAGCTTTTGGGCATTGTGACTCTACTGGACTTTTTTTGGTAGTTATTCACAGCATTTTCTTGTTGCAATGTCACTGCAGAGAGTGGTGCTTAGCTTTGCCTGAAGTATTTGGACAGGTTGATGAAAAAATAGCTCACATTTTGTTCTTGTGACAGTCTTACCGCAGAGGTTCGACGGTGTTTGCTGGGAAGCACGGATTCATCACCCTGCGGGATCTGTTCCGCTGGGCTGAACGCTACAGGTTGGCAGAGCAGCTGCAGAAGGAGTATGACTGGCTTCAGCACTTAGCAAATGATGGTGAGCTCTGCTGCCCCAGCTTGTTTAGGTGTCTGCAGAATGGCTTTCCAGCCCTTCTTAAGTGCAAGTTTTTGATGCTGATTACCCAGGTAGTAATTGCTTTCTCTCTTCCTCTGTTTTGTAGGCTTTATGCTTCTGGCAGGCAGAGTCAGGAAGCAGGAGGAGGTGGATGTTATTCAAAATGTCATTGAAAAACACTTCAAGAAAAAAATATATCCCGAGTCTCTCTTCTCAGGGGAAAGTGTCAAAAAGCTACTGGGTGAGTTTCCTAGAGGGACCCCACTGATAGATCTCTAGATGTGACTGAAGCTGATGGATTGCTTTGTGTTGTGCAGCTAAGTCTTCCACATGGATGTCAGTGATGGACAGAGATTTTAACCATGTTGTCTGGACTCGAGGGATGAGGAGACTTGCCGTTTTGGTGGGACGAGCCTTGGAGTTTGGTGAACCAGTACTGCTGGTGGGAGACACTGGGTAATCTTGCTTTTTATGATGTTTTGGTAGTGCTGTGCCAGCTGATGAGCTGGAGACAAAATGATTGTGTGGGCTTCAGTCCTGCTTTGATCTGGGACATTTGAGCCTGTCTCATGCCAGACTTGCAGCTGCTGTTTTTCACAGTTCCTTTTTGAGGGGAAGCAGATGCATCTTATTTAACCTGTGTCTTTAAAGGGTTTATCTGCATTGTGTAACTATATAGAAGTTATATAAAAGTAGTAAAGTGAAAGTGAACTGACTTCTGTCTGCAGCTTTACAAGGTGCCCTGTAGAGTCTCACTGTCCCTCACCCCTTTTGGGGTATTGTGACAGTTTTCCCTTTGAGACCACATTCAACTTGCATGTTTTATGAGCCTGAATAGTCTTGCTACCACTTCTCCACCTCATATGCTGTAGAGGAGGTTGTGGAAGTCGATACTGTCTGCTCTAGTGCTGGTTATCAATTTGTAGAGTAAATTTTTATGGAAGAGAAGGAAAGAAAAATGCAAGAAAAGAGAGAAGGAAGATTTACTTGGGTAGAAAATGAAAACTAGATACTCAGCAGTTTATTCCCTCAGACTTAGGCTTGGTCTAGACATGTAGCATTTCCAGTTCAGTGAAATGTTAGGCTGGTTGAGTATCTATAAGGGCAAGCTGAAACAAATTTGACTTTGAACATGCAGAAATCCATCAATGCATCTATTGATTTAAATTTAATTAAAGGCCTCTTGTGCAAGTCAGCAACAGTTGTGCCAAAAATGGCTTCGCTTTGCATACATTTCTTTCAAAGAAAGGAGCAGAAGAAAATTTGCCTGTTGGGCCTTTGCCTCATAGCTCTTCAATGAAAGTACGAATCCTGTCCAAAGTGAGCTGATTGTTTGGTTTTGCTTCTTTTTTTTAATTCATCCTTTTCAATTAAATTACTTGGTTACAGGTGTGGCAAAACTACCATGTGTCAGATCTTTGCAGCATTAGCTAATCAGAAGCTGTACTCAGTGAATTGCCACCTGCACATGGAGACATCAGACTTCCTGGGAGGGCTGCGACCAGTCAGGCAGAGGTCCAAGGACCAGGTTTGTCTTGCGCCGGAAATACCTTGGATGGTGTGACCGTGGAAGTCAAAAGTGGCAGTTATGACTTCTCACTTTCTTTTCCATTTCTTAGGAGGAATCTGATGGTTCTAGACTCTTTGAGTGGTGTGATGGACCTCTTGTTTTAGCAATGAAGGAGGAGGGTTTTTTTCTCCTTGATGAGATTTCTTTAGCTGATGATTCTGTATTAGAGCGACTTAACAGGTATGTCTGAAATGTGGTAGTTCTAAGCATCCTCAATGTGTCTGGCCTTTATCCAAACAGGAGTGGGGTAAATCTGACTTCTTTTAGGCACATTTGTTTCCTGGCTTAGGTGAGCTGCTCTCTTGCTGAAAAGGACAATGGTGCAAATAAAACTTCAAAGTAAAATCTCTAGTTTGCCATCTGCAGTATTAATATTTTCAGCCTGTCAGTGAGCTCTTGAAATTATGCATCTTGTCAAATCCCAGGAGCAAAATCTAGTTATTCCCCTCTTTTGTGTGTGTGTGTGTAAAGTAAACTCCCAGAACTGAAACATAAATTTTACTTTGCTATCTGTTTGCAGCAGGATCCCTCATTTTAGTCTTTTCCGTTACCCATTATATTGAGGTATATATACCCCTGGAAAGTTCATACAGGCCAATTAACATGATTCTCATTTTTAAGTGATCTTTTGAAATGTGGAACAAAATCTAAAATAAGCAATATTTTTTAACCTTCTCTCTAGTGTTCTTGAAGCTGAAAAGACATTGGTACTTGCTGAAAAAGGTGGTCAAGATGATGAGGAGAATGAAGTAGAACTGTTAGTTGCAGGAAAGAAATTCCGTATCCTTGCAACCATGAATCCAGGAGGTGACTTTGGGAAAAAAGAGGTAAATGTCAAAACGTCTGGAAATACAGCATACATCTTCTGGTCATACTGACCATTAAGTGGATGGAGGTGCAATGCAAAAATGCATCAGTGCACCAGGTGCATTGGCAAAAATGCCAATTCTGGCATCCACTGCTTTCTAGTTGGCATCTGCTTCGTTGCTCTAAAGGAGGATTGGGGTGAATCTGTTTTTTGCCACTGCTGTGGCCTGTCACTTTGGCATTATAAATGAATATTCAGCAAAATGTCAAAGGAAACTTCACCCTCTAAATACCTAGTTAGGCTTAGGCTTGATATATAGAATATTCAAGTACAGGAACTGTGGCTTGTGAAGCAAGTAAATCCAGCTCTTTGGGGTAGTACAAAGTTGCATAGCAGATTTTTCTCCCTAGTGCTATTCAGAAAGTGATGGTCATCTTGTGTTTCTTAGTGAATAATGAGCATCGCATCCCAAAAAAGCTTTTTTATTAAATGAAAAAATTTGTTTCTGAAGTTGAAAATTAGGTAATTTAAAATGTGTTAAAGAAAACCCATAAGACAGCAAAACCCTACAACTTTTAAGCAGTGTTGGAAGCTAGGTTTATAAAAAAAAAAAACAGAAGCTCTTTTACTCAAAAGAAGATTGGTACTCCATTTAAAGTGGTTTCTGGAGTAGAGAACCCATTGAAGCCATGTGTTTAAACAGGATTTATTTCTGGATTGCATTTGTGCTACTAATTTTTGTTTGACCAATTCAGCCAAGAAAGAGAGGAATTAGAGAAACGAGTTGTAATTAAAGCTAAATTTCCATATGGTGGTTTGCTTCTGTAAGCAAAGGGAGATTACAGAGCCATTGTTTGATACACGGTGTCCTAAAATGAAATGGAGCTTTGGTGCATGCAAACCAGCTCAGTTTCTTCCCATGTTCTTTTGAACTTCCTTTACCACCTATTTCCAGCCATGATGCCACTACTAGAAGTCTTAAAAATCCTCCTTCTTTCAAAGATTTTCTTACAAAATGTCTCTGTCAAAATTAGAAGGGAAGATCTATTTTGTTCACTTTATTTATTGTTTGCAAGTGCAGTGATTACAAGGCTGTTGTTAACTGACCTTTAGGGAGGATGATGTAATGAATCTTTAATTGCTCTGTCACTCTGCTTGTTTGCAGCTTTCCCCTGCACTGCGCAACAGATTTACAGAAATATGGTGTCCTCAGAGCAATGGCCGGGATGATTTGATACAGATTGTAAAACACAATCTTCGTCCAGGATTGTCTCTGGGGGCAGTAAACCACAAGGGTAGGTATTTCTTTCTGTTGGTATTCAAATATTGCTAAGAAAATAAGGAGTTTGGAGACTGCCAACTTTCCTCAGAATGTGCACCACTGTCACCCCTTTTCTGCTATGTTTCTCCCTGAGGACATACTTTGTTTTTCCTTCACTTTGTATGTTATATGTCTAGCCAAAAGTAAGTTCAAGGCTGTGTTTACTTCACCATCCAGGTAGTTGAACTATCCCCAGCCCTTCAGTGTCCCAGCTTGGTTTTAATGTAGAATGTTGAAAGAACTGGCACTTCACTTTCTGCCAGCAGCTTCACTGTTAGTATTAGTCACTTGGTGCTGTCATGTTACCTTAATTTAAAAGCATCTGTAACAGCAGCTCAGACAGGAGCTTTCTCTTCTTTTATTCTCTTTCTAGTATATAGAATACCCATCCACATTGCTCATGCAGCTGTACCTACTTTGAAGATGTTTTTACAATGGTGTACTTGATGTGACCAAAAAATTATAATTCAAATACTTTTGGTTTTTTTTAGGGGCAGACATAGCAGAATTGATGATGGACTTTGTTGAATGGCTGACTAATCAAGAGTTTGGTCGCCAGTGTATTCTCAGTGTGAGAGATATCTTGGCCTGGGTTAATTTTATGAATGTAATGGCAGAGGATGGGTCGAGTTCTGCCAAGGGATGCAGCCACCTTAACATTTCTCCACGGATGTCTTTCATCCATGCTGCATGTTTGGTGTATATTGATGGAATAGGATCAGGTAAGTCTTTGGTGCTCATTTGGTAGCAGAAAATATGAAACCGTGTTTGTATTAATATTTTCAGTCAAATGCAAACAAAGTGCTTTGGGGCAGCATGGGACTCTTTGGGGAGAAGTTTTCACTTCCATTTGACAACCTCCTGTAAGTCATGTGCCTTTTCTGTGTTTCAGTAGCAAAGGCTTGAGTAATAGAGCAAGCTGAAGTAAATTAGAGGGATTAATAATATTACAAAGGCTAGCACAAAATTAAGAAAACCTGTGGTTTTTATTGAGTGTTTTGAGCTGATACAGTACATGAGAACATATTATGCTCTCTATTCCCCCTCTCCACATGTCAGCATCTATCTGTGCTGGCTTGTACCATGCATGTAGCTGAGAATGCCTCTTTGTGTGTTTGGCTGCTGGCCCAGCTGATAAACAGTAGATAAGGGAGAGGAGGATAAGTGGAAGGCACAAGAAATGTCAGAAAAGAAAGCCTGGGGGTGCCTATGGCAAGGGATCTGGGTGATTGTGATGGTAGAAGAAAGGGGGCTGGAAATACGGTGTTCTGAGTTCTGTTGCTCACAGAACAATCTGGCCATGGTAAATAGTACTGGAAGCACTGTCAAGCAAAAATGTTAAAATAAAATATAAACCTGCATGCACATGAAGGGACTGAGTTTCTTGTCATAAGATGAATGTGCCTAGTTAGGTTTTGAAGCACACTTAACTTGCCTAATTACAGGTACAACATCCTGCTCAGCTGATACGGCTTTATTAGCTCGTGAGAAATGCCTGACATATTTACGTGAGAAAATGAGTCAATTCTTTGAGCTGACTGATTATCAGAAGAATGAACTAAAGATTTATGACAGAACAAAGGAAAAAGAGTTTGTGTGGATGGACAACTTTATGGGAATTCACCCGTTTTTTATTCCAAGAGGCAAGAGACTCTGGGAGTGGGTGGACATGTATTCTGTGATTTATATTTTCAGTAGTTTTGTTATTCACTAAATCTAAGTAGGATACCTGAACCATCATGGAACTTATTTATTGGCTCTTGAGCTTTAGAAAAATGCCTTTTCTGCCTCCAAATGTCTAGATTGCAACTTAGGCACATGTATTAAGGCGCATCTGTTCATTCCTTTTCTTCATTACTTCTTAATCGTTAATGTTCTGATTTCCATAGACCTTTTTTTGGTGTAACAAAGCTTTTCCTTAATTTTGAATTGTGATTTTCTGTCACTTTTGTGTGCTCAGAATGCCTGTTAATTTCCACTAACTAAAGCTGCAGCTCATCCTGGCCCTTGTGCAAAGCATGGAAAGCAAGGGTCCTGGGTACAAAGCTAAACAGAATGGAGGTTAATGCCATGTGTTGCTCTAGGCTCTCAAATATTTGCTACAATTTTGGCAAAATTCTTAAGTCTCTGCATTTCAGTTCCTCATGAGACAAAAAATGCAAGTGGAACTAGCAAAACACTGCTTCTTACCCTTAAAATACCACAACAGGACTAAAAAGTGATGACTCTGAGCTTTCCAACTCAGCTGGTTAGTTTTTAGCACATGGATTTATGTGTTCCTAATGCTGTATTAATTGTTCATATTTGTACTTTCTGGCATTCATGGATTGTGTTAGTCTTGCACACAGTGTTACAACGTAATGCCTTTCCATAAATTCCTTAGTTCCCCACTGCTGATTAGTTCACAAAAGGAATCTCTTTGGATCCCTTTCCTACTAAACAGGCATCAGTTTGTGTAGGATGCATTGGTGATTAATATCTTGTATACATGAGCAGTGCTGTGTTACACGTTTGGGGGAGTGATGTCCAAGGAGCTATACTGGCTGGAATTTGGCAGACAAACTCTGTGCTCTCTCCCCACTGTATGCCATAACAACAGTAAAAGAGAAGCAAACTTTTAATTAAGGGGGATGTTCCTTCACAGAACTGGCAGTGTATGGAACAGATGAATATGTTATTCTGGAGCATGACTGAATTGTATCCCTCAGTGTCAATTTTTCAAGAGCTGCTTTTGAGTTTTAGATCCACATGACCAAAGTGCAAGAGCACATTTATGTTTCTTCAAGGATAGAT
Organism: Dicaeum eximium; assembly: GCA_013396995.1. Classification (NCBI taxonomy): domain Eukaryota; kingdom Metazoa; phylum Chordata; class Aves; order Passeriformes; family Dicaeidae; genus Dicaeum; species Dicaeum eximium. The sequence continues at coordinate 1,061,492 of VWZP01008070.1, read as the reverse complement.
GTCTAGTTTAAGTCATGAACCAGGAGGTATTGAAGTTTCATGGCAAAATAAATTGTACATCCATATGCTTTTTCTGCAAAATTCAATATAAATATGTGGAGATGGGCTGAGATGCAGCTGTGGGTCAAACAAAGTGTATATGTGCCAGATCTCTGAGACTGGCATACAAGCTGGATCTCCATTGCTAGCTGTGCTGAGACCAGCAATTTACAGACAGAGTGAGCTCATTCAGAGGCACACTGTCAGCACCTCCAGCATAAACATTCTTTAATTGTTTAATTTTTTTCTGGTTTATCTTTCCTTTGTTTTAGGCCCTGTTCTCCAGAGGAGCAACATGACAGATTATGCTTTAAATGCTGGGACTACGGCAGTGAATGCACAAAGACTGTTGAGAGCCCTACAGCTTAACAAACCTATTTTGTTGGAGGGCTCACCAGGAGTAGGCAAGACCAGCCTAGTTGCTGCCCTGGCAAAAGCCTCAGGCAACAGTCTTGTTCGAATCAACCTGTCGGAGCAAACGGTAGAATAACATATTATCTTCATTACTTGATGTTTATGGCAGGGTAGAAGCTTTGTGTAACTTTTAAAGTGCAGTTCTCTTTAGCTTTCGCACTGTGTGTGAAACACCAGTTTTTCCTTCTTGGTCTCAGTGGTGTCAAAACTGAATGGGAGGGGGAAGCAGACAGCAGTAAGCTTCTGTGACTAAATGCCAATTCCCAGGTATTTCTGTTCTTTTCAGGTGAAGTCATGCATATCTTTTTCTACTGTGTTTTTCTTGGCTTTTGCAACATTACTTGAAAACAGCTTTAAGGCTTTTTAGCTTTTCTGTTCCAATTTATATTTTTGTTGTTAGCTGGTCAGTGGAGTCCTGTAATCAAAAAGCTTTTAGCATTTTACAATTAGTGAAAAAATTTAAATAGACCTGAAGTATACGTATTAAAAGAGAAGGGTAAAATATTAACCCTATATAACCCATTGGTTAATTAAAGTTAACCAGTTCTGTTTATGAATTTCAGTAAAGTTTTGCAATTCCTCAACTCCCTCATTCTGTTCTTTACTCCCAAAGGACGTGACAGACTTATTTGGGACAGACTTGCCTGTTGAAGGTGGGAAGGGTGGAGAGTTTGCCTGGCGTGATGGACCACTGTTAGCAGCACTAAAGGCTGGACACTGGATTGTCTTAGATGAGGTAAATTCAGGTTTGGGGGATAAATAAAATAGAATGTTCTAGAAGAACGAATTTGATGATTTGGCTTGTGGAATAAATACCTTTGAGTGCTGATGACCTCTCTCCATGGAGGCAGGTGATGACTAGACTTCTTTGAGACAAGAGAACAAGGAGTGAATCCCAGCTTAAATTACTGCAGAAAACCAAGGAGAGGTTTGATTTACATTTGAAAGTTTTAGGGAAGAGTGTCGGCAGAAGTTTTAGTACAAGTGTTCTTATGTGGATGCAATTTCACTGAAATAGAAGGTGTCTTTCTGGGACTAATATACTGTGTTTGGTACTGATGTAATTGAGATGGAGAAGAGTTCCATCTTGCCAATATAAGCTATCCTGCCACTGCAGGTTTATTCATGTACCATGTAGCAAGTGCTTTCAAGCATGTGTGTGCACAGATCTGCCTTCATGGCAATATGTATTCTAATTACTGCAGAGTGCAAAATCTTCAATTCTTTAGCCCCTTGTATACCTCCTTTTCCCCCCTATTGTGAAGAATGCCACCTTAAACAACCACTATAACTAAATAGCTGAGACTGCCTTAATGTAAACAAACAAACAAAATGCTCCGAGTGCCACAAATGTATGAATGTAAATTCAGAAGAATCATCTTAAACGTGCAGGTTTTATGATGGAGAATTGTTTTGTTATCACAGTGAAAAAACACAGTACAAATAACAAGTGAACATAAGGAAGTTTAGTTGCCCCAACATAATAACAGTCTAGCTGGTGGTAATAACATGTGTTAGTTCTAGAACAGCAATGAAATTGAATTTTATCCTTCTATATATCCCAGACTACTAGACTAGAGATGATGCAAAAATGTTTTGTGGAGCATTAATATTGTATCTTTATTCCTTTCCTCAGTTGAATCTGGCTTCTCAGTCTGTGTTAGAGGGACTTAACGCGTGCTTTGACCACAGAGCCGAGATTTATGTTCCAGAATTGGGAATGAATTTTCATGTACAGCACAAGATGACCAAGATTTTTGGATGCCAGAATCCGTACAGACAAGGAGGTGGACGGAAGGGTCTCCCCAAGTCCTTTCTTAATCGATTTACACAGGCAAGCTTATTTGTTTGGTTTCAACTACATCATGATCCTGTCTTATAGGTTTCTGACTTTATAAACACTCTGAATTCTTTTGATTTTACAGGTGTATGTTGATCCACTGTCAGCAGAAGATATGAAGTTTATTGGGAATGCATTGTTTCCTGCTATTGATAAAGCTATTATTGCTAAAATGGTTGCTTTCAATAACAAGGTAAACATACTTTAATTTCTTATCTGTAGAAGTCGGCAGAATGCAGTAAGATTAGAAAAAAAAGGTTAAGTCTAATGTTATATTTCCAAGCATTTTTATAGAGAAGTGTGTGTGTAAAAAAAGAAGGATGGAAATATACACAGAAGAAAGTAAAGAACACCACTAAACCTGGTACCTGAATTCTTGTATCGTTACAATCAGATGCTTTGTTGATATTTCACGAGGCACTGTTTTTCACAGAAGATAAAACATACATACACAGGAGAAAGTAGTATTCTGTGACTTCAGGTAAAATCTCTTGTGTCAGCATCTTACTGCATATTCATTTATAAGAGTGCAAGAGTAAACTGCAAAATTGAGCTGAGTGGTAGAGGAATAGTAGAGAAGAGACAAACTAAATCAAGCTTTAATTCCTAACATATTCTCAGCAAAGTAAATTCAGCCTGCTCTTTCAGTTGTCTCTGTCTTGTAAGCAGTTTAAAAGGCAGAAATTCAGTGGAATTTTTAAAAAAACTATTTGAAGACAAAAATTGCTACTTCTTTTTTTTTTTTTTTTTCAGATTGAAGAAGAAGTAATGGCTGAAAAAAAGTGGGGACAGAAAGGAGGGCCCTGGGAGTTCAACTTACGAGATCTTTTCCGCTGGTGCCAGCTTATGCTTGTTGACCAGTCACCAGGATGTTATGATCCAGGCCAGCATATGTTTTTGGTATATGGAGAAAGAATGAGAACCAGAGAAGACAAAGAAAAGGTGAGCCGTTGTTCTTCTTCCTTTCTCTTCACATGGTCAGAACATATTTGTAGAAATCCAAGTATAGATCTCCAATTTGAAGACTCCTTGCAATTCATTCATAGACACTTATCTCTTAAAAATGAAAAATAGGTTTGTTTAGGGTTTTGGGGTTTGCTATAGGTACCTGCTCCCCTTGCCATTTGAAATATCAATTTAATTAGTGTAAAAGCAGACAGCGGATGTAAATGAAGGCAAGTAGAGTAACAAAGTACTTAGAGTAAAACACATCATATTTTTCTGTGATTCTGTACTAAATAATAATGTTTGCTACCTACTTATCTCTCTTTTGCTTAGAAATCCTGTGTTTTTGTTTAATTTCACACCATATAAATTGTATTAAACTGGAAAGTCAGATTGTAAAACTGAAGTTACTGGCTGTATGTAACTGGCTATTTCCTCATGGGTTTAACTTTCCCCTCCCTGTAACATTGTTATATTTTTCTGTGTTACCAAAGAGCTTGTTTGTTAAGTAAATTCTATCCCAGTACTTCGTTAAAGAGAAACATTGCTTATAGTATTTCAAGTCGAGTTAAATGAGCTTTGATTTACTGTGTTAGTTACTGTCATACAGCTGTGGAGCTGAGAGGAAAAGATACTTTAGATGTAAACCTTTAGAAGTGGATCTTTGGAACAGTGGATAACTTGAACTGATAAGTCTCTTTTTGCTGTTTTAACTGTTCTAGGTTATTTCTGTATACAGAGACATTTTTGGCCAGGAGGCCAATGTGTATACAGGAACTAGGGAGTTTCACATCAATCCATATAATGTTCAGGTAAACTGTTGACAGGGGATTTTGTGATGGGATAGGGAAGGAAACAACTTCCACAGCTAAACTCCATTTGCCTCTGTCTGTCATCCCTTTCAGATTGGTTATTCAGTTCTTTCTCGTGGCAACTATATTCCTCATTCTGGCAGAACTCTCTCACTTCTGCATCATTCACTGCAGTCCCTGGAGTCCATAATGAAGTGTGTGCACATGAGCTGGATGGTGATCCTGGTGGGCCCAGCAGCTGTTGGCAAAACCAGTCTGGTGGAGCTGTTGGCCCATCTCACCGGCCATCGGCTGAAGATCATGGCGATGAACAGTGCGATGGATACAACTGAACTCCTGGGTGGATTTGAGCAGGTAAATACTGTTTTGGTAATATGGCAATATTTCTCCTTCCTACCTGATAGTGGCCAGTCTGCTGTGAGTTCAGTGTTTGTAAATGCAGCCTTGGCACCACGGTGCTCTGCATGAACTAACTCCCTAATGGCCTGTTTGCAGGTTGATATCAACAGGCCGTGGCAGCGCCTCTTGGAAAAGGTGCAGAATGCTGTGAGCACGCTGGTGAGGGACAGCCTGCTCCTGGCAGAACTTTGTGCAGATGATGCTGAACTCCTGCTGCGTGCTTGGAGCAGTTTCATCCTGAATTACAAACCCAAATCTCTGGGGGAAGGAGGTAGAAGTGTTACAGCTGAATTAGTGAGCAAACTGGAGGGAATACTTGTACTTACCCAGCGACTAAACAACAAAATAAATTCTTACACAAAGGCGGGTATGTATGTTGGTTGACTTTTTTTTTTTTAATAATTGTTTAAGATAAGGCATTAATACTCATCAAATTTCATCTAATGGGGGAGAAGTGATGCAGAAAAGTACCTGTTTAGGGAGTAAAGTGTCAATCTGTTTTATATTTCTTTATGCTTGCAAACCTTTTCTGTTCACATGGATTTTGGCTGTGGGAGGCTGCTGAAGAGCTGGAGCCTCTGCTCTTATGGTCCCCTAAAAAGTAGGAAGCATATATGTTTATTAACAAAATAACTACTATTTTTCTTAAATGGTGCTGGAAGCTACTTCATTAATGTCAGTCTCAGTGTAAGATGTATTTCCTTTCAGAGTTTGCTCACCTGGTAGAAGAGTTCCGGCGTTTAAAGCTGCAGCAGGCCCAGGCTGCTGACTGCAACAGCCATGGCACTTTTGAATGGGTTGATGGGATGTTGGTTCAGGCCCTGCAGTCTGGAGACTGGCTCTTAATGGACAACGTTAATTTCTGCAAGTAAGAGATTTTAGTGGCCTTGTTTCAGTGAACCCTTTGACCTCCCTGATTAGCATTGCCTCTTACTGAGTGGTTCACAACTGAATATTTTGCATTGGATAATACACAGGTGCAATAACTTAGATTTTCTGGAAGAGTATCTTCCTTCTCAGACAGCTTAGCTCTTGATGGTTTTCCTGTTGCCTTATAAAGTAACGACCTGTTTGGGTTTTGCTTAAGATTGGTACCATTTTGATTTCAGATCAGAAAGGGATCAAATTGGTACCTTTTTATGACCACATGAATTTGTTTTGAATGTAGCCCTTCTGTGCTGGACCGCTTGAATGCTTTGCTTGAACCAGGAGGTGTTCTGACCATGAGTGAGAGAGGTGTCATAGATGGCACGATTCCTACAATAGCTCCTCATCCAAACTTCAGGTACTTATTTCTGCTTTTTGTTCCTCCTTTTTTTTTCCTTTTATCAAATAGCAGATTTAGCATAAAAATGTCATCAGTCATCTGATATTTTGAATGTTGTTCAGTTTGCCATGTATGTAGTGGCACACTCTAGCAGGGAAGAAAACTGCGCTGTGGTGAGCATCTAAAAGAGAGCTTAAGAAGCTTTGCTTTATATCCCTGTATCAACACGAGCTATTACACAGGAAAATTCATGGCAGCGTGCCTCTGTCTTGATTTTGCATTTCTAATTTAGGATTTCAGCACTTCCCTGTTTCACTGTAATGGAACTGGGCACACATGCATTGGGGATTGTGAAGTCTTGGGATATGCTGGTTATGAAAGCTGGTATATGGGCATAATAATTTTCTTCCCAGCTTTTTTCATCCCATATATGAATTTGAGTTTCCTGCAGTGACGGGACCTTAAAAAGCCCCAACAAACTACCCAAATAGACAGTCTGGACTCTCAGACCTGAAGTAGTCTCTGGGGAAGATGGGAGGAGAAATAACAGGATTCTGTATAATTCCGACCTGTTACAAATTCATGACAAGAGCATTGGGACTAACACCCTCTCGTTTGTCTGAATTGGAAACATTCTTGGCTTTTCAGAAATGTGGTTCCACTGCATTGTATCTCAGAAATGCTTGCTTCTAAGAGGTGTCTGTATTCAAGTATTAACTACTTAAATGCTGGATACTTCAGTTTTTAAATAGCACAGATTTATTTGAAGCTGTTGCTAAGACTTTCAAAAATCTTTATAGCTCAGAGGCATAGTCTAGCTTTTCTTTGTAAGTGGGCAAATGATAAAACAGACATAACTCAGATAATAATGAGTTAGAAGTCATGCAGAATATCTGTGTCTAATTGCAAAGTATAACTATTCATACAGATGTCTCATTTAAATTCAGTAGCTGTCTCTGGATTTCTAGATATTGTGTCCCCATTTTTATGAAAATGAATTTACTTTATGGAGAAGCAGATTTGGTAGTTCCAGAGTGATAGTTTAAGGACTTAAGTTACATCTTAAGAATTTAAGGTAGTTGAAATGGATGATTGTTGTAGGCCCCTTCCAGCTTGAATTACTCTTTTCTAATATCCAACAGGCTCTTCCTTTCTATGGATCCAGTTCATGGGGAAATATCCAGAGCTATGCGGAATCGTGGGATTGAAATTTACATTCCTGGGGAGAATGATGGAAATATATTGGACAGTCTGGATTTGAAGTTACTCCTGCATGGTTTGGGTTTAGTTGGAGATAGTGTCTGTGATGCACTTCTAGCTGTGCATTCAGAAACCAAGGCAGCAATAGCAGGTAAAAAAAGTCAGTTCAGTATTCTTTAGCAACATGGGCTCATTACTTACATCTGGATAAAGTATTCAGTATTAAAGCATAGTTGTTTTATTGTGTTATGTGCTGATATAAGTAAGCACATAAAACTATGATCAGGTACTTTTGGATTGTTTTTTTTGCATTTCCAGGAAGTTAGCCCAAGTAATGAAAAAGTAGTACAGTAAGGAGACATCAGATGCTGGCATGTTGTCCCTTGCTATCAGGAAGGCAATGTATTCAAAGTGAAAATCAGCAAAACAGAGGGTTTGCACAAGCTATACTTTGCAGCTGAATTTCATTCATCTCAGCTCTTTGATGTCTTATTCTGAGATGGTCATCTGTTATTTATGGTCTTGTCAGATTTTCTTACCAACCTTGGGAAGAATCCATTCAGCTTTCAGGTCAATAGGATATATTTGTTTTTTATCATGACACCTAAAGTGGTGTTTGTCAGATTAAAGGGCTGACAGTTGCTTAACATTTGTATCACTCTAGTTGCTGTGTATCTTTCAGGTTCTGTGTCATCTTTGTCACCTTTGCTTCAGGCTGCTGTATTAATTGTGCAGCAAATACAAAGAGGTCTTGGATTAGCAAAGTCTTTTTACAGAGCCTGTTGGGAAGTTTATGGCCGCTCACAACAACTGCAGATCAACCAGAAGGTAAAAATCCCATATTGGAAAGCTTTTCTTAGATCATCTAGATAAGTGGAAAATGTAACTTAACGAGGCTAGTGTTTGAGATCCTCTGTTTAAGTGCCTGAGCAAGAGACTGATGAAGATGGTGCTCTTGGAGAGATGAACCAGACAATATCCTGTCTAGACTCTGAGGCTTGTAGTTTGTAACAGCTTCAGCTGAGACTTTGGGATATTCATGCTGATGCATCTCTAGCCTGTTACACTGTGCATGCTGTCATCTGTAGACACATTCACTTCCTGTTTGAAACTGCACAGTGTGTTATTTCACTTCTGGTAGGAATGTTTTGGTACTTTCATTGTGTATGGTGTATCATGTTTGTAGAAGATTTGGTCTATAGTAATTTCATAATAAATACATGTAATTAAAGGGTTTCTTGAGCTATGGTGCTTGAATACATGTTATATGTTTGAATCATGACTTTAAACTGCTTTTTACTTGTTTGTTGTAGCTTGTGTTAGAATTGGTTACGAGGTATGCTTCCTCTCTGGCCTCCCCTGACACTTGGGGTGAGTCCTTGCTAGCAGTGGGATTGTGGCCAGACTCCCTGCCTTCGGGTCCGTTTGCAGCTGAAGACTCACTCCTTTCCACAGTCCGGAGTGATGGACAGGTCCTGATGTATTGTCTGCATAGACTAAACCTCAGAAACTGCAGGTAGGCAGGAAGCATTTTTTTTGTCTAGTAAATGAGAAACAATATATGTGAACTGCTCATGGCATGTCATTGTTTATTGCAAAATCCTGTCTTCATCAAATTGTGCGAGTAGAGATTGTGATTGTCATACTCTGTGTTCCTGTTACCTTTCTCTACAACCACTGCAAATGAAAGTTTAATTATTTACTCTTTATTCTTAAGTCTTCCAAATACATTCAAAATACTTGATTTTTTAATCTTCAATAAGTGCATTTGACTCATTTTGAGAGTTGTTTAGCAGAAAATGTGAATGCAAACAGTGGGTTTAGTAGGTAATAAGAGCCCCAAAATCTCTTCCTTCAGTTTCCTTCTAAGCTTTAAAAAACCTGAGCATTTAACTGGTTTTAAGTGTACTAATGATTCTCTGGATTTCCTGTTTTCATGTAATCAATTATTCATCAGGAATTATTGGTCCAGTAGCTTCAGGTAAAAAGACAAATTTCCTTCTTCAGACAGAGCTGTCTGAAAGAAGCAGAGGCCACCTGTGCAAGGGATATATGAAAGAATTTTCTAATGATGTCTAGTGCAATATAGCTGTTAATTTTTACAACACTGGTGCAAAAACTTTGTTTCTGCCTTATTTGCTTAATAACCTACTCTGGACAGGTACTGTAAGGTGATTCCAGTGAAAGAACAAGCTGTGGAAGTTTGTGCTGAGATAAAAAGTTGAAATTGTAAACTCTTAGCAATATGCTGTGTTGTTTGCTATTTTTGTTGGGTTCTATTGTTTATTTTTTACTCAATGACACTTCCTATCTTTGTGTTTTTTAATTTAACTTTGCATATCATTCTAGTGCACAAATCAATTAGAATTTCTCAGTGAAATTCTGTGCATATTCTCTTGGGATAGTGCATGAATTTTTGGCAGCAGTAAGCTCCTAATAGCAGACATTGCCAACTGGGTTGAAGTTGGAAACTGATTTTAAAGCTAAATAATTGAGGAAAGATCATTGCATTGCTACACTGATGCCTGAAGATGGTTGGATAGCTTGGCCCACAAAATATATTTTTGCCTGGATCTGACAGTTTGAGCCCTTGATTGCTGGACTTCTTTGTGTTTCAGGACATTACCAGTGACTCTGCAAGATCTTAAGAAAGTTATGCAGTCCACTAATCCCGAGAGTCTCAAGTTCAGTGCTGTTGAGATAGATGCCAACTGGATGGACAAAATGGAAGTTCTTCAGGCTTCAGTGAAATTGTTCATAGAAAAGGCGACCAATCAAGATTGGAAATTAAGAGTTAAGTGGCTTAACTCCTTAGCCAAAAATCTGCCACAGGTGCTTGGTATGTAATCATTTAACTTTGTTTTGTCTAAGGGCTGAGTTGTTATGTTTTCACAAATTGTAAGACTTCTATGAAAACATCCAGACCATTCCAAATTATGAGTTAAGAAGACTCTCAACTATCCACACTAATTCAAGGGCATGGAGGCTCCAGGGAGGGACAGAAACAGGTTGTGCATGTTAGGGAAATAAGGACATTTGGGCTAATCATTGTCCTTTATTATTCAACCATGTGTGTAACTTATGTCACTTCTGAATTAGTTACTTTTGGATCAGTTCTTTGTCTGTGCAAGCAAATATGCCTTTCCACTATTGTTTTTAGTGATAGTGAAAGCAGTCAAATTCCTTCTGTGTATCTGGTGTTAAAATAAAAATGCTTAGAAAGCCAAGAAACTACAGAACTGAGATTTCCTGAAGCAGTGTTTTCTGAACATTCAGAAGAATAGCTCAGATAAGCTATTCATTTAATTACAGAATTAATCGCATTAAACTCATGGAGCATTTAGGCAGGCGTTAGTCCAAATAATTCACACATTTAGCTTTCTTCTATGGTCTAAAATCTCAGACTATGCTGTCCCTATATTAATTGCTTCCTCTTTTTTTTGCCTTTTTTTCAGGCAGGTAGGTCTGTAAAGTAGAAAATACATAAAAACTTACTTTAATGAAAAGTGTGCTCTTTTTTCCTTATTATAAAGAAAATAACACCCCCGAGGGAAAAAAAAACCAAACAGATGCATTGAGAGGAAGATTTGAAGGTATAAATTCATGGATTTTCACAAACCATATTTTACTAGCATATGTGTAGTATCACCAGTTCAACTAGAGCTCCTTAGAGGATTTTTATCTTCAGCTGTGACATTCTGGTGCTTTTAAGACCTTTTGGAGCTAATAACCAACCATCATATCCAGAGATTCAGTCTGCTTGTGCTGGCTCAGTTGAAGCAATTTTTCTTCATTTGTACTAAACGCTCTTTTGTGCCCGTGTTGTCCCCTCTTCACCTGCAGATTCAGTGCGGATTCAGCTGGAAGCAGGTGCTGTAGCCCTTGGTTGTTTTTATGCCAGTCCCCTCTCATCTGGAGTCAGTAACATGATCAAGTTGCTACAGCCAACTATGACAGGTAACTCCTGAAGAAGACGGATGTAGGACTTTGCTTCCTTTATTTGTTCTCTGAACACACTGCAGCCCTTCTTAGGAAATGTATGTAGCAAAACAAAGGCTAAATTCTAAATATATGTTGTTGCAAAAGAAAGTCCAACGAAGAAAACAAAGAAAAAGAAATTACGACAAATACAAACATTCTTGCTGTCTAGAACAGTAAATATGGCAATAAAATGCATTCATACTGTTCAAGTTAGAGATGAGTGTTCTGCCCGTGCGTCCTGGCTGTGTATCTGTGACTCAGGTGTATTCCTACAGCTCAGAGTAATGTTCTGAAGAATGATTCAAATATTCACTGCATTTCTGACTTCACAGTTTAGGCACCCTGGTCTTTTTTTCCTCAGGTTTTATGTTAGCCCATCTGGAACCCATGGTTTGGCGTGTAATTTTCCCTTGGTGTTCTGTGGGGAGCTCAGACCTGTGGCTTATTTTCTGAGCTTGTTAGGTGCATGAAAGCTGCGTACAGTGACTCTGGGCCTTTTATGGATGGTCCTGGGTGTCTTGCCTGAACTGTGAGCCAGGCTTGAGTTTCTAAGCTCTGTTTGGGTGCTCCAACCCCTGTTTAATTTATTGTCACTGTTCCATTTTACAGAACCTGCAGTCAGCTTTAATGCTCTTCTGTTTGGATATCTGGAGTGAGAGAGTTTGACTGCCTTCCTCCTAGGCTGCTTCTTTCATTCGCTGATGTTCTTGCATAGGCAGGAGGACCAAGAAAAGAACTGAGTGATGTTTAACTGCTGTCCTGTCTTGTCTGCCTTTCCAGATGAACATGTGATGCCTCTGGACCCAAGATGGAATATGCAGTTTTTGGAGATCATTAGAAATTCAATGAACTTTGATACAGAAATGGAACACACAGACCAGCTTCTTATGCTTTTGAAGTCTGCAGCAAATCGGTGGGTTACAAAAAAACTCTTGTAAATAGTGCCCAATGCCCGTAATCAGTGCTGAGTAAACACTTGAGGTGTCTGCCAAGTGTGTGTTTAGGTTTTGATAGGTGATCTGAAATATCAGGCAGAGGTTTTTGTACAGGTAATTAAATTCTTAGCTTCTGTTTTCTGTAGATGCATAGTAAACACAATCACTTAATATAGGAGCAGAGCTCCCAGCATTACATACAGGCTGCAGTACTTCAAGGACAAATCAGAACTGTGGGGTAAAGCATTAAAGAGGCAGAAGCAGCAGTGTGAGATCTCTGACAAAACTTAAATAGTTGTCCTGCTTTTGGATTTTGACTGCTTTTCCTAATAAGATTAAAAAGTATACAGATTTTGAAGTTAAAATGTAAGAAAGCATCTGCTCACATATCCTACAGGGCGTGGTGTTGCATCTGTTTAGTAGCTGTTTTTTTTCTTCCTGTTGAAGTCAGGAATCTGCTCCTTGTGAAGCTTGCTTCTACAGAAACCACATTCAAGCAATTAGTTGTGTTGCACCTCATACTTCTTCCATAATACACTGAATATATTATGTCACTTTGCACTTCAAACACCATGTTGTAGTTCACCATTCTCATAAGGCCAGGACTCAAAACAGAACTGGATTGATAACAACTTTATTTTTACTTCAGGGCAGTGTTATTTCTTGATCGAGAAAAAAGAAGTTACATGGAGAAGAGTTGGATTGCCAGCAAGAAGCCAAGAAACAGTATCTTAAGAATGTCTCTAGATTTCCACAAAAGTGGGTTGATTTTTATTGTTCCTTTTGGTTCTGTAGTCAATTTGAAATACGGTTCATTTGCATTGTTATGAAATGTGTACTTCAAACATGATGTGCAAAGAAAGAATATGTGAATGAAGAATAGTCAAATGAGGACTAGTGTGATATCTAACACATTATTCTTAAATTAGATATACCTTAGGCTGCACTATTTATGTCCTGCCTCTATGAGGTAATCAGTGAATATTATTTTTCTCTTAATTAACTTAACTTTAGGATAACAGTGGAGAGAAACTGGAACAGTGTTCTGTCTTTAGCTAATAAGAATAACCAAATTCTTCAGATGTTTTTGTTTTATGTTTTATGTAAGTAGGAAGTTTTACTTCTAAAACAAAGGATAAAATTTAGTGATGAGGTTAGTGTGCTGCATAGAAGCAATTGATCAAGGAATCCCTCGTTATGGGTTTTTTAATATATGAATGAAATGCACAGAGGAAATAGAGAATTGTGAAAATAATGAAGGGCTACTTTTGTTGCTTCATTTCTTGGATATTTTCAAGTTTTTTTTCCTCAATCATAGAGAGGTTCTGGTGATCAGAAGTTGACCCATATGTGTCATGTGATGTGGCTGGAATATTCAGTCTCTGCCTTTCTTTTCCTCTTCCCCAAACCTCAGATCCAGGAAGTTACAACTGTCTTCCACATGGAGTTGTGGTCAACCTTGCTGCTTTCTTTGAACTTTGGGATGCATTTGCACTTCACTGGGTGACATCTACTCAGGTGGCCTTAAGTGATGATGACACACATGATGTGAGTAGACTTTCCACAGTACATTTATGGAAGTTAAGAGAAATGTGATTGTGTGCAGAGCACTATTTTTAGTTTCAGGGACCATGAAATAAACTGCATTGCTTCTGTTTGTATCCAGAATATGCCTAACAGTAGGCAAATGATAATGTTTGTTTCAGTGGCTGTATTTGTGCTCTTTAACACCTGCTTAGGGTGGCATGAACAGTTCTGTAGGAGTGCCTGTTTTTCTCCACTGACGATAAACAGAGTATCCCTTTCTATCTGTGGTAAGAATGTCTGAACCTGCACATCTGACAGGCAGGCCACAGAGGTGGTTCACTTCTCCCTCTCCCTTCCCAGACCATGAATGTCATTTTGCTGAAATCTTGACATTGTAAACTCGGTGTAGGGTGTCATAGTTTGAGGCTTACCCGGAAATGGTAAGATTTATGGGCAGCTCAGTGAGATCCCAAGTGAAGAAATTCAGGAGGAAGAAGGAGGAGCTTTCTCTTTTCCAGGCAGGGAGCACAGAGGTGAGACCTCTGGCCAGGCCTGGGAGGGGGCCAGGCCCCTTCCCCAGGCCCGGCCAGCCGGCGGCTGCGGGGTGGTTTTGCCCCCCCTCAGTTCATCGGAGGTGGCGGCAGGAAGGCGGGGGAGGGTGGCCGAAGAGCCAAGGCCTTGTGAACATGGCTCCCCCCCCAGGAGCAGCCCAGGGCCGGACTCCCCCTCCCCAGGAGCGGCCCAGGGAAGGCGCGGCGCGGGAAATTTGACCCCGAGGAAGCTGCGAAGATCCTGCAGCTGAGAGAGAGAGAGAGAACTGCAGTTCCCGCGGCGGGAGTTACCTGAGCTCTGCAGGGTTTTTTTTGACTGTATAGAGGAAGTACTGGCAGGCTGGAAGTGGCGGCACTTCCCGTCGGGACGGGCAGCATGGAGGCGGCGGCGGAGGAGCGGCAGCGAGAGCGGCGGC
>VWZP01008070.1:932747-1046277 GCA_013396995.1 Dicaeum eximium | reverse complement strand
GAGCATTGCAGCACTGATGCCTCTTGTTGCCTTAAAGTCCTTTCTCTGTTGCTGGTCTGTTCCCATAGTTTGTTTTGGGGGGCTTTGCTCATTACTTGTCTTAGATAGTTTTGCATATCAGGAAATACAGCTTTACTTTTATTTTATTTTTCTCCCAGGAGAAATGGTGTGGTAAATGGGAACATATAGGCCAAATCTTGAAAAAAAAACCCAAAAAAAAAACCCAACCAAACCCCCAACCATCCCCCCAAAAAAATAAAAAATAATTAAAAAAAAAAAAACAAAACAAAACAACAACAACAAAAAAACACTACCTGCAGAGGTCAGGTGACTCCCGCCGCAGGCCCCCCTCCCAGGCCTGGCCAGAGTCTCACCTCTGTGCTCCCTGCCTGGAAAAGAGGAAGCTCCTCCTTCTTCCTCCTGAATTTCTTCACTTGGGATCTTACTGAGCCACCCATAAATCTTACCATTCCGGGTAAGCCTCAAACCATGGCATGGGATTGGTTGAATTGGCTGCTGTAGTTCCGCCTGCTGGTGTGGGATTTTTAGAGAACCTGTAGTTGAGTCCTGGTTGTGTAGCACGAAGTAGGAAACAATGTGGGACTGTGAAATTAATACAAGTGATGGTGGTTTTGCTTTTTCTCCTGCTTGAAGGAGAAGTGTTGTGTAACCTGTGGCAATGGTAGCTCTGTAACCTCCTTGGCTGGTTCCTAGGTTTTGTACTGCTCGCTGTGGCGGGACCGGTTCTGGGCCGTCTCTGACACTGTCACCGTGGATTCGCCAGGGCTGTCACTCCTGGCTCTGCACTGGCACTGGGTTATGAAACACCTAATTGACAGAATTCCTCAGATGCTTATTGGATCAGACCAGAACAAGTGAGTGGCTTTGTTTGGTGGCTTTTGATCTGTTTCTGTGAAATGGCTGTAAAATGACTCTTCTTAAGTGTTATAGCTACTCAGCATTGTTTAGATTAGTGTCCCAAGTCATCTTCCATTAGTGATGCAAATAACAACGTAGTTAGTTTTTAAAGTTTGTGTTTCCCAGCATTGTGTTTGTGCTTGCTCAAATGATCATCTAGAATTTTTACCCCTTTAGTGAAAGGATGGAGAGAAGGACTTCCTTATGCATCCTTTTGCCTTGTTTCTCAAACTTCTGTTAACTGTGAGCTTTTCTTCTCTGTCCCTCTCTTTTTTTATTGTTTCCTCTACAAGGATTTCCAGGGAAATTCAGTCTGTTTCACAGCAGATTCAGAACTGCTTGGCCAATCCTGCTGGTATTTCAGCCAATATGAAGATACTACAGAAGTCTCTAGGAAGACCCTTTCCTTTTAAGGTATCAATATTCTGTTTGCAAAGGATTTGTATTTCCAGCAATGTCTATATAGGCTTTAATATATTTACAGCACTTGCTTTCCAGGACAGCAAAACCACACTTCTTTTATGTTTGTTAGAATGATTAAAAAGAAAATTTCAGCACATGTTAATGTACATATCTTTTGAGAAATACAGCAGTTATTCAGATAGGGCATTTCTATTATTAATTATGCTATGTATAGAAAATATTTACTTAATACCAAGGGGTGCCTGAGCATAAAAATACCACTCCTTGCTCTGTTTTGGAGACTTGTGAATATCAATGCCACTTGCTTATTCAGGGAACATAGGTGCATTTAGAACAGCCTGTGCACTTCCTTTTATACAGCATAGGGTGGGGCTGCCTTATGACTTCCCAAAGCAAGGCCTCTTAACTTTGACAGTTTTGGAGTTTGCTCTTAATATATTTCAGAATTCGTTAAAAAAAAATCAGTAAATTTTCTAAAGAACATTCAGAGCTTACTAAGAATTTGGACAGATCCAAATGTATTTAGGCATCCAAATGTATCTAATGTGTATAAGCATCCAAATGTATTTAAATTGCAGGTATAAACTGCAATTTCTTGTAAGTGACAGTAGCTCCTGGTATTTTTAAATTATTTTGTGTATTTATTGCCCTTGATTTAGATAAGTTGCCAAGTTGAAGTAGTAATTGTTTGCGTAATCTTGTTTCTTCATGAAGGGAAAAAAACCTAACTTGACAAGGAGGAATTGTAGCCACCTGTTTCAATTTCTGTCTTCCTGCTGTATTGACTCAGGCTACTAAAAGATTATTTTTAAGCTGTTGTTGCAGGCTGGTTATATATACTTGTACTTTAGTTGTGTGCATGTGAATTTGAAATCTTAGTTTTGTCTGCAGTCACAAATCTTGTTTGTGGTTTTGTTAGCACTGCTGAAAGAAATTGTCCTTTTCGTATTTTCAGGATAAACTGGGCATGGAATGTTTTTCTCAGTTAAAAGCTCTCAGCAAACCACTGAACATCTTGGAGCTAAGATTAGCCTGTGGAGAAAGTAGATGGCAGGAAAAAATGTGCTGTGTGAAAATTGCTGCCACAGGAGTGAAGATGAAGAAAGCATTGCTGCAAGCTGATGGCCTGATAATAAGAGCCAATCATTTAGAAGATGTCAATCTGGGTAGGTAACCCTTGCAAAGAGCCCAGCAGGATGATTTCTGCCATCTCCATTCTTTTATACACAGATGGAATGGATGTTAAATGTTCACTGACAAGAAACATAGTACATGCATTTATGTGCCTCTTTTATTCTGTCAAACAGGTCAGCTAGAGATATTTTTGAAAGCTGTACATTCACAGCTGAATGCAGAAGGAGTCACATATAGTTATTCAGAAGAAAGGCTTCCTGAAGACACCATCTCCAACCAGTTAGACCCTGCCCTGCTAAACCAGCTCTGCAGTCAGGTTCAGCTGTGGCCTGCAATGGAATACGTAGGGGTGCTCTGGCAGTACAAACTAACAGCAGATTATGTGGCCAAGGCTTGTGCAAGAAGGTAAGAAGAAGTTTGGAGAAAGAACTCCTGTATTCCTTTCATGATATTCCAAATCCCTAGCTAGAAGCTGTAACTTTGGTGCTTTACATCTGCATGTAAATCTGTATATATGTATTTGTAATTTATATGCACCTGTGTGTATGTGTATATATCTCAATGCAGCACACAAATATATGTGAATTAGGAATCAACAGAAGATGTTTATACCATTTTGCTAGGGGCTACTGCAGAAAAACTGAATTAGACCTGGAGATGAAGGAAGTAGACTAGCATGCATGCTTCCTTTTGGGTAAACTATACACATAGAATCATAATTTAAATTAACATTATTAATTTAAGAAGTGTTAGTGTTGTTTTAAGGGGCCAAGTGTATTTATTTTTAGTCTGGTTTACCATTCCTTTAAAGAAAGGTATTAATTTATGGATTTCAATGAAAGTAATTTTTTGTGTAACAAGATTCTTAGAATCACTGGTTCACTCTTGAATTCAGCAAAGTTCTTACTTTTCACAAAAGCTATAAAGCTATAAAACAGTTTGTCCCCAAATGTTTTATATGTTTTGCTCAACGTTGAGCTTATAGCTACAGGAGATTACACTTTTTCCCTTTTTCTTGTGTTTAGATTTTCTTAACTTTGAAATATTCAAGTGTTTTAAATATTATTTGAGTGCGTGTTCTTCCCCAACATTTGAAACGCTGTCATTTTAACCTTTCAGTGACTTTGCTTGCCATTCTTAATTTGTTTTACTATCCAAGTGATTTATTTCATGTGCCCTGCTTAAGCACTGCCCTGGGTTGTATTTTTTTTTACCTGCTACAGGAAGACCTGCAGTCAAGAATTAAGCATCTGTTCAGATCTAGCTCCGTTCATTGCTTTTTCTCTGAAGTTGACACCAGCTGCTTCTCACCAGCTCTCTGGCCTGTGGCACTTGTTACACCTTAATGAAGTAAGAACAACTTTTATTTTAATTTAATTAAATCATATCTTTAGCTTAATTAATCTGCTGAAATTTTCAAAGGTTCTTTAAAATAGGTATATCACTAAGATCTTTAACATGCAGTTTTTCTACCTCTGCCTGACAAAAGCTGTTCCTTCTTTTAACAAGAAAGGTTATTAACTGCGAGCCTTGAGAAAATGTAATTAAAACACAATGTTGAAAGATCAAATACAGCAAAGTCCTAAATAACATAGTTCTGTATGATTTTGTTTGGTAGTATTGTTCCATACATCCATCTGTGACCTAATGGGAAATCTTATGGATGGCAGGTGCCAGCCTGGTTGTATCTATGTAGTCAAAGTAATTTTATGCTGAAAAATACTTTTCTCTGTTCCCATGCGTCTAAAATTTTTTAGTTCTGCTGCAAATCAAACAGACTGATAAAGCTACTTGATGCATTTTCTGTAGAACACTTAAAAACTCAGCCTAATATTTATGATACAGTGGTTGTGTTCCCACAAAGCAGAGTAAAACAAGTTGACCTTAGATGCTCCAGAACAGAGCATTGGATGGCTTTACTCATTTCTTGCCTCTGCACCCTTGTGTACTGTAACAAAAGGTTGCACAGTCATGGACTACAGGCTATATTCTAACAATTTGCTCTCTAAACATGCTGCATATTTCACAGACAGGAGACAGTGCTGACCTCAGGAAGTTTATTTTTCATTGAGGAGATGCAAGCAAATGCTATGTGAATTTGGAAGGATCTTGGAGAGTATCTTGTACTATCCCTACTGAAAAACAGAATCATACTTCCTTTGTACATGTGTGTGCTTAATTCTCTTTTGCTCCCTGTGCATTATTCTCACCTCTAGGTTTTTGTTTCTCCTTAGATATCCTCGGAAGAAATGTCTGTTCTGTCATCTCAGCTAGTGAATGCTGTGTTAGCATCCTTTTGGAGCTGTACTTTCACCATGGACCCAGATTACTGGTTGGCTTGGAGGCCACTGCCTGCAGCAGAGGAAAACAACTTCTCTAAATCCCATGTGAACCGTTCCATGAAGGTTTGTCTCTTCTGACCTAATCAAATTCTAGGCTGAATGCTCTTGTTGACTAATTCAAGTTTTCTAAAGCAATATTTTAAGTTCTAGCATAGTCAGTGCAAGTTGCATCTGAACAATCTAACTCTTAATCTCTTAATTTAGGGCCCAGGCATTTTGACCCGAGCTGTTTTCTCTAAGTGCTTCTTTGAAGTTCTGACTAGCAGCAGTAAGACAAGCCAGTGGGATGTGAGTGGGCTTCCTGTCTTGTCATCATCCCATGTAACACTGGGAGAATGGATGGAGAGAGCACAGCAGCTTCACAAAGTCAGCACAGTGCTGTGGACCAACCTGGCTGTCTCTTCAGTAGCAGATTTTAGGTATTAAGACCTGTCTTCCACATATATTTTATTTAAATCAAGCATGTTACAGAAGGTTGCTTACTGCATGTAAATGTTTTCTCATTCCTTTTTCTCCAGACACACGGATGCTAGACTTCAGGGAATAATGCTAAGTAGACAGCTCTCTGCCCTGGTAGATCTGATTCCAATGGATCTTCAAGAAGAATTTTTGGAGTGCTGTGAGAAGCTCTGCCTCAAGGATCCTGTTGCATATGAGTATCTTCTCAAGATACTTGAAAGCATCGCTGATCAGGAGTTACTTCCTAAAGAATTCCTGTTTCTTCTGCTCACTTGCTTGCATCAGTTCTATGGGGAAGGGCTTCAGGAGTTACCAGAGACAGCTTGGCGAGGAAGCCTCTGGGTGAGCATTGGCTTGGTGCAGATCCAAATGTGGATTCCACAGACCAGGTTTGATCCAGCTGTTAAAAGAGAATACAAGCTCAAGTACTCAAAAGAAGAGGTGAGTATGAAGCCAAGTTGGCTTTTACCTTTGTTATGTATAAAATCAGTGCAGAGGAGTTTGGCTTGGTCATGATTTTTAAACTATACAGCTAGAACTTCTTTTAATGTCCAAGGTTTTGATGTATGTACCTCCTTGGTTACTAAAATCAGAACCTCTGTGAATGGTTTATTCCTTCCATTTTAGTTATACCAGCTGGAGTGTGAATGGAGAACACATGATTTTTCATCCCAGCTGCATACAGGAAAAAGTATCGAAGATGAAACAGTCAGCAACTATATTCATCCCCATATCAGGTAACACCCAGGCACTGAACCCATCTCTTTTAGAGTGGACATGTCATCTTTGTGTGCTCAGGCTCGGAAGCCTTTCTCTGAAGCGTTACAATTTTTCCTCTCTTTCTGTAGAAACTATAGAGTTGCTGGTTTTAAAGTATCAATTTACATATTGAGGTGGTAGAGAAGAAGAAGCTGTACTCTTTACTTGCAGTAAGGAATTGTCTGTACACTTTGTACTGCTGTAGATAAAACAATCAAAGCAGTGGCCATCATATATTGATAAAGTTGAAACCATGCCCAGAAGTAAAAACAATGCCATATATTTAAATTACAGTACATTTTCTTAAAATGTGACAATATTATCAGTCAGTTGAAGTGAGATGCGTTATCTATCACTGTAGTTTCTCATGGCAATTATACATGGCAGTGCTATTTTGCGAAGTTCTTCAGCTGATATTACTGGAGAGAAATCTACATATGTGTATTTTAGCAGTACCCTTTGCCTGTGTTGCTGTGGATGAATTAAATTTCTTACCACACGGAGTATACTGTTGACATTCAAAATCTGAATCCACTGTTACTTTGTTTGGGGCTTTTTGTAGTTTTTTTTAATCAGAGGAACTCGAGGAGGAAATTTTAAGCAAAGAGAGCCTTCTCCTTTCTGCAGCCTTCCAGATGTGTTGCATATACATGGAGATAAAAACGGTCTATTATTTGTTACTTTCCACTTCTAATAGGAATTTTTGATTTCATTATTGTACACATAGAGGATCTGTTCAATGATACTACTTAGAGAATGATAATCATTGAAAGCAGATTCTGAATGGCTAAATTTTCCCAATTTCTTGTGGTAATATGTTTTTCATAAGGCTCACAAAGCTGTCAGGTAGCAAGAAAAAAGTACTTGAAATTTGTTGAAGTGGCAGGGACAGAAGAAATCCATACCTGTGGACAGCTCTGTGAGCATTTAAGGCTGTGCCTTGTTTTTTCCTTATTTGCTGTTTCACACAAAATAGTATTTTCTGGTCAATCTTTTCCTGTATCTAACTGCTACTAAATAAACAAGTTCATGTGAAAAATATTTCCATGTCTAAACTTGTCAATGTTATTTCTTAACAGGCTGTTGCATGAAAGAATGCAGAAGTTGAAGGAGCAAATAAGCAGTCTTTCTAGAAGGAAGGCCTTCAGGTCTCCAGCTCCACTCTATGATTGCTTATACCAGGAGGCTCACCAGTACATCAGCAGCATAGCACGGATTTCCTCAGTCCAGGACCTTCTAGCCCGCCTTCTGCAGTTCCTCCGTGGAGAGAGACCCAAATCATTGCAGGCAATACAGAACCTGTTAAATGAAGAGGCATCGTGGCAGCAGTCACACCACCAGTTTAGAAAACACCTGGCAGAGGAGTATGCTGTGTTCCCTGATGCCATCCTTCCCCTCCAGGCTGCCATCCTGCAGCTGCAACATGGCATGCGATTAGTGGCTTCAGAAGTGTGTGCAGTGCTGCAGAGCTCTGTGTGCCCAGCTGATCTCACCAACCTCCTCACTTCTTTGTTGGCATTTCCGTCTGTTGGCCGTGCCTTTCCCACTTACTTTGCTCGGGCAGAAATTTTATGCTCGGTGAATTCAGTTGAGGTACTTAATGGACTTAAAAAGTTCTCTCTGAAGCACTCTGGAGGAGGATCTGAGGGAGCTGAGGAGCCTTCCCCAACTCTGGAACAGCTCCTGGTGAATGCTTTGTTGCATCTTCGATGCCATGTACTATCCAGAGGAGAAATGGACCAGAAATCTCTGCAGCTCTTCAGACATCTGTGTCGGGTAAGCTCTGGATGCCCATAACTGGGAGTCTTGCACTGAACTTTTCCCCTGTGGAAGACATGGATCTGTTAAAACAGCTCTAGAGGAGGGCCACAGAAATCAACAGGGGGCTGGAACACCCCTCTTTGTGAAGAAAGGCTGACAGAGTTGGGTTTGTTCAGATGGGGGAAGAGATGTCTCTGAGGAGACCTTGTTGTGGCTTTTCAGTATATGAAAGGGGTTTATAAAAAGGAGGGAAGAAGACTTTTTACCAAGGCTTTGCAGAACAAGGCATAACAGTTTTAAACTGAAAGAGGGTAAATCTAGATTGGGTGTGAAAATAATTATTTTAAAATGTGTATGGTGAGACACAGGAACACATTGTCCAGAGAAGTTGTGGATGCTGCAACCCTGAAAGTGTTTGAGAGTGATTGGATGGGGCTTTGAGCAATCTGGTCTAGTGGAAGATAAGATGTCCCTGCCCATGGCAGAGGGGATGCATTAGATGATCTTTAGAGGTCCTTATGTTGATAGTTCTTAGTATTATGTTCTTTAAAATTTTCTAATTTTTTCCCAATTAATTGTAAAAGATAATCTAATATACTGGATTAACGTGTTTGAATGTATCAAGGCATAAAACAATAGCCTGTAATGATTAGCAAAGATTTTATTTATGTAAGAAAAAGCATGAACAACAAAACCCAAAAGCCGACACACACACAGAGAAAACCACTCCAATGCAAACTTTGTAGAGAGTTTCTTTATGAAATGTTCAGGAAAGGAGACTAGAACTTGGTCAAGTACTCTGTTGCATATTGTCCTTGCATTTTCCTCATTAGCTTGTTAAGAGGGCAATTCACAAATGTGAGATGGCTTTGATTTCTCTGGTTGTAGACCACAGAGGAGGGAAGAGCCAAGCAAAATAGATGCTGCTGCATTGATGGAATAGGAGATGATTTTAAATGTTAACTTGTGTAGAAGCATCTTGCTTTGTGTTTGTTTAGGCAATTGTAAATGAATGGGATGAGCAGGAACGCCGTGCCCAAGAGAAAGAGGCAATGGAGCACAGCCTGTACAGATACAGAAGTAAAAGTCACGGGAAAGGACGGAGCGAGGAAGAAGAGGAAGAAGAAGAATTTAGGAGGAGGTTTCCTTTTCATGAAAAGGTAGTAGCTGTAACTCTGTTAAGAAACACAAAAATTACATCTGAAGTTGCTCCTGAAAATAAATGCTGTAAATGACATGAGGAATGAAGCAGTTTTTCCTTCAACCAAAAGCCAAATGGGGGTAGATTTTGATGGGTATTAAGTTAGGTGCTTGTGGTTTATTTTACCTTCTGGTTAAAAAAAGTTTTTGGGGTTAATTTCCAGGCTTGAACTGTATTGGGTGAGTAATCCCAAATTATATAACTGAATGATAATATAGTTACTTGTAAAAAGCTGGAATTTTATTTATTTAGCAAGTAAGGTCATCTGACGTTCTGCTACCTGTGGAGAAGGCTGATCTCCTTGATTAAATAAAGCAGCTGGCACAGGATGTTTCAGGTCCTCAAGCAACCACACAGTGTTGAGGTGAATTATCAGCAGACAAAGCTGCTGCTGCTTTTTCTGCAAAGGGGTTTAATTGGCAGTAGCTCAGGGATCACTGAACTGCACTCTTGCCTGCTGTAGTTATGCCCTGAAATGTTCTGTACACCTGTGTTCAGTTTTAGACTGGCAGTCTGTCTTTATGGTACCAGCTGCAAATCATTAGCATGTCCTTGCAATGCGAAAAAAAGCAAAAGAGGAGGTAGGGAGAGGAGGCATTAAAGGAATAAATTAAAATTTGCTTCTGATTATCATGTAATCTGCAGGACTTTGAAGATATCACAGCTCAGCCAAACCTAGAAGAAAAAATGGAAACTGAGGATCCAGTGGAAGACCATCTGGAAGTTGACAGAGCCCTTTTGTCTAAGAGCTCTATGCAAACAGTAATGAAAGTTCACCAGCAGTTGTGCTTAAACTTTGCTCGATCCCTGTGGTACCAGCAGAGTCTGCCTTCTCATCATGCCAAGCATTTTTTCAGTACATTTATTTCCTGCTATCAGACTGGTGCACGCCTGGTGTCACAATTCTATCCTTTAATTGGTAAGGCTCCTAGCAGTATTTCAGACATGCAGGTTTAGATTTGTAATGATTTGTTTCAAAATAATTACATTGAAACATACCTGTTACGGGGAAAATGCACAAACCTGAAAATTCTTTTCCCAGAGAATTTGCCCTATGTTCAGAATTGTCTTGTGGAATGCTTTGATTTTTATTCTTCTATGCATTTTTAAAATTCCATTGATAATACAGAAGACCAACACAGTTTAAAAATTTATTGAATACTGAGTGAAATTTTGATCATAGGGATATCTACATAGTCCTGTGAAAGATAAAGCACTTGAAGAAATTTCCCAGAAGTAAATTTTGCAATGAAGTTCATTAAAGAATTGGTTTATATTTAGCTTATGTACATAAAGTAAAAAGAAAAAAGGTTATCATGGGGTTTTCCCCCCCCGCCCCTGAGTTTTTGAAAACTTGATGTGTAAATTTTTTTAACAGTGTGTGAGAATTCAGAATCATCACTTGTTAAAGCACAGCTATATATTTCAGTTCTGACCTAATAAAGGCATGTGTGCAATTAGGGTGAAGCAGATAAGGGCTGTTGTTTCTACAGTACCTTATTTTTGTGTTTGCACCTGAGCCATAATGTATGTGGGAGTTTTTTGTCTGTTGGATTACTTTTCCACAGAGCCTTGCTTGCCTTTAGGAGTAGTATCTCCTTGATACAAATTTATATACAGAGGAACTATGTTCTTCTGACAGGATTACGGCCCACCTTTATGATGCTCATTGTACTTTCATAGGAAAATCTGGTAATATAAAGAATATAAACTGTAAATATGTCTTGTGTTCCATACTCCATCTCATTGTTCCAGTGGTATAGTCTTATATCCTTGTAAAAGATAGCATGCTAAGGCTTGGGGATACAGGGGGGAAAAACCACTAACTTTATCTATTCAACTGAGAAAAGAACTAATAGCATGTGTGATGTCTTCCTCACTTGCTTCCTAGGTGCTGAAATGAATGACAGTCTTTTGGGAAGCCAACTTCTGCTGAGCACTCTTCTTCACAATACCTTTTTTGAGGAAGTAACTTCAGAGCTTGTGCTGCAGCAAGATGGCCCATACGACTTCTATCAGCATCCCAATATTCAGCAAGTCCGACAGTGCCAACCTGTACTTGACAATTTTGCTAAAGAAATAAATGGGCTGCTGCAGGAATGGCCAGAGCATCCTGTGCTTGTGCAGGTAAAAACACCTCAACAAATATTTGGGGGAAACTGGAGCATTTTAGGACTGCATTTATGTGTGAATATGTGCATAGATATGCAGGGACTTGTGCATACACATTGATATGCTTGCCTAGAGGTTGTATTGCTTGTGCAGATTTTTGAAGTTATACCTGTTTGTTCATAAGAGGTATAGGTATTACTGTGTGTATTACAGCTGTTCTGTTTTAGTTATGAAATGTTAAGTGGGGCTCTGCCAAGTCTGAACTTAGAGTTTTAAGCAATCTTCAGTCTGCCTTAACTCAAAGATCCCTGAGGTCTCGCTGCTTCTACTCAGGTTTTTTTTCTGAAGTTCTTTCTTTCATAATGCTTTAGAATAATTATTTTTAGTCCCTCTTAAGGCATCTATGTTGTCTTCAGGTTACATTTCTTGGGGTAATGTAGAAACTCAGATTCCATAGGAACTCTTTGCATGAGGTCATTTGTGCTTGCTTCCCCAAGTGTTGGCCTTACTGAACTCCTAGTGAGCTTATACTAAATTGAGAAAGCAGTTTAAAAATGTGTAAAAAAGAAAAAAAAAATCTTATCTCTTGTGAGGGTCAGTTGTGTTCATAGAAGTTAACTCAACTTCATGGCTTCTTCTGTTGAAGCACAGTAACTAAGGGCTGAATGTTTTTGGTTTTGTTCTGCAGCTGTTAGTTGTGATTGACAGAATCCGGAGTTTTCCACTGTCTAGTCCTCTCTCAAAGTTTCTTAATGGCTTGGAAATTCTTCTTGCAAAGGCACAGGTAACGAAAGGGCTAAGGGGAAGTTAATTTTCCTATTTTATGTTTCCTTACCTATATTTGGTACCATGTTACAAACACAGTACATGAAAACTGTCTGCTTGTCAGGATTTGGGGAAGTGAACTTGCTCCATGCTGAAAGTTCAAAGAGCAAGAGTCCAGCAATCCAGAGTAATGCAATGAGTTTTGCCAGGCAGGGACTAATTTCTGGCTTTATGTAAAAGGGAACTTTTCTTTTCTAGGACTGGGAGGAAAATGCGAGTCGGGCATTGTCCCTGCGGAAGCATCTTGATCTGGTCACACAACTGATTATTCAGTGGCGTAGATTGGAATTGAAGTAAGAATTGTCCTTCCATGCTGCTTTTCCTTAGATACTGTAAGCTTTCCTTTCCACATGGAGGCACATTCCAATACAGAATTGCCTTAGTTGTGGAACATGCTTCTGTGTGTCTGTCGTGGTGAAATGTGTGAGGAAAAGAGACCACCAACGAGGAGATGTAGCGGATCAGAATGAGCATGTCCAGGCTGTGGTCACTCTACTTATTTGCCTCAGGAGAAGTAGAAACAATATTTACCCAGGGCTCTCTTGTTTCCATCCTAGGGTTTCCTGAGCCTGCAGGGTTTTGTCTGTTTAATAACCATCATTAAATTGTCCTTAAAAATTATTGTCCAGTCTCCTGTTAAGGAGCATGTAAAATTTTTATAGCCACAGTATGTCACAATCAGGAATTCCACAAGTCTACCTCAATTTTTGAGAAAATAAACTTTTGAACCTGCCTCTGATGGATTTTGCTTTACCCTCCCTTCTTTTCTTCTCTCATATTTAATAATGTTAGCAAAACAATGATCCTCAGAAGTTGATTGTATATATTAAGCTTATGTGCAGATTCTTCCATCCTACTAAATTTTCCATTAGTTTAATATAAACAGAAAACAAATTTTGGTTGTTTTGAATCCAAAGTACCCATGATATTTTTGATTTTTCTCTCCCTTTTCTTTTTGTTTCTAGTTGCTGGTCAGTAAGTTTGGACAATATTATGAAGCAGCATGTGGAGAAATCCACAAAGCACTGGTTCTCAGTCTATCAGATGATTGAGAAGTATGTTCAAGAACAGACAGAGGCAAACACAGAAGGTAAGTGCTGGCCTTAAAATAAATGTGATCCAGTTCTAGTAATTACTAAGGATGTATGATTAAGGTCCTAAATGCCAGAATTTGACAATGCACTTTCAGGTATAGTTCTTTGCCCTACAGTAAATTCCATGACAGTAGGGTTTTCCATATGGAGTGAACTTTGTATATATTTCTGAAACCACTTGTGGCTCATAGGGCCTTTGTTGTGATGTAAAGAAAAGTTATCTGTAAAAAGCATCTAAAAGTAGAATTGTGATAGCTGTACATCATGGATATACAAACATTTCAAACAGATTTGGAGGGTAGGAGGCCTCCATCTGCAACTGGAAAAGGCACCTTGTTTTTTTAGCTGCAGAAAGCATAATTCATATCCCAGCTGAACTGCTTTTAACATTCTGTATAAAGCCTAAAGAATTCTTAGAGTAAGTAGGTTTTGGTACATACTGTTCTTAGCAAATCTGTCCACACATGTTCATGTTACATAAAATAGGGGAATGAGGGGCAGCACCTTGCCTCCCCCAGATTTAATGGAATTGTAAAGATGAAAGCAGTATCCTCTGGCTTGAGGCCAAGTTTCCAACCTCATGATTGGAATGCACTTGATGAGCTTCAGATGCTTCAGTTACATTACATCTCCAAGAGGACGACATGTCTTCTTCCACAGATAATACTCTAAAGACACTGGATTCTCTACCACATTCTTCTGATCTATTTCTGTCCTCATGACTTTGAGGAATTAAGGAACTGGCAGTGACTTATTTGTAGTAGGGCTCACCATGACTGAAAAAGCCATTCGTTCATAGAGAATAGCAAGTATTCTGTAATTAGTCAATGGATTCTGAAATTCAACATATAGCAGACCTCTCAGTCATTATCTTAATGCTGCTTCTTGTTCCCTTTCTTCCAGTGTGGCATTTGTTAGTTTTACTTATTATTAAATCAGAATTCTTCCCCTCTCTGCTCCTTTCCTGTTTTGTTTGAACTATTCCTAATTGAGACTCAATATTTAATTGAAAGTTATGAAGACCAGACAACAATTTTCACATAAATCTTCTGGTTTTGGTTTTTTTTTTCTCTCTCTCTTTCTAAATTTCTGGTGCAACGTTCAGGAACTGAGCAAATGGATCTGAAAACATTGGTCAGCACATTACAGGCTTTCATTGAAGGCTCTACTCTGGGAGAGTTTCATGCACGGCTGCAAATACTGTTGGTTTTCCACTGCCATGTCTTGCTGATGCCTCAAGTAGCAGAAAAGGGTAAGTTGTTAGCATTACCTGTGTTATCTGTACAGCAATCTTGCCATCAGATGTTCCAGACTTTCCAAACAGGTCACTGAGCTCATAAATAGAACACAAGCCAATGGGGCTGTTTTACTGGTTTCCTGCTGGTCAATTTACCCCATCTTTTGGTGTTGCTAAGCTTCCAAAAAGAACTGGGGTATATTTGTTGCAATGATACTGAAAAATGTTCTCTTGTAAACGAAGGATGATGATGATGATTATTATTGTTATTATCTGTCCCTTCTCCCTTCTAGACATTCTGTGCAGCATCCTGTGGAATCTATACAATTACTATAAGCAGTTTTCAGAGTGTGTTGAGGCCAAAATCACTGAACTTCGTCAGCCCATAGAAAAGGAACTTAAGGTAAAAGGAAACTTGGCTCAGACAATGTATCAGTCTAATCAAAGGAACAGTGGAGCAGATAGTATTTGAATTTGTCTATAATAGTTCTATTGGCCACTGAAATCCCTACTAACATTTCTTTAACGTTTTCTTTGGCAAGAATTAGTTCTTGAGGTGAGGGGAGGGGTTGATTGAAAGCTTTAATGTTTGATCAGTCCCATTTATCCATGAAGGTTTCTACCCAGGGGTGAAGCCCCTGTTCATTTCACAACATCTGGCTGTGCAGCAGTTTTTATGCAGTGCAGATATGTATGTTAATAAGATCCCTGTGCAATAATTTGCTCACTTACTGAAATAGTTGTGCATTTTAAGGCTACCAGATCATCGTAGTTGATTAGGTTTAAAGATCATCTTTGATGTGGAAATACTTCATTTCATTTACATAAGTAATCCCATTGATAATTTACTTTCCTAATAGGAATTTGTGAAGATTTCCAGGTGGAATGATGTCAGCTTCTGGGCTATAAAGCAATCAGTTGAAAAAATACGCAGGTGAGTCAGAATTTAAAATGAAGCTCCCTTTTTTGAAGCCTTCCTTCTAGATGATTTCTCTGTGATGTTACATTTGAATGCAGAAATGTTTCTTCTGCTCATAACACAGTGAAAACATTTATTTCCAGCAGCTGAGAGATATCCAGGATTACAAAACCCAGTAACTTCTTTGCTTTCATTTGGTAATTAGAACTCTCTTTAAATTCATGAAGAAGTTTGAAGTTGTTCTGGATGAGCCATGTCGGCCTGCCTTGGTGGAAATTGGTAAGGAAGAGCAGCTGGACTGCATGCAAAAGCAAGAAGAATCTGACGACAAAGAAACCAAAATTCAGAGGCTAAACAACACATTAAGAAAGGTTCTGTCTGCTAGAACAGATGTTACCAAGGTAAATGAATTAGTTATTCTGAGTGTGGGAAGAGCAGTTTCTCTATTCTCATCTATATGTTGCTTTTCACTGATTTATGCAGGAAAATCTTATGTAAGTGTCAAATCTGTTGAATATATCGTAAACTTTTTTTGGTCTTACTTGTGTTCAGTGTTATGCAACACTGCAGATGGTTGGGAATGCAGCATGGAATGACAAGCATGATCTGTACTGATCTTTCACTATATCTGTCCTCTGATATAAGAGATGAGGCAGTTACACATTTCATCTCCCATTTGCTTACATATTGTCTGCAGGAATTTGTTACTTCCCTACTAGTAAAGTAAAATAGCCTGGGAGTTGAAATTATTATTACCTTTTTTTTTTTCTAAACAAGGGCCCAAACAAATAATGATGCAGCTGTAGGATTTGTGTGTATATAAGCTCTGATTAAATGTTAAATCACTTTTGGCTTGGATACTGATGAGGGAATGCCCTATATTGTCATATGTTTGCTGTTGAGTGACAGTTTGTGGACTGTGAACATTTGCCTTGGACAAACTGATGCATGGCAAATCCTGCTTCACAGAGTCTCAGTTTAGTATGTCTCTAAACAATTTGCCCAGCTCAGAGAGGAAGTCAGCTAATTTTCTTCCTGGAAGAGATTCCCATTCATTTAATTAGCTTTTACTAACAAGATGCAAGGAGACAATCATAACTCATCAGAATTTGGTGGTGAGTGGGAAATGCTGAGTTACCCTCAGCTTTGTTCAGTTTCTTCAGACCAGGAGCAGGGCTGATCCTGCTCATATCCTGTACAGGAGGGTAGAGCGAGGAGGAAGGAATTTAATTCAAATCTAACGTGTTTGATTGATTGAGGATTTTGTTTGTTGGTCGCTGATTTATAAGCCTGTTACTGATAGTTAAGAGGGTTATTGGTTTCACTTCTTGCAGTTCCATGTTGTCTTCATTCCTTAAAGAAGATGCATGCAAACAATTGAAATAGAACAAAAAAAATTGAACAAAAAAACCAAATTGAAAAAAAAAATCCATTTAAAAGCTTTGGATGTGCTGAGGAATTATTTCTGTTATTTAATAACTTCTGCTTGCACACTGGTTTTGTTGTTCTTTAAAAACAAATTTTGTATCTAGTGGGAAGTAAGTGAGGGTGTTCTTACCTGACACCTTGGGGACATTAGTGATTTAGGTGAATGCCTTTAAACTTGGAAGGCAGAGGAAGCTGACCTAAAGCAGTGATTACCTTTTTCATAAAGATAATGACAAATACCTAAGACAGTAAGATCATAGCTTGACTATTTTCAAAACTAATGTCTGCCTGACATACGTGTGTTTTGATTTTTCTTGAATGTGTTGGTACTGAACCGATAAAAGAATAATATGAACATGTTTTGGGGTTTCAGGTGAATGCAGAATTATCCCTTTTTTTAAAGTGATTTACTCCTAGGGATCAAACGAGAGCTTTGAATATTTGTGTATAATTTTCTTGCATTTTTTTTTCAGAGGGCTCGCCCAGAATGTCAGGGTGTCATTACATTTCATACAGAATCTCTTCAGTATCGTCTGTCTAAGCTAACAAAGAAAATGAAGAAAATGTGTACAGCAGTTACAGAAAATAATTCGTTCTTAAACTTGGTGGAAAATCTCGACCAGTTCACAGGTTAGATTTTCTTGTGATTTCCATACCACAGTTGACCTCTGTAACATAAGTGGATCAAATCAGGAAAAAGTGCAGATATATAGTTGTCTTCCTAGAGTGTCTTCCCAGAGCTGCTTTGCATACATTAAATTTTTAATCTCATACCTTTGTCTGCTGTCTTCTATACAGGTGGTATTATTGTTTCTGCAGCTGAACTGCAAAATTTAACATTTGATCAGACAGCAACTAAGGAGAAGCAGAAATCAGAGGCAAAGCATATTCAGATGCAAAAGCAACGGGCTTTGTCAGATCTCTTTAAAAGCCTTGCCAAAACAGGTGAGCTTCAACTAAAAATGGGCTTAGTTTAAGAGTACAGAGTTCTTGAGCATTTTACTATCTTTGCCAGTATATCTAAACCCACCATAATATGATGTAAGGTAACACCTTTACCCTCCTCATTCTTCCGCCGTTTCATGTCTTAAAAATGATCCCTAACTCAGCTTTCTTAAAGGACATGGAGCAGTGAAAAGTCCTTAATGTACACGGGTCCATGTTAGTCTTATTTCAGCTGTGTTGTTCAGCTCAAGATAGCTCAGTTTCAATGTGTTCTTACATTACAAAACTTGTAGCATGTTCAAAGACTTGTTGAAATCAGACATTTGATGTCTTACTACCAACTGTATGAGCGACATTTTTCACATGAAAAACGGGGTCATCAAAGGGTGTGTGCTGAAATACTGTTCCAGGTTTGTCGTACCGGAAAGGTCTGTCTTGGTCCCGTTCAAAGGATTGCCAGGAAGTTCTCTACCTTCGTCCACTGGACTTGTGTACTGCATTGGCTGCACTGACTTGTACACATGAACTGGATGCCACGTATGTACACAGGACTTCTTACCCTCAGATTGTGTGAATTGCAGCTGTGGTATATAGAATTTATGGCATGTTGATTTAGACTGGGATTTCTGAACAGCAGTTAATTCAGGATTTTGCATCTTCTCTTCTTCCCATTACTTCTCAGTTTGGTATTTACAACTGAGCAAGGCTATGTGGGGTGGTTTCATTTCTTTTTTATAAATTTTTCACTTTAACAACTGTACCCTCAGTTTCATTCTTTCCATGAATTAGATTTCAGTTAGCCCTCCACTGTCTAGCCTTGCCTGGAATGCTTTGCTAGCAGTATATTAGAGTGTAAACTGCTAATAGTTTTATTGAAGGGGAGCTGGGATTTTCAGGGATTACTTCATTGTTTTGTCTTCATTAAATAATGGGATATTTCAAGAGAAAATATATATGCTTCAAAGTGGGCATTACTGGAAAAGCTTT
Organism: Dicaeum eximium; assembly: GCA_013396995.1. Lineage (NCBI taxonomy): Eukaryota > Metazoa > Chordata > Aves > Passeriformes > Dicaeidae > Dicaeum > Dicaeum eximium. The sequence goes on along the minus strand of VWZP01008070.1, from coordinate 1,027,733 downwards.
CTTAGGGAAAAGATGTTTTTTTCAGATTTTTAAAATTATTCTTCTGTCAACATGTGCCTTCTTGTCATTGAGACATGCTGGTTATTGTCCTTCTGGGATGTAAGCATTTAGTTTATGTATCAGGGCAGAAAGAAAAGCTTCTGTATGAAGCTGGATTTAGCTGCATGGGGGGAAGAGAAACAATATCACTATTAAAACATTAAATAGTATTCAAAGATAGAGATCTTGCTGCTATTGCTTAGGGTTTCCTTAGAATTTATTTTAAAAAATAAATGTTTTCTTAAGACTAGAATATTTTTAGAGAAAATTAAGAATTGCAAGAGCAGTGCATTTTCTAAGCAGTGAATTTCAGGCAAAACTGTTGGGTTGAAGAGCTGACCTGGTGGCTCCAGCATGCTGAGGTACTTTTTAATACCATACTTCTTTGTGCTCTGCCAGATTGCTGACAGAGATTTCTTCTGCCTGGGATGGATGCCAGAAGTACTTCTATCGGTCACTTGCGCGTCACTCTCGGCTCCAGACAGCCTTGTTAGCACCTGCCAAGGTAAAACCAGCAAAGTAAAACCAGAATCTTAGTTCTGTTAACTTCATTTTACAAGCTTGGACTGCAATTTCCTGGTAGTAAAAAAGTGATGGGCGATAATGCTATGTTGTGTAATATGATACTAAATATGACACTTTCATACCTCTCATTAAATGCAGTCTGTTAAAACCTGCTGTTTTATGAAGGGACAAAATCGGTTTAGGGAAAGAAGTTAATGATCTGTTCAATGTACAGTGGCTTTATTCCCAGCAGATCCTAATTGCTACCTTTTATGCATGAAGAAACTCATGAAATGCTGAATCCAAACTTGAAAGGAAAATAAACCCAATGTTACTCAGTGTTCTTTAAGAAATCTGTTGATATTTATAATTGGGTGTAACTGGAGTCTGTGTCCAACACAAAAAGTGCTAATACATTTCTTCATTTAAAGATTGCTCTGAAACCAGTAGAACAGAAAAATGAGCTCTGCCAAACCAGAACCGCTTTTCCAGGATTTCAGGAAAAAAGCATCTCTTCCAGATGTTCTTCCTTTCACTATGCTTTACCCCTTGTTTTACAACATGATCTTATCAAAGTCACACCTGATATTGGATACAAATAGTGGAACATGACTCCGATCAGTTATGCTCTGTGTTGTGACCATTTATTCTGAGCTTTAAGATGTGACTGCTTCTAATGAAAGGGGTGAAAGTAATTGTCAGTAAAATTAATGGTTGTAGCACTGGTCATGAATGAAAGCATTTAGGCTGGTGTCTCTTCAGATTTTAATCATTATTTGTATAAGGTGGATTTAATACTGGAACCAAATTCAGAATTGCTGCAGTGGAGTGAAATGTAATATGACTGTTGCAGAAGTTAGTTGAAAGGCAAATTTGTATGCAGGATATATGGAACATGCAGAAAATATGAAGATGGGGAAAATGTAATAATTGTACCTCTAGTCTGCATATTAAGACTTGTTCAATTAAACCATAATCTTTCAGCCTGCTCAGTGAAATGGAGGCACGGAGACTGCTGTTGTCTTATTGTTTATCTAACTGTCCCCTCCCACTTTTTCTGTCTGTGTTTTGTTTAGGATATTGGACTAGGCAGCATTGAACGCTGCAAAGGGTTCACTGCACACCTCATGCAGATGCTTGTGAGACAGAGGAGATCTCTTGCTGCACTGACAGAACAGTGGATCTTACTCAGGTATTTTCCATCTTCCAACATTTAAATGGAATGCTCACTTTAAATGCCCTCACTTAAGCCTAGATAGAAAAGATTTAAGTTTATCCTATCACTGCAGCCAGTATTTTGGAATCAAAATAATTTTGTAGAACAGGTAAGACATATATGGGAAATAATTCCTGTAGTTAATTACACAGTTAAACCATTAAACATACACATTGTTATATCTCATTTGGTATTGGCCTAAGTTAATTTTGTTTACATTCAAGTTGTTGGCTTGACCTGGAGCAAATAAATTATCTCGATGGTATTTTGAGGCAAAATAAATAAAGCATCAACAGCTTACAAAGAAAAATTCTAGAAAGGCAAGACATACTGGATGTTGTGTCAAAACTGTAAAAGGAAAAGTTTGTATCTTTCTTACTTTATGTGACCTTTAATTTCATTGCTTGAGTCATCTGAGTCATTGCAACCTTTGTTAAGCATATTTATGCTCAGCACTCTGTAGTCCATAAAACTTTTAGAAGTCCAGTTAGGAGACAGTACCTTTGTACAGAGAAGGAATTCTGGACTGGAGATTACTGGTGGAAAATTTATTCTAACCCCAGGAAACTTGAAAAAAAAACTAATAAACAGAAAACCCCAACTAAACAAACTCCTCAGCTTTACAGTCACAGGAATAGTTAAACTTTCAGGACCCTTATCTGCATTACTATGACTTTCATAGCAGATCAGATTTCCAGGGCTTTGTAGTATTTTATAATTCAGGGAGGGGAAAAAATCTCTAACTAAACAACCATCTTTTAAAAAAACCCTATTGTTTTAGTTTTTCCAGGAGAAGTTATTATCTAGATTCTTAAAAAAATTAATGTAGCTAAAGGTAGAGCTTTTAAAAAGGAAATACAACATAAAACTCAGTGATTATAATTTCTCTTTCTTTCTTTTTAACTAGGAACCTCTTGAGTTGTATACAAGAGATAGATTTTAGGTTGAGTGCTGACGGAGACTACAATGCAGCATTTCCTCCTCAAGACAGCATTCAATGCTGGACAGACAGACTGCAGCAACTTTCCATGCAGTGTGTGATGGTTCTGGAGGAGCTGTCTTGGTTTATCCAGTGCTGCCCAAAAGAGGAGTCAGCCAGCTGCAATGACAGTGACAGGGCCGATGTCAAACCCAACATTCCTCAGAGTTCAGTCCCTGAAATGGGAAATGTTCTTGCAGGAGTACCTGACCTGATTCCCTCAGATCTAAAGCACTTGTCTCCAGTCACAACTGAGCAATTGCCTCTGGGATGCAGGATGCGAAATAAGGATCAGCTGTGGCTGCAGGTAGCTACACAATTGACGGCAATGATAGCAAATGTGAAGGCCACGAAAGCAGAGGTGGACAGAGTAAGACAACAGTCACCTGAGACCTCCTTTTATTCCTGGTGAGTTCTACAGATGAGCATCTTTATGTTCACATAATATGTGTGAAGTAATTTTGAAAATTTTTGCCTACGCGTATATTGAAAAGTGGGTTCAGATGCTCTTATTTTTCTGTTGTTTTTTTTTTGTTTTGTTTTGCAAAATGCCTGACAAAATGTCTTCTCCTACTCCCCTGACAAGTGAAAAAAAATTCTGTCTCAGCTTCACACTTTGTCTTTGGTGTCTCAGGATTTTAACCCCATAGCTCCTTAGCTAATGAGGTGAATTTCATATATAAATTTAATGAAGAAATTTTCATTTAAAAATACATTTGTAGCCTATTTAATAACAATCTTCTAATTTTCTCTCTGCTTCAAACAATGTGAATATAAGCTTATTGCCAAATCTTTTATTTAATAAATTCAGGATGGAGATATGCTGCCTCTCTTATCCATGACCAGGAAGAGGTTTAATCTTAAGTTGGACTGTTTGTTCTTCTTTCAGTATTATGTTATTTCTGTTACAGGAGAGACTTTGAAGTTTGCACATCAGCTGTGAGTTGTTTGCTGGAAGTCTCGGCCCAGTTACAAAGCATAGAGTCCCTGTTTCTTCCAAATGGGCAAGACAGGGAAGCTGCAAATCAGATGGCCCTAATCAAGAGCCTAAAGTATATACAAGAAGAAGTTAATAACACATCTTTACACTTCACAGCCTGGAGAACACAGCTTCTTGCTTCTGTGTCAAATGACACTGGTAAGGGTAATTTTTCTCTACCTGATTTATAATGTTGGTAAAGACACAAGAATTTATTCGTTTGGTTATTGCTGAAGGTGGTCCTGTGTTCCTTCTGATATCTGAAAACTTCATTAAATTAAAACGTGCAAAATTTAGTCCAGATTTTATTTGTGCAGTAGAATTTTTTTAACCATCTCTATTAGTGATGGATCCTGCACCATAGTTGTAGGTCAGGATTAGCAAAGAGATTATGGTAAGAATGTGTAGTAAAAGTTGCAAAGTGCTGTCATTGTCCTTGCATAAAGGAAACCTAGGAAGCTGTAATCTGATGTGTTTCCATGTAAAACTGCCTGTGTTATGGTTCAAAAGGAAATCAACAGTCGGATGAAGAGTTTGTGGAGCAATTCTCAACAAAAGTGGAAACTGTTATCCATGCTGTTCTGTATGCTGTTCAGTGTTTGGTAGAGAGAAAACAGGAAGGGGGAAAAGAGGAAGAAAAATCTTCAGAGGAAAATGGTAAGTTTGTCAATATACTTGAGTGGGGAGCAAAAGAGTTTAAACCGTGCAAACCTTAATTTCTTAAATAGTGTGTGTCAGAGGTACCAATACACAAGGAAATTGCTATTTTAATAGAAATTGTGTATTTGAACAGATAGGGTGGCTATTTCTAGATTGCTTGCTATAACATTTTTAGAATGTCTGACTTGATCTCCATTTTTTTAATGTGTTTCATTCAAAGAGGATGAAGCCTCACTTGATGTCATTAAAGCTGGGCATATAACTAAACTTCTGGATGAAGATCTGTCTGCTGATTTGGAGTCTTTACATGTGCAGAAGGCAATTTTAGGTGTTTCAGAACTCCTGGAGATCCTGAAATCTTACAGGGAAGATTGCACTTCATATAAACAGAAGGTAAATTTTTTCTTTTCGTGAGCTTTTTGGCTTAGGAGTCTTGAGAGATTTGGAATTGCAACTACTTTAGGGATTAAACGTGCATTGCTTCTTCTTGCCCAGTGCCTTAGAACTAGAAGCATGTGAGAAACTGTGGATAAATAAAAGTAGTCTTCTGTAGTGTAAAAGCCAGACACTGCTGTAGTAAGAAGACAAAGTTTTTGTGAAAAAATCTAGAAAAAGCTCCAGAAATGTTAGAAATTGTACTTAAACTCACCTACTGATATTTCTGCTTTGAGCATGTTTTCAGTCACTGTCATGACCCTCTGTGAGGTGCATGTCAGCAAGTGCAAATAATGTTTTTCTGTTTTACCTGTAGTTCTTCAACCAGTCCTGCTATTTGCTGGTGCGTCTAAAGCCCATGCTCTGCAAGTATTCAGACCTCCTCCTGTTCTACCTCACCATTTCACTGGCATCTCACAGGAGTACTGGAAAACTGCTTTCTGTTCTAACCAGCATTTTTACAGAGCTTGCTCTAAAGGTAAGTTATTAGAGGTAACAGTGGATATATGGCAAGCATATATTTATTGTGTAAAAGTCTTGAGTAGACGCTAAGCTGAAAAATGTACTTACTACTGATGAAGATTCTGAGTTTTTGTTCACCTTTGCAGGGATTTTGTCTGCCAAAAGAGTTACTTGAAGATGAAGCAGGAGAGGGAGCAACAGAGTTCCATGACTATGAGGATGGTGGTATTGGAGAAGGCGAAGGCAAGAAGGATGTGAGCGACAAAATAGAAAGTGAAGATCAGGCAAGTGTTTGGGGTTGATCTTGTTTAATTGAAGTGAAACTGAAAAAGCTCTTGAAATCCATGATGTGGATGTCTTGGGTAAAAAGAAACATGAAGTTACCTTCAGCCTCCTATTTATGTTGGCTTTTATCTTTGCATATCAGCTTCTAAATATTGTTGTGATACTTAAGCTTTTAATATATAGGCAAGATCCATTGTAATTTTTGGCTTTACCAATGATTTAGATAGAAGACAGTTTTCAAAAAGGTCAAGAGAAGGAGAAAGAGGATCAAGATTCTAAACCAGACATTGAAGGAGAAGACAATGCAATTGAAATGTCTGAGGACTTTGAAGGAAAGATGCACGATGGAGAACTGGAGAAAAAAGGTTTGGTTCTTCCACTATGGCAAACTTATAAGAAAAGCTATAGATCATTCCAGTAATGGCTGATGCTTTTCTGTAACATGTGCATGTGTGTCTTTCTCAGCATATATCAATTAACTGAATGGGGTGGTGAAATTAAGGTTCAAAGTAGGATTGCTTATTTGCTTCTAAAGTTAACAAAACCATTTCTCTCTTCTGTACTGAAACACATTCTGAACTGTATACAGAAGATGAAGAAAACTCAGATGAAGAGGAGGAACTGGATAAGCAGATGGGCAATCTTGATAATGCTGAAGCTGATGATAAATTAGATGAAAGGCTCTGGGGGGATGATGATGATGATGATGATGACGAAGAAGATGCTAGTAGTAAAACAGAAGAAACTGGACCAGGAATGGATGAGGTAATAAGGAACAGGGTGGGGGAAAAGAAAATCAAAGGAATTGAATTCTGCTAACTTAATGTGAGCTTGAATGGGAATTGCCTTTCATAGCTCTTTGCCTTAGAAAGGGATAATTTCAGGGAATAAGTTCTGTTGAGTGTTGCCTCTTTTTTTGTAGGAGGTGATGTCATTGAGACTCTGAAAAGCTGGTAACGTAATTGAGTTTCTTTTGGATTTATTAATAGGAGGATTCAGAGCTTGTTGCAAAAGATGACAATCTGGGGACAGGAAACAAGGATAATAAAAAACAGCCTCCCAAGAATGAGGAAAAAGAGCAACAGGAAGAGGACAGTGGAAATAAAGAAAAAATCCATGAACAAATTGATGAGGTAAAAATTATTTGGACTACAGGGGGTGTCTTGCTGTTAAACCATATTCTGTTGCTCATCTCATATATTTCTGAGAATTTGAAATGCCTTTTTTTTTAATAGTGAAGTGCCCTGACAATGTTAGTTCATTTCAGAGCTTAAATTGAACCATACTGTATCCATTATAATACGCATTTATTTTCTGATTCATATTCCAGAAAAGATTTTTTTTGCAGTATCCTGAACTTGTAATTGCTGCCAAAACAGCCTTTACACTGAACTGATGTTTGGACAAAGCTTTAAAACTCTAATTCTGTTGTGTTTAGCAATAGAAACACCTTAGTATGCAAGAGTACATTTAGCATCTCCAAGAGTGCATATTCTGTTTAGAATGTTTCAGCTAAGAAAATTGGCTTTTGAGCACAAAACATGCTGGTTTTAAGTACCACCAATTTATGTAAATGCATTTGCTGAAATTAATCTTTCTGCTCTTCATGCATGAGTATGTGTGCCACTGGAAATCCACTTTTAACTGATCAGAATGTAATATTGTATCCAGTATTTCTTTGTCCTAGAGAATACAGTAGTATATTGTTTCTTATCTTTGCCCATCCTCCCACTAAGTCCATGCCTGTTATTTTTCCCCCATTCTTTTGCTGACAGCGTGAGTATGATGAAAATGAAGTAGATCCTTATCATGGCCAGCAAGAAAAGGAGCCTGAAGTTGAACCTTTGGACCTTCCTGATAATTTGAATCTGGAGAGTAATGAGAAGAGTGATGATGAGGAGGATGAAGGTACAGCTGAAAATCTCTACAGATTCCTAGATGAAAGCCACATGGAAGTTGGGGGGTGGGGGGGGGCAATCAGATCATGAGCCCTTTTTGTCTACAGAAAGGAGAGAGATAGTGGTAGGATTCTGTATAACCACCAAGAAGCTGCAAATTCATTTGTGCATCAAAATACCAACATACCAAATGCAGGCCAGACAAGAAGTCAGCATTACAACATTTTCCTTTTCCTCTCTTTCATGCGTACTTTCTCATGTTATCCAAGTGCTACAGCCTAACTTATGCTGGAATCTCCTTATTTAATTGTCCAGTTGATTTTGTGGTTTAATTTTTTTTTCTATGATACTTTCAAGTATTTGTACTCTTAAAAGTCAATTGACCCTCAGGAATATTAGGTCAAAGGAAGTTAATTGGAATTCATACTGCTGTACTGCTAGCTAGAAATCAATGGTGACTTAAAGGAATTATCTGGCTATAGAAAAGAAGGTTCTGTGTATAGAACTGAGTATTTTATGCGTTTTTGATAGGCTGGGCAGTTTTATTCCAAATATCTGTAATATTCACTGTCTCTCTACTTCACTGAAAGTTTTAAATAACTTTCTGATCTTTTTTTAAATCCAGAAGAAGAGAATGATTTTGAAATAGATGAGAAACCTGTGGACTTAAATGAGGCAGAGAAGACAGAAGAACAGAATGAAGAGGATACTGGTGAGACAGAAAGAGATGATCAAGACACAAAAGCAGCTGAAGAAGGCATTTCTGAAGATAAAGAGGAGAAGGAAGATGAAGGAGACAAAGATGCTCATGATCAAGAAGAAAAGGCAGGGAACACTGAGGATGCAGAAGAAGAAGAGGAAGAGTCACAACCACCTGATGAGAAAAAAAATGAATCTGCTGAAGATAAGGGAATCCCTAATGAAGACCAAGGCCTTCAGCCTCAGGTACAGTGTAATAAAAAAAGTGTGGTTCCCTTTTTTTTTTTTTTTTTACTTGACTTATGCAAGATTTAAGAAATGGATGTGCTCTCTGATGTTCTGAAACAAATTTCACATTGAATAGACACAATGTTTGCGAGAGTCTTCATCAAGATAACAAGAAGTATGCTTATTAAACATGTGTTTCTGCTGTCTATATTCCTGCTGCATCCTCAGCCTGTGTTAGGATGAAATGGACTATTTCAGTTGAAAGAGAGAAAGGTATGGAGGGAGCCATATTGTGGCAGAGTTCTGTTCCCCTTGGCATGAGTTTTTCAGGTGAAGTGTGCTTGGAGCCCTGGGCTTTGTGGTTTTCTCAACGCTAACCCTAGGCAGAGCAGTCAAAGCCACACTGGGCTGAGACTGGAAAGAAGTGTGGAAGGTACCATAGGAGTGGCAGACTTGGCTTCTCCTTGGCAGGACATTTGCTGCTGCAGTGTGCTTGGAGCCCTGGGCTTTGTGGTTTTCGGAACGCTAACCCTAGGCATAACCCTAACCCTAGCTAGAGCACTAAAATCCACATGGGGTGAGGCTGAATCCAATGAGGAAGGTTGTACAGTGATCATGTAGTCTAACTGCCTGACCACTTCAGGGCTGACGAAAAGTTTAACCATGTTGTTACGCACATTGTCCAAATGCCTTTTTATCAGTGAGAACTGTGGGGCATTGACCACCTCTCTAGGAAGTCTTTTCCAGTGTTTGACCACCCTTTCAGGAGAGAAGTGATACTATAGTCCTAGTAACCATTCCCATGCATCCTATCACTGGGGACCAGGGAGAAGAGATCAGCACCTCTCTCTCTGTGTCGCTTCCTGAGGAAGTTTTAGATTGGAATGGGGCCACCCTTCAGCCTCCTTCTCTCCAAACTAGACAAGCCCTAAGTCCTTGGCCACTCTTTATGGGACATTGCTTCCAGCCCTTGCACCACCTTTGTTGCCCTCCTCTGGACACATTTAAGGACTTTCACATCCTTCTTAACTTGTGGGGCCCAGAACTGCACACAGCACTCAGGTGAGGCTGCACCAATGCTGAATACAGTGGATTCACAACCTCTTTTGACCAGATGGTGTTGCTGTGTTTGATGCACCCCAGGATGGGGATTGCCCTCTGGGCTGCCAGGGCTCAGTGCTCACTCACACAGAGCATGCTGTGGGCCAGCATCCCCAGATCCCTTTACAGGGCTGCTCTCCAACCACTCCTGTTCCCAGTCTGTACTTGAGCCCAGTGTTACTCTGTCCTAGGTGCAGATCCAGCATCTGGACCTGTTAAATTTCATCCCCTTAATCATAGTCCAGTGCCCCAATCTATCTAAATCCCTTTGCAAGGGGCCTTTTGTCTTTCAAGAGTACTCACAGCACCTCCCAGTTTGTATCAGCAAACTTGCTAATGGAGCATTCAACTCCTGCATCCAGCTCATTGATAAATACATTAAACAGGACTAGTCCTGGAGCTGAAGCCTGAGGAGCAGCACTGGTGACTGTCACCAGCCAGATGAGGCCCCATTCACTACAACCATATGAGCCCTAGGATCCACCCAACACACTGTGAATCCACTCACCCCACAGCTGGACAACTTGTCCAAAAGGATGCTGTGAAGGACACTATCAAAAGCCTTACTAAAAAAATCCAGAAAAAACTACATCAATTGCCCTCCCTTCATCTACTAGGCTGGTGACCTCATAATAGAAGGGGTATCCAGTTAAAGAGGCCTTTTCCCTTTGTTGACCCATCCTGACTGTGTCTGATAACTGTATTTGTCTTTAAGTGCTTTTCAATAACACAAAGTTCTCAATGTTTTTTAGAGTGTTAAAATAATCTGATGTTATTTCAGGAAGAGGAGGATAAAGATAATTCAGAGATGGATGAACAGATCCCTGAGGCTGAGGAAAGAATGGAACATGAAACACAAGGACAGACTGGGCAAGAAAATTTGCAGAGTGACAGTGCTGTTGAGCTGGCTGGAGAGGCTTCAGAAAGAGACCAGTCTAAAGAGGTAAATTATGTCCAAATGTCTGAGTTTAAAATGCTAAATTTGTGAATGTTTTCAAGTTGAAATCAGGGAACTGCTGCCATAGTTTTTAAGAACTGTGTATAAGACCTTAGTTTATACCAGTTATAAATTCACTGAGAAAAACCTTAAAGACCACGTAGATACCCTGCATTTTCACTGCTATAAAGATAAGTTTAGGGTACCTGTTGAACTTTAGAAGTGGCTTGTCTACTCTCCATGAGAATTATACTTGCAGTTATGAGCCATTGGTCATTCAGAACAGAATGTAGCAAAGCATTGCAGTTTAACATCTGGAGTTTGTTTACTACAGTAGTTTCTATTTTTGGTTACACTTGAAATTTTTTTTTTTCTTTCAGGAAAGTGGAACTGGAGCTTCAAGTGCAAATCAGTCAGAAGGCCATGAATCCACACGCATGGCCCGGATGGCTTCTCAGAAGCAAAGCCTATCAAATACACAGGTTCATCTCTTCTTTTAAATTTTTCTTCAAATGTCTTAATATTAACCAGCAAATAGGCAGGACTCAGTTTCTCCTTGTTAGAGCACTGTTCTCATTAGTGGTGGGTTACACCTCTCTGGAAGTTGATGGTGTTAATTTGTTCCTTTCCAGAGTTTCAAGAGGAAACCTGGCCAGGCAGACAATGAGCGCTCGATGGGGGATCACAACGAACGCATCCACAAGCGACTGAGAACCATGGAATCCAGCAGTGAAGCTAAGCAGGATACAACTCAGCCTGAACAAAACGTGGAGGAGGCTGATGCGTTTGAACATATTAAACAAAGCTCTGAACACTATGATGCGCAGACATATGGTACAGTGGTATTTATGGGGGTAAAGAGTTGTCATTGCAGAATCAAATCCTGAAACACTCATATTTGCTGTAGTTTTCCCTGTTTGCTTTTTAAAGTTATGTTTGACAATCCTTGCTTTGGTTTAAAGTGTCCCACCATTTCACTACAGTAAATGCTACTCTTTGGCAGTCAGACTCAAATACACTTAACACTTTTGAAAATACCAATTCTGACTTTAAAAAATGGATTTTATTTTAGTATCTTTACAATCTCTTCTCTTCAAATCTTAATTCAGCTAATCAAGGCAATAGCTTACTGACATGACACAGCACAGCAGAGAGGAAGATAAAACGGGTTTGAGCCTCAGATCTCCTCTAAGTTCGCTGAAATTGATACTAAGTTCACTCAAACTGATACATAGTGCCCTCAGAATGCAACATTTTCTTGACTACTTCTCTTTCCACTTTCCTCTTGACAAACGTTGTCTTTGTGCAGATGTAGCTAGCAAGGAGCAAGAGAAACCTATGATGTCTCCTGAAGAAAAGGAAGAAGGAGACTGTGAAGATGCAGCAATGGAAACAGAAATGCAGGACGAAGATCTCAGAGCAGTAGACACTGAAGAGCTGAAGCCAGAAAAAAAGAAATCTACTGCCACTAAACCTGGTACATTAACTTGAAAAGCATTCTAAATACATGCTGATATGGAACTTTAGATTTGTGTGTAGGTATTTAGATTTGCATGTAGTGGATATGTTTCACACGGCTAAATGCCTGCTCTAAATTGATTCCTCTGCAGCAGTATTCTTACTTCTGCCTAGTAACCAGCATTAGCCTTTGCTAAATTGATTGAGTGACAGTAGGGTTTGCTGCTTTCTTTCAAGTTAATGGTCTCTAATCTTTATCCACCACTTTGAAGAAATAAAAAGCAAACACTTCCCTGCTGTTCAACACAGGGCCAATTCAGTTAATTAATTGGCATTTAACAATGCATTCCAGTGTCACCACCATCAGCACCACATAACTCAACTGTTTTATGTAAAACTTCTGGCAAAAAAAACCCCAAAAAATAGAAACCAGCAAGAAGTAGATGAGCTGGTCTGAACAACATCTGGTGAGGTAGCACCAAACTCTGACTGCCTTCTTTCTTAAGTGGGAACAAAACTGAGCAGCTAACAGAAGCAGCTGGTAGAGAAGAGAGGTCTGACTTGTCAGCCACACACCCCCCTCTTCCAAAAAAAAAAAAAAAACCAGAAAAACCCAAACCAAAACAAAACAAACAAAAAAACCACTAGGTAGAAGTAACTCTTGCCAATTGCAACAGAAATTGTAACTTCAACGACTCTAAGTAAATGACACCATAGCTTGGAATTTTGAACAGTTTTCTTCTTGAACAACGCATAGCATGGCTGGAGAGGGGAGACAAGTTTTACAAGCCTACATTCTTGCCTCCCACTCCCTTGAGCTTTAATCACTTAGATCTCTTGCTAGACTCTTTATTTATGGTACAGGTGTGCATGTAATCAGTCTGCTTGTTTTTCCACATGATTCTCTAACTATATGTTCTGAAAAACTAGTCTTCAAAACATGTCCTACAATGTAATTATTTTTCTCCTTTAGAATAATTCTTAAGAAATTAGTTGTTAAACAGCATAGTACAGTAGAAGCACTAATAAAATAAACTCTCTAGTCCATTCCTTTATTTGTAAACCGACTTTTGATTTATAGAAAACTGTTCTGTTAAAAAATCAGAGAGTAAAAGATAAGCAAAGATTGCCATTTTTAATGATGATTTTCTGACTTCTCAAATGACTTTATACCTCCTATCATTCTGTCACAGAGGCTATGAGAGTCAGTAAATGTACTTCACCAGTGGAACTGTCAGTGTTAAATATCTGTTAACTATTACTTTATTTGTTTGGCAAGAAGTTTACAAGACAGGAAAACAATTTGCATTAGGAAATGCATGGTTTTCTGTTCCAGTGAGTTGCATGATGTATTCACCCCATTCCTAGAATTAAATGTCTTAAAATTTGGCACTTCTTTTAAAAGAAAATGTCAGCTGCACTACACAGCACGTGAGATGCTCTGTGAAAGAGTCAAGATGCAATATTGATTCTTGTATTATGTGTGATTCATGAAGTCAGTAATTAGTTTTGTGATTGTAGGACCAGGTGATGTGGAGCCAGAGCTCCAGACTTTTGACTCAGAGGATGTCAATGACTCTGCACCAGAAAAACTACTAGAGGTGACCGAAGAGAAGCCGGAGAGAAGCAAGGACTCGACCATACACACAGCACACCAGTTTCTGATGGACATTCCCCAGGTAGGATACCCAGTCTGTCTTCTTTCAGCTACAGTAGGAGAAACAGATGGCTTTACTTGACCTGTATTAATGAAACTCTGTGAATGGAAAAGACTAGAATTACTTTTTTTCAGCCAACTCAGTACCTTGCTATTATTTAATAGCAGAATGAAAAGTAACATGCATGTACTGTTGTATATGCAGCTGAAAGATGCCTTTAAAATTACTAGTTCTACCCATCCTTAGCATGGAATTTTCTAACATTTTTTTTTTAAAAAGTTTTCTTTTTCTAACTGTAAACAACTGCTTTGCTCAGATGGGTCTGCAGATCAAATGCTTGGGTGAAATGGAAAGCAGTGGGCAAGGCTATGTGGCCTGAAGATAACAAAAGGGTACATACAGAATGACAGGAGAGCTGGGCATCGCTGACTTTAAAACACCACTGTGGACAAAGAATCCACTTCAGTTAATTCATTACAATACAGTATTTCTTTATAACAGCTGGCTGCAGGTATTGTAGAACCTTTTTGAGCTTTTTATGAATGTCTCAAAAACTACCATGGCCTAGAAGATCTTAGAGCTTCCTGTAACACAGTTTTCCAGTGCAAACTTCCATGAAAAAGCACATTTTATCATAAAGACCTATGGCATAGAAGCAGTTGGTGGTGGATAACCAGTTAATAAAATAAAAATACTTTCAGTGTCTGGTTTTTTTAGGATTGACCTTTCATTCTTACAGTATGGTGTCCTAAGTACACACTTGGAGGGTCCTATTTTACTGTTTCTATGCATAACTCAGAGAAAGGATTGTGTGCCAGCTGCACTGGGTATTCCTATTTTAATGCCAAGTGTTGCAGCTTTTTGGAAAAAGGCTGCTGAATGCAAGTGTTCTCCCGTTGTCAGAATAATTGTGGCTTTGGGCTTTGTAGGTTTTTTCCAACTGGCATGCAAAACATGAAACAGGAGAGGGAGCTCTTGCAGCACCATTTAGAGGGGAAGGGAAAGAGGCAGCTGGGGGAAAGTGCCACTTCTCACCTTTGAGCAAAATGAAGAAGAGAGAAATCCCCTCCATGTATGTTCTTTCTCCCTTCCTTGAAGAGTAGGTGGAGTAAGTGACCAGTGGGACAGCTACTGCTTCTTGGGGAATGAGAAGTTACTGGGACTACTGAGTTTGGAGTCATGAGCTTATTTTCCTTAGTCTATAAGCCTGCAGGTTATGCAGACCATGTATTGCTGTTCAGCAAAACTGGGGGTTTGTAAGTCGGGGACAGAGGCTGTCACTGAAAGCACTGTGAAAGTAAAAGAAGTGGCATAAAGCTTGGGTGTCCTTTAACAGAATGACTTATCAAATAATATTTGGTGCCAGGTAAGGAGGATGATGTCATTCAACCCTCAAGTGGTTTGACTGAAGCTTGTAAAAAAATACAATTAAGTGAAATATACTGTGTTTTCAAAGATACTCATTACATGTAGTGTTCAATAGTTTGGTCTCCATTACACTGTCAATAAATCTAGTGTTTGTAGAGATAATTTCATTGATTTGTCTTGAAATTTTATATTTTACTGTATTCAGTGTTAGTATCATAGATGTTCCTAGCTTTGTTTCTATATTGATTAAATCACATATGGAGATATTTGTGGGGAGGTATTTATCCTTCAAGTACATGGAAGCTATTAAAAACACAGAGATTCAGAATCTTCATTTAGGTATTCGGGAATTTTTTTGTTTATAAGAATGAGAACAATGCATTTATACTTCTTTTATAGTTTGCTATATTTTGGGGATCACTAGATGTGTAAACTTATTTTTCTGTCTCATAAAACTCTTAACTCCACTTCTAGCACATCATTAGAGATCCTGAAGAGCTAAGAAAGGAACTTGAAAGGCAGTTGGAAGCTTGGCAGACAGAACAGCCTGGAACTCCAGAGGAGGTTCGTGACCTCATTTGAATATAAAACTGTCGTAAGAACCTTTCATTGCATTATTTCATCTTCTTTTGCCGCTAAAACATTGAGGAATCCAAGCAGGCTGGAATCTAAATACTCAAAATCACATGATACAGATACTATTTTTGTTGTTATGTTTAATTTATTTTGAAAAACATACTACAGTATTCTTGAAGCAGGATGCTGTTTCAGATCTTGTTTTGAATGTGAATGCAGATTGTCATACGAGGCACTCTCAGTTTTAGCTGTTACTGCCTTTTCCTTAGTGCACTGAGGTTTGGTTTCTTTCTTCAGACAGTGCTCTCCATCTTGTTTTGTTTTTTCATAATTCACTTTAATTTCTTTGTGTGATTTTGTAGGAGAAGGAAGCAGCACAGCTGTGGCAGAAGTATTTAGTACTGACAGCTCCTCTATCACAGCAGCTTTGTGAACAGCTGCGACTCATACTGGAACCCACTCAGGCTGCCAAGCTGAAGTAAGTGTGGTCTTTCTGAGGCTTCTGATTTATTTAAACTCATGGATTTGGGGTGCTTTAACCTCTGTAATACTGCAGCTTTATGTTGTTCTTGCATTACAGTAATTATTCCTGTTTACAAATGCCTTCAATTTCCTTGTATAGGAACATTAGGTTATTTTGTGAAATGCAAACATGATGTAGTAGGCACCTATCCTGAGGATAATGGCCTACTTTTTTTTTTCTCCTGTGCAACAGGTGATCAATCAACTTAATAATTTGAAGTTAAATCAAAGATTATGTTAAATGTCAAAATGTTTTATATTGTTTATAACATTATATGATTATTTTTTAAAGATACATAGACTTGTTTCAAACTGGTGGAATGTAAACTCAAGGTCTGCCTTCCATTTTAGGTACCTAGGTATTAACTTATTTTAAAAACACTGAATATCCATGTTAAATTAAAAATGTGGGTTTTTTTTTTTTAATCTATAACTAAATATCTGTATTAAAACTACTAATATTAGATTTGTTGTATTATTAAAAAAAATTATTTGTAGCATATGCTGCGTAGGCCATGGATTTCCAGAATGAGATATTTGCTGATAAGCCCTGTCACTATGTCTGTTTTTCTGAACTTTCAGAGGAGACTACAGAACTGGGAAGAGACTGAACATGCGCAAAGTGATCCCGTACATTGCCAGTCAGTTCCGAAAAGACAAGATCTGGCTGCGAAGGACCAAGCCCAGTAAACGACAGTACCAGATTTGCCTGGCTATTGATGATTCCTCTAGTATGATTGACAATCACTCTAAACAGGTAAAATAAAACCTTGGGAGAAGTATGGAGAAGCCACCTGTCATTGATGTGTATGGCAGTTGCTGACTTGTTTCATACAGGGCTGGTGGCTGCTGGAAAGTCTGACAATTCCAAAGCACCTATTTTTCTAGTCCATGTCCTTGAACTCTTGTCACTTCATGCCTAAGAGTTTTATTAACAAAAGATCAGTGAAAACTAGCTGAAAGTATGAGCTGTTAAGTTTGTTAGAGGTATACATATCCACTGTAAAACTACTTTATGTGGTCTACAAAAGGCTGAAACTTCCTTACCTGGCAGTTCATTGGAGCACTACATATCCTTTCATCATAGCCCACTTGTAGGGTTTTTATTAATTAAAATTGTATGTTTCCTTTTGAAAAGTTATTTATTTCATTAGCCTGCCTAAAGTGGTGTTGCTAAATCAATCAGCTGAAGCCCTCAAGCAGAACTAGTGTATCCTTATTGCACTGACTGTCTTACATAAAGCAGGCAAAAGGATAGGCAGTCTCTTCAATTCTCTTTCTAGATGGTGAAAAATAATTTCAGTAACATTCTTCATATTTATTACTAGGCTTTGAGTAAAATATTGACTATGCTATTTTTGATGCAACTTTTTTCTTTAATAGCTTGCATATGAATCCCTGGCAGTCATTGGAAATGCTCTGACTCTTCTAGAAGTGGGACAAATTGCTGTGTGTAGGTGAGTTTATTTGAAATATTTTCTTCAGTACTTCAGAGCAGAATGTAAATAACAGTTTCATGCTGTAATGTTCTTTTCTTTTCTGAAGCTTTGGAGAGACTGTTCAGTTGCTGCACCCATTCCACGAGCAGTTCAGTGACCAGTCAGGGACACGGATATTGCGTCTTTGCAAGTTTCAACAGAAGAAAACAAAAATAGCCCAGGTACACAAGAATGCCTCTATGGCAACAGGTTTACCAATCTTTTCCAGACAAGATATCAGCAGCTTCATGGTTTCATAATCGCTTTGTAACTCTTATTAGTTTTTTGTATTTGAGAGTCTGATAGCAGGTTAGATAACAAAGAAATAAAAATATCATAATTTTGTTACAGGATGAGTATATTCTCACTTTTAGTTCTGATGTATACCACTTTTAAGCATTCACCTTTCTCTCTACTGGGTCTTGAAAAGTATTTTGGGTACTGGTGATGCGCTTAATTTTAATGGGGAGTATGAGACTAGTTACTTCTGTTTCAAGCTGAAGCCAAAGAAGTTCAACCTAGAAATAGGATGTATATTTTCAATGATGCCATTAATCTCATTAGCAGTGTACAGTGTTGATGGCTTTGCTAGCATCAGGAAAAAAATAATTCTGTTTGAAGGCTCTCTGAAGATTCATTAGTTCAAAAGTACTTAATAAATTTAAAGTAAGCGTTAATACAGGAAAATGCCAAGAACTGTATCTGTTAGCTGATCAGACTGTGTTAGCATTTAAAATAGAGAAAGGTGTTCTTTAGAAATGTTTTTATTTTTAAGTTTATTATTTTTATGATGAGAGAACTTGATTTTCTTATTTATTTCCTCTGCAGTTTCTAGAATCATCAGCAAATATGTTTGCTGCAGCACAGCAGTTGTCTCAAAATATTAATCCGGGTGAGTTTTTTTGTGTTACTGTGTTTGTTGCCATGGCAGCAGAATGCACACTACAGTCCCCAAGTGAGATCCTGCCAGGAAGACTCCTAGGACTGAAACATCATTTGCATTAGGGCTTTGGGTTTTGCTTTGTCAAAAGCAACGTTTGGTTGAAATTTAGCTCAAAACCCAAGTGACACCTACTTCATATTTGTTAATTCACTAAAATTTTGTGTAAGACTTTTTAAAAAGGCACGCCTTACCCATGTCCCTTTACCTCCTGATTGCGGACTGTGTTCAGGTGTAGACAGTGCCAGCTTGCAGCATTGTCCAGCTTCCTAAGGACTCTGACTCTCTAGATACATCTGCTCCTGTGAGAGCTTGAGTTCTCTAGGTATCCAGAAGCACACTGCTCTGAGGAGGAAATTTGCCTCCTACCTGCCTTTCACTGCCATGCAACTTCAGATCGCGAGCTGCTTGAATTTCCAAGAAAAGCTGGAAGACTGCTTGCCTTGTGTCTGCTCCATAGTTAGTCTAAAAGATTGTTCTGTGATAGTTAAAAACTTGTCATGGTGGCACCTGTATTTTTTGTAAGTTCTTGTTGAAGTACGTCAAGAACTGGACAGTTTGGGATTTATAATCCACAGCTGCTTTGCCACAGGGTGGCCAGGGTGTCACAATATTCTGAGGGGGAGCAGCATCCAGTTCTGTTAAACTAGGCAGGGATGCAGCAGCAATCAACTCCTTAGGATTAGGGAGCTGGCAAGAGAAAAGGCTGTAGGATCCATCATCTCTTTCTGTAAAAAGACAAAGCCCTGTCACATTTGGGGTCTGTCTGCAGAAGTGTGTTCTGCATCCCTCTGTAACAATTAGGGCTTGCATTCCTGACTGTAATTACTGTGATTTTATGTGTAATTAAAGGTTGACAGATACATAACTCAGAATGTACCTCTAGAGGGATGTATCTGACTCTCGGGGCAGTTTGGGTCAATGGCTGGTGCTGAGGAACCCAGCACGGGTGCTAGGTGTGATGTTTCAGGAGGTTTACTTCAGACTAATTAGACTGCCTTTGACACTGCCTCCAAACCTGTCTTCTGATTTAATTTCTTTCAAAAATAACCCATTTTGGACAGTCCAGGATTGTTCTCTGATGGAAGCCAAGCCTGTTAAAGTGGGGGACAGCAGAGAAAAGCATACAGATGGACCCATAGGTACCTGTTTCTAGAGGAACTGATTTGAGCTCTGTTTCATTGCAGCAGCTGGTGCTCTGCTGAGCTAATGGCTGGACTCTTGTAATTCAGCCAATATTTAACCCCTAGGCATGAAAGACAAGGCCATGACCAAGTCTGTTTGGTATCTTCCATGACTTTCATCCTTGATTATCGTGCTGATGGATGGTGGGGGTCGTCTGTGTGTGGTGTGGGGATGTCACCACCCCCTCCTTCCCTCCATAACTTTAAATGGTGTCACACATTACTTTCTTTGTTGACCCACTAGTAACTGCAGCTTAATGTTAAGTCACAGAATTCTATTTGATTAAGAGTTAATTTCCTTAGGAATACTCCTTTCTCCATTATACCCACCGGGCAAACAGCAAAATAGGGGATTTTGCCTTTTAAACTGATTACTTTGAACTTACTGGAATTTTAAATGTTCTTTGTGCTCAGAAACAGCACAGCTGCTTTTGATTGTATCTGATGGAAGAGGCCTTTTCTTGGAAGGCAAGGAACGGGTGACAGCAGCAGTTCAAGCAGCTCGGAATGCCAATATCTTTGTTATTTTCGTAGTGTTGGACAACCCTAATTCCCGGGTAAGTGAACAAGGGAGAAGTATTCAACTGCAGTGAATGAGAAACAGATACAAATCTTTTTCTTGTCTTTTATACTGCAATACAGCTACCTTATCTTTTGTGGAGGTCAGAGATACCGAACCCAGTTGCTGTTTTCCACATCTGTCAGATCTACCATTTCTTCCTAATGTGCTTCTTATCTTTTCTGTTTAAAAAAAAATCTCGGCTTCCATGCCACAGAAAGGCTAAGAGCTCCTGTCTTCAAACAGAATGGCTGTAGCTCTTGGCCACCAGGGAAGCAGCTGGCAGGTTGACAGATTTGGAGTTTGAGAAATGCTTTGTTGCATCTCAGCTCTGATTCAGCTTGATAATTTCTGACAGCAGTCCCCAGTTGACATGACAGCTGGAGCCAGTATGAGATTAAACACTAGACAGAAGGGAGTGTGTGAGAGTTATTTAGTGCCTCAGTTCAGAAAGCTGACTCCTGCATCTGGTAATGGGCTAAGAAAACTTAAGATATCTTTGGATGAGAAGCTGAAGTATCTGTGAGTGTTTCAGGGAGGCTCTGTAGTGCAGTAGCTGAGCAAACGTAAGCCTGATAGAGAATTACATGGTAAAGACTTTAATTTTGTGGTTCATGTTTTCATCCTGTATCTTTATTTTTGCATACAAAACTCATCTGCTATATTTATTGTTGAAAAACTAACAGTTCTCCTGCTGACAAACAGCTGAAAGGTTCTGATGAAATCTGGCTGTAGTATCAGGTGAAAATTCTGGGTGTTTTTCATAAGCTTCTTCTCTGGGGAAAAAAGGTGTTTTCCGTAACCTCTATTAATTTCTGAGCTGCTATACCGAGCAGCTAAAAAGTTACGTTACAAGAAGCACAGCTGGAGTTTAATCTGATTTTTAATTGTAGTATTTGTTGAAATACTATGAAGTTGCTGAAGAATCTTCTGTTGGAGCACTGCACAAATATGAGTTGAATTCAGCACTAAAGAGCTTACAGACTCTCTTGGGAAGGCATCAAATTAATAAAACTCAAGTGCTAACAGTAAACTCAAATCATGAAATGCTAAGAAAAGACAGAATTTATTTACAGAATTCAGTATTGCAGAAGCCTCTTCTAGCTATAATTCATGGATTAGTACACTTCTATCTAAAAGGGCAAAAGCATTTAACTGATTTATTTTCAGCTTCTTATTTGACCATTGAACACATACAGTTTCAAATCTGAAAAGCATTTTATTTATTAACTTTTAATCTAGCAGGAGAGAATTATAAGTACTTCAAAAATAGGGTAAATTCTATCAGTGGTCATAGAATATGTGTATCATTTAGTAGTAACATCAGTACTTTTTTCACAGGATTCTATTTTGGACATTAAAGTACCTATATTCAAAGGACCTGGAGAATTGCCTGAAATCAGGTCTTACATGGAAGAATTCCCATTCCCGTTCTACATGATCCTTAGAGATGTGAACGCGCTCCCAGAAACTCTGAGCGATGCCCTCAGACAGTGGTTTGAACTGGTGACTGCCTCTGACACTCCTTAGACTTTGTAGACGAGGTCAGGACCCGATTGCTGCTGCTCAACTGCTGAAATACAAGAGACTGCATCTCATGGGAGGGGTATTCATAAAGCTCTTCCTAATTGGGATTATCCTTTGGGAGCTGCCCTGGGGCAGAGACTGTGTAAGACCAGAATGGTTTGGGTGCATCCTCCCACTGTGTCAGAGGACAATTATGCAATGGTGAGACTGTCTCCTGCTTTTCCCACAAGTAACGTAAAACTTGTCTCAACTTCTCTTGTAATAACTTATTACCTTTAAAAAAAAAAGCATTTGTAATATTAACAGTGGTAATATTATTCCTGCCACTCCCTGCCGTAAGTAAAACCAATTTTGTTCCTGGGAAGGTATTTCTGCATTAGAAGTTGCAGTGTCTTGCAAATAAAGTCTTCAGGTGCCTCTGGGAAGGAAGGAGTGCAGAGCAGGGGAGCAGATGGTTTTAATCAACAAAAAAAAAAAAAAAAGTACTTGAATACTTGAAACTATTCTGCGGTTTTAACACATCCTTTTTAATTATTGCTGATTTTTGCCTGACAATAGCAGCAGGGGGTTCTCTGAATCATGCCGTATGCTGATCCCTGCCTTACCACTTTACACTGTGAAGTTTGCCCCTCTCCGAGGCAGGCGTTGGGGATGTTTCATAAATCCGCTGTCTTGGAGCACGGACGTGATTTTTCATTGCAAAGGCTATGCATCTTATATCGTCTGTACTAATAAAGAGAGGTACCACTCTTTGTAATTACGACGTCTGTGCCTTGAATTGATCAAAGCTGAAATAAAGCCACGGACCGTGAACGCCGGGCCGACGCAGGAAATGGCGGCCTCGGCCCCGCCCGCGCGGGGTGGGCTCGGCGACCCCGTGGCGGGGCAGGGGAAGGGGCGGGGCCGCGTCATGGCCGCCGCGCGGCTCCCGCCGGGCGCGTTCACCCTCAAGCAGGTACGGGCGGGCTCGGGGGCTCTGGCACGCTGCGTCTTGTCGAAACGATGGGGAACTCGGTAGTTGTTTAAATACCCCTCGAAGCAAGTGCCGAGGGTGCAGCTCGCAGCACTGTCCTGCGGCAGCGGGCAGACTTCCCTCTCTCCTTGCCAGTTCCTGAGGCGGCAGCAGGTCCTTCAGTTGTACCGCAAGATCCTGCGGGCTATCCGGGAGGTGCCTGCCGAGCAGGATCGCCGCTACTTAAAGGACTGGGCCAGGGAGGAATTCAAGAGAAATAAGGATGCTACAGAAGAGGTGAGGACCGGGAGCCCGCAGCCCTGATGGCCTGCCCTCGGCCATGGTCACTGCACTGGCCTGGGTCTTGGGGGTTTGTTTTGGAGGTGACGCTTCCAGACTGGTGACAAGCCTCCTGTTACTGTTTCCTCATTTATGCGAAGAAATAATCCAGCATCTCTAAATATTATCCTCCCTCTTAGCGGTAGTGATGTTTCTCAAATTTCCATAGAATAATCTGCAATTAAAAACCTTAAAAACAAATACTCTGCTTAGTCAAATCACAGATCAGGAAAACCGTATTGAATAACATGGTAACTAACATAAACTTAGTAATGGTTAAACTTTTTATAGTGTTTTGGTTGTTTTTTTTTTAGCTTTAATTTCACCTATATTCAAGCAGAATACAATCAAACAGGATGGTTTGGGATGTGAAAGTGCAGAATCCACAAGCCTTCACATTTCTTGTATGTCTCCTGTCTTCTGCTTCCTGGTTCATTCCCTTTTCTAGCCAGTGCCCAAGGAATTGGCTGAATTATGCAGACAAAGCCTTAGAGCCCTTAGATAATGCTGATAGAAACCTGCACCTGCCCTGTAAAACTCATCTCTGCAATGCTCGTGTGCCGTTCTCACTACTGGCTTGCAAAGGCACTACACAGACAGGCATAAAGAAATTATTAGGAGTTTGAATCCTGTTAAAATTTCGAGTTTTAAAGCAAAGCCACAACCAAGTACACTGTTAAGGAGCTGGAGAAAATGAACTCATTTATTTACCTGGTTTTTAACCATCTCAGAGACAGCAGTGTTATGTCACACAAAGAAGCAAATTGCAGTAGTGCCAGTAGGAATTGTATGTATTTTAATGCATTAAAAGTCTGTGTGCTTGTGTAAAAGCCATGCTGCGTACAGACATGCAGTTCACTAGATTCCATTCTGTTTTACAGGATGCAATCAGGATGATGATTACTCAAGGCAACATGCAACTTCAGGAACTTCAGAGAACACTTAAGCTGGCAAAATCCTGATCTTCATTTTGTTGACAGTTGAATTTTTTATCTATTTCAAATAGGCACAATGCTTTTTCCAGAATGTGGTTATAATGGCAGCATTTGTGGGCAACCTGGTAATGTTTGAAGGAGGAATCTGCCACAGTGGGGGTTTTGTTTTTTCCCCTTCCCCATCCATTTCTCAGTTTGGTTACCCTCAGAAGTGGAAATCAGTTGGATACAAAGGACATTAAAGAACTGCATGGATGATGTAGCATGTGCTGAAGGAAAAGCAGAAAGCATCAAAAATTACAACAGCTGTGTTAATGCCAGTGCAATGGAAAATAAATATATGCCAGATTATTTTGTCTGCTTTTTACTGTGGTAGCTGTAAATGGTAGTATTTACAATGACAGCTCTTCATGTACTGTGCCAAGGATTTTTACCAAAATTTGTGATTAAAAAAAGAATTTGGGGTAAATAAATTGACCTGGAACAAACAAACATTAAAAATATGTTTTGTGTGTAGATGTTGATTTTCAGTATTTGCTGAATAAAACTTAAAAGGGGAGGTCTTTATTTATGAAAATGGGGGATTTTAGCCCCAGAGATGCTTATTACCAAGTACTTTTGAACTAGTATTTAAAAGTCAATATATAAAGAAGAATTACAGGTAGAAAATACTATCTGCAAAAGTTGTGGTTTGTTTATTCAAATGTTATACTACTTCACTTCTAATTGTTAGCTTGCAACTGTTCTCACTTTCCTTGAGCTCTGGTCTATCTTTTTTTTTCCCATATAATTTTAAAATGCCTGGATTTTCTCAACATAACTAGACAGGCAGCAGTAGATTGATGCCTGACTATTTTAGGTTGTGATTCCAAGACATGCAGGAATTCTTGCCTCTCCCACTCTGCTGTTGTAGTTCCCTTAGGGAATACCCCTGCTTTTCTAGGTGGTTTTCTGCTGAATTGCTGAGCTGTGCAAGCTGGCAGCAAATCTGATAAATAGGTATCACCAGTGGCACTGGGGAAGGGACAGGACAGGATTCCAGGCTACAGGAGGAACTGCCCCATTTTGGAGCAGCAGCTATGGTTCTGTGTAGACTGTAGCCTCTGAGCCTCAGTCAGTGAAAAATACATATCTAAAAATGCTTCATTAAAAATTTACATTTTGTTAACATTTCCTGGTAGAACAGACTGACAGAACATTCTTGTGTTGGAGATTTATTTTTCATAGTAAGAGAAAGTGCTGTGTAGAAAGGTATTTTGACTGAACAGTTACAACCAATGTTGGCTGTTACCACAGTGGCCTTCCCATTCCCTTCAGCCAGTGCTTGGATTTCTGTTCCTTCATCAGAGGCTTTACCCTGCTGCCTCACCATGGTGCTTTCCTTTCAGAGCCCGGAGCCTGCATCACCACTCTGACTCCCAGTTTGTACGTTTCCAGGCTGTGGGCACATAATCCAGAGCTAGGACTGACAGGCAGAGCCCTGGACAGATGCTGACCCCTTGAGTGCTGCTGCCCTTCATCTCCACTGCTCTGTGGGCTTGCCAAGATAAAGTTGCCAGCCAGATGCCTTAAAGAGTCCAAGTACAGCCTGTGAGGGTAGGTGAATGTCCCTGAAGAGAAAGGTAGGTAGATCACACCTGTTTTCATAAGTCCTTCACGGTTTTGAAGAAGGGAGTGGTATAGAAAGGAATTAGCAGAAAATGCTTGTCTTTCTTCTACCATGCACTCATTGGCTTCAAACTACCTCTAAAATCAGTAGCCTGCAGCCTGGTTATTGCCTTAGATTACTTAGCAATTACTTGGATTTACTTAAATTACTTGGACCTATGACTGTGGTCCAGTATGGTCTGTATGGGAAGTAGAGCTAAAGCCACAGCCTCTCCCTTGAGCTTGGGCAAGCTCAGGAGCTTTTGTGTGATCTGTGCACAACTCAGCCCTGTGCCTGTAACTTCTGAAAAGGGCACCTGCACCAGCCAACAGACAGCACTCATTCCCTGGAGCCTCCCTCTGCACAGATGGCACACTATTTCTGTGTTTTATAACCACAAACAAAAAGCTCAGAAGTTGAAGTCCACTCTTCTGCTACCCTTTCGGAGTCAAGCGAGGGGACTGTGTCAGTTTTCTGTGGCTAGAAAATGTTACACCACACATTTCTGAGCAACACTTATTTTAATTGCTTGGCAAAACATTAACTTCATCCAGGTGATACAAAACTTCAATAGCATGCTTCTGCATTCCTACTGTAGCTCAAACAAAACTGTAAACATACCAAAGTGTCTATATTAGACTACAGAAGTCAGAGCAAGAAAACTAGTATTTCCATAGCTGCAGATACACTTCTCTTGTCATGGTAGTGCATTAATAGGAACTTTAAAAATACTGTTATATAATATGACTTTTTTTGCGTTATACATCTGCTAAGAAGACAAAAGCTTAATTACTAATTAGTCAATGGCGTTCTTCAGCACTGTAAAGTATTTTGTATTGATTTTTGAGCTCCTTAGTACAGAAAAAAAGTATTTTTCTCCTTGGCATAAACGTACCATTCTGTGTTGGAATTGATTTTGAGTCATGATCTGGTAAGTAAACTTACTTTTCTAGCAGAATATGATGGAACCTTCTTAGACATGTAAGGAGGAAACCCTAAAGGGGTGCAGATGCAATAGTTAGTGTGCTTTGAGATTATCTGGAGTCTGTCAGCACGAACAATATTGGTCAATGAAAGTTCTGATTTTATAACAAAATATATCGATAAAACTTTTAAAATACTGAGTGCTGTTTTGTGGGACTGTTTGTCCTAAAACCTGTAGACTCACCAGGGACTGGTCTCCATTTTAGAGACAGAAGGGAAAAAAACAGAGGAGGAATCATTCAGGGGAACAAAGGTAGACAGTCTGGACAAGGTGCCTGGGAAAAATTCCTGACTGCAGAAAAAAAAACATTTGAATACAGGGGGCCAAGTTTTCACTTCCTTAGATAAAGGACTTTTTCAAGCTTCTTCAATAGTAGACAATTTAGCCATTTCCTGCTTGAAGGAAAAAAGAATTGTATAAACATTCAATCTAACAAATAGACCATGGTTACAGTAAAATACTTATCATCCATACCCTAAACAAAAGTTCTCAGTCAGATTACTGGAGTACAGCCCCAACAAAAGTGCAACCACAAGGAGCTCTGCAAGCAGGACATCATTAAAAAAAGACAAATCAGATTTAGCACTTGTTTTAATAATGGAAAACCAGGAAGAAAGCAAAGTGGTAGCTGAAGCCTCTGTACCTAATGGGATGAGTTGCCTTAGCATCTCTCCCCATGGCTGCCTGCCCTCTCCCAGCTGGAAGCCTGCATCTGTCAGCTACCTGGGCTTGTAACTGAAGTGGGTTCTTTAGCTTCTCTCCACTGACTAGAGAAGCCCTGGGAGTATCTAAAATAGGATCAACAGCCCTTCATCACTAAGTAATTCTGTCAAAAACTTTCAAACATCCTGGATTTATTTCAGTACTGGTAACACAATATGTTTACATGTGGCATAAAGTAGAACCCTCTAGTCTGTGTCCTGTGTGGAAGTAAAGGAATTCTCTTTTCAGAAAGCAGTTTTGGTTTCAAGCAGCATCTGGAAACTGAGAGTGCAATATTGACAGACTCTTGGAAATAACAAAGAAAGGATCTAATCTGCAGCATCTCTTTGTTATCAATATAGTTTGCATATGAACTCTCCTCAGTTACTGAGTTTTCCGAAGTTATTTCTACTCCTGAAATAGAGTGTTGTGTTTGGATGTAACAGGCACTACAAATATCTATCAATATTCCAAATTCCCATGCAGCAGGTTCCAAAATGAGTCCTGTTGCTTGATTAGCTGCCTGGCAGGTGCTAGCTCTCCTTCTGCACCTTAGTCCTTAATTTGCTCAACTCCTCTTCTAAGCATTTGATGTGCTCCTTGAGCGCAGCTTTGTCTTGCTGCGCTCTCTGGTTCGCTTGGCACCGGGCTTCTTCTATCTTCCGCTCATACCACTTCTCCATCTGCGTGGAAACGGCCTCAAAGAAGTACTGGGTGATCTCCAGGGCCTGGGAGGTGTCTCTGAGCGGAGGGGCAGGTGGGGCCGAGGGCTGCTGCTCCTGGCCCTGCTGTGCCCCAGTGTGGTGCTGAGTTTTGTGCCTCAGCTGCCCACTTTTGCTGGACTTTTTTGTCTGAGTTCCTTTGTCAATGAAGTAGCCACTCTGTGGTTCAGTCTTTGCAGGTTCAGTCACTGGCTGCAAAGCAGCTTGAACTTTAACATGTCTTAATTTGGAGCCCGAAAGCTCAGAGGAGGGCAGCTCCTGCTGGAACCTGTGGAACGTGCTGGCACTCACAGCTTTGTCCTTTGGCCTCACATCTTGAGCAGGGGCAGAAGAAGAAACTGGTCCACCAGCCACTACCTGTTGCTCTGTACCTATAGAACAAATTATAAACAATATGTTAAGAAAAGCTCTGGGCATTTATTTTAGCACTCAGAAGACCTCACTGTTTGATGGATGATGGGGTTTTGTGTGTACCTTGTACAGGCTTATATTAGTTTATCACATCTTCACAGTCAGGTGATGTAATAGAAAGTCATTAAAGGAGAAAAGCTGGCCCAGGCAGAGGGGTGCTGCATTGTAGCCTGTGAGGCTACAGATGGACAGCAGGCAAAAGACATAAATATCAGCCAAAAATTCTTCACTGTGAGGCACTGGCACAGGTTACCCAGAGAAGTTGTGGTTGCCCCATCCTCAGAAGTGTGAAGGTCAGGCTGGATGTGGCTCTGAGCAACCTGGTACAGTGGAAAGTGTCCCTACCCATGGCAGGGGGGTTGGAATGAGATGATCTTTAGAGTCCCTTCCAATCCAAACCATTCGGTGATTCTGTGGCTTCATGAGAAGGACATGTAACAAGTATCAGTCTCGATTTCCAAAGTAGGTTATGTCTCCCGATATTTATGAACTCTCGGCTTCTACAAAACCTAAAGTCCCAGTAATTTTGGAAAGAATACACATTTCTATGCTTTTGAACTGTACCAATGCAGAATAGCTCACACTCAAGCACCATGAGATTTTTTACATGCCTTTCTATTTGATGGGGCATCCATGCCTGTTCATTTTGCATACTGTTTAGGAGACACGTAAGATTGTATTTTACAGAAGCCAGGGCTCAGATAGCATTCTACTTGGCTGTGGACACCTGGCTGTTCTGGACGTTTCTTTTTTTTTTTTTTTTTCCTCAAAATCTTCCAGGGCCAAGAGTTATTCGAAGCACCAAAGGACTTTTGCTTCAAAGACATAGTGGAGGCATAAGGAACAGTCAGTGGAATTCCACCCAGCCACCTCTTAAAATATTCCCAGTGGCTGCCTTGAAGTGTATTCAAATCCCAAGACATTAGGCATATGGACGAGGGAAAGCACACCACCAGAATTATGTAGTATTAATAATACCAGTTATTGACCTCAGTTAATGAGCTCACCCTTGAAGGGATATGACAGCTAAGTACCTGATGTGGTTGTACCCAATGCTCCATCTTGTTTAATGCAAAAGTGTTGCCCAAAGCTTTGTTCTGGCATCTGGACTCTGCTCCTTCCCCCATCTTCCAAGAGGCTATTTGGAAGTGTGATATAGGAATGCTGGTGGGAGCCCTCTGACTGCAGTACAGGCTGGTTGGCTTTACAGTCCTTGGCACTGTGGGGGTTGTTGTCAGTATCCAGGGTCTCAGTGAGAGACTCACAAGTGGACAAAGTCGATTTTGGTCTTGATGACCTGGAATCTCCAGAAAGCTTGAGCTCCAGATTCTGAATCTTCAACAAGCACCAGGTCTTCAACTCATCAACCAAGGAAATCTATCAGAAAGAGACTGTAAATTACACGATCCTGTGATGAGATCCTGTGGTTCCTGAGCTGCTGAGGACATGTGGCAGGGACAAAGAGAAACAAGTTGGGTATCTGTGGACTTAGACTGTCTGTTCAGATGTGCATGCTGCCACTGGGAATATTTAAAGGACTGCAGATCAAAAAAGGTGGAGAACTATGCACTAACTTATGAAAGGCAGTCTCTTTAGTCCAAGCTACCACCTCTTAGATATGAGTATGCTACTTCCAATGCAACTCTGAGTCCTCTATCAGGGATGTATGAATATGTTTATTCATACAGTCAATGCTACTTTCTAAGTGCAAGGAACACCACACAGTCATTTTTTAAGAGTGAAATTCAAATTAGACAGTTCTGGGGGACAGCCTTAGACAATCACCAACCTCTGATTCTCTGTTCATTCAGTGATAAAGGTGAGTTCTCCACTAAATAATAAATCAGTAACAGCTTTCAGTTTACACAGATGCTTAGTAAGTGTCAGCTGCAGATGCATTTAAATAGTTTAAAATAGGAGTAGCTCTTTTGATCCTGTTGTTCATATGACATCATGAATTTAGGTCAGGACCTTCTAGGCACAAGGATATTTAGTCAGTGTATTTAGTAAAGCCCAGTTTTCTTTTTTCAGGTTATTCAATTAGACCCAACTGAGCAGGAACAGCTGACATCACTTAATTCAGTTCAGTGATGTATCACTCCAGCATCTTGTGTCTTAAATGGAGATTACAAGGAGATGGAGCACAAGCCTAGATGTTCAGAAGCCAATAAAATACTTATGTCTCTTATGAAATAAAAATTAAAGCTGCCCTAGTTTGGTAAGTACTTTTCTTTGGAGAAGAATGCTTGACGGGTGTTAGACCTAAGTATCTTGATCAGTATCCTATGCAAGGATTATCACAGTGTCAGTCTTTTTACATGGATTTGGAATGGTCTTACAAACACTCATGACATTTTCCTAGCACAAAGTGTATTTTTCAGTTCTTGGAAGAATGCAAATAATGAGAAAATTAATTGTATTTTAAATTCACCTGTGTGAGTGGAGAAACACAAATTTCTCAGCAGGTTTTAAATGGTGAGTTTTTGCAGAAGCTGGAAGGGCAAGAGCTGAATCTCTATGGGAGCAGTTGTTCTTGTACAGCTGGTTGAACAAGCATACAAAAAAGGACTTTCCTATTACCAGTAATACACAGCTTGGAGACGGTGCCGTGTTGCTAACATCAGAGGAAAGAACTTCTCTGGAAGGAAGCCAGAGGAAAGGAAAAGGAAAGCCTTTCCTCAGAGGAAAGCCTTTTAATATATGGGGGGGAAAAAGATCAGACAGAGAAGGGAGAGATTCCCAGGCCCCACAACCAAATGGATGAGAAGAAAAGGAACAACAGAGATCTCAGCCTTTTCTACTATTTGGATATATTCCTGCATATGTCCTCTAATGAAGCAAAAGCTGAAAGCACAACTGTGAAAAATTTAGTGCTGGAATTTTTGCAAATCACTACGTTAAAAAATGGTATTTTGTTGTAGATCCCACACTAGAGATGCACCAGATTAAATTACAGCAGTGGGACTGGATTTCATGTTCCTCATTTCTAATGCAAAAACTTCATAAATTTGGTTTAGTGACTAAGATGGTGGGTAGGAATAATTTGGTCTTTCAAGCTCTTTTACCTTTTAACAGATGTGACACATCTCTGATATTTTCTGCCTGCTGGAATGAAACTCCTGAGCTGACCTACAGGGGATGGACTAAGGAGGAGTAGCTGTTTCAAGCCCTACCTGCCGCTTCTCCCCCTCATTCTTTTCCAGCTCCGTGTGCTGCTGCAGGCGGTGAAGGCACTCTGTCCTCTCTGCCGACAGTCGCTCGGCCATGAGCTTGTCCAAAACTCGGAGCTGTGGGGAAAACCACTGTTCAGTGAGATCATCGTGTTAGAAACCAAACTCCCATCTGTGAACCCTGTAAATCAAAGTACAGTCTGTCTTTAAGTCTTCGTTTCTAGGAATGCTGCCAACTATAATTAGATGTAGCTTGAAAAGAGGCTCAATCACAAAATTACTGATGAATAACTCTTAAATTAAAAAGTAATTTAGAGGATCTTGAATCTCAGTGCATACATAATTCAGCAAGAGGGATTTTGACACTTATGAACTGACCAGTCATAGGACTGCCTTCTTTCCCTCTCAATGGCTCAAGCCCTTAAGATTCGTAGTCTAAAGAAGCACTAGAAGCCACTTAACACATTAAATGTGTTTTTTCTCAAGATCCTAGTTTGCAACATCAGTTCTCAGTGGAATGTCACAGTTCCCTGGACTTGAGTATTCGAGTTCAGGTTTGCTTTTACAACACAAGAAGCAAAAAATGAATCATTACAATAAAAATATTAATTAAGTTTAGGATATGTTTCTAAATCATATAGGCAAGCAGAACTTCAGGTCATGTTCTTACTTGATGTTGAGTTTTGCTTTCCATCTGGCCCAGCTTAATATTCATTTTATCTTGTACTGTCACAAGCTCAGCTTTTATCTCTTCCACTGTTGCCTCCAGCTGATTCTCCAGTTTATTTATGAGGGGCTCACAACGACATCCATTTATGGGTGCCTGAAAGGAGTGATGATGATACATTTACTTGCTACACCCCACCACCCTCTTAGGACTCTTGGAACATTATCACAGCCTCCTTCAGTCTTGAGTTCTTCTATCCCATGTACTGTATCTCGCCCTCCTGAGCTGCCTTACAGCAGCTCAGCAAATGGGCTGTTAGTTGAGAAAGCACAGCCTACACAAGGATTGATCTGATGCGTATGGACACACCCTAGCACAGCAGTGTTGATCTCACTGGGGCTACAAGCAGCACTGAGCTCAGACCCAGTGTGCTGGCTGAGGGAATACCACATCACAGGCCTGTACCCTGTGTCTCGGTGCTGTAATTCTCAACTGTAGAAAAAAATCTGATTTTGTGGATGTGTGTGGGTTGTGTGTATTTGCTTTTTAACCTAATGCCAGTCATGTGCTCTGTCCTGTTTCAGTACTGGATGGCAAGGCCTCGCTGCTTCTGTTTGCCCTCACCCTCCCAGCATTCAGCTGCCCCTTGCCTGCTGGGCACTCCTCTGCCTGCCTTTGACTCATGTGACACCATCCCATGGCCCCTCTGCAAGGGCAGCTGCACTAACCACATTTAAAACTTTCAGGTCACAAAAGGTTCCCTTTAGCAAGGACAGCTAAACCTCATCAGCTTCCTCTGCAGCCCAAAGGCAAAAACTGGCTCCTTCAGGGGCTGTGCCAGTAGCCCAAAGCAGCTGCTCTGACTCTGTCTGCAGAGAAGCCTCCCTTTTCTTTAGCCCTGCAGCAATGTTTCATAAACTGGGGGCTATTCCCTTGGCTGGGAAAGGTGGGTGGTTTGCTGAGTACTAAAGAAAGCTTCAGAAGTACATGTATTTCAGAAATTATGTTTGCTATTCATGACCTCAGGGCATCAAAGAAGACAGACAAGCAAAGAAGAAAAGGAGAGAGGAGTGTCATATATTTCAGGATATACTGTATGGGAGTCTAGCTCTATTAAGCTAATCTTTGTGAATGGATGAGATCTGTATACAAGTCCTATCTGCTTTCTGCACCTCTCTATTCCCCAAGTCCTTCTGCAGCTCTCTGCTCCTTTATCCCTTTAATGCATGAAAGGTCCTCCAACCTTCCTGAGGTCTGCTATAGGATAATTCCACAGTGCCCCTGTCTGGAAATTTCTCAAACATTACATGGAGAGGTTGGAAAGCACTAAACAGCCAGTAAAACTTTTAAAGTCTGACTTGAATGGTCTTCAGAATCTTCTGAAATTTTGAACTACAGGAGGGACTGACAAGAGCTGATGGATGGATGGATGCGAGAAGCTAAGGAAATGAAAGGATAGACCTTCCAGGAGTACAGGAGGGCAATATTAAGAAAACAACAATACAGATGTCTACAGTGTCTATAGGATAATTTAATGACTGTTTTATGTTTTCTTATACATGTCTACTGGTAATTAATTGTGTACTAAAGTGACTAAAATATTATTCTCCAAACTGGAATAAATGCATGTGGCCTGACAGCTCAAGGTTTATTTGTTTACCAGTTTCTCTAGAAATCCTGTCCCCAGTAAACATAGAACACCCAAAGACATGTTGCAAAACCCAGAAAGAATTGGAACAAAATCTATTGAGCTTACTCAGCCTCTTGGTTTAGGTAGTAAGCTTTTGATGCTCACACACTGCTTTTCCTTGGAAAATTTCTTTCTCTTGTCAGAAGTCTTAATGTTCCCAAGTATATAATGAAAATTCTCATGTCATTTCCAATCATGTTCACCCTTATCTTTGCAGATCAAAACTATTCAAGTCTGTCTTCTCTAACAGGCACAAAACCAGCCTATTGTTTGCCAGACTTCAGGCCAAAATGCAGCTGAAGCCCAAGCAAGGAAAACCAATCCCAAGTCATGACTTCATGCCCCTGATAATGCAGTTAGTGGAGCACATTTTCTGTCAGTCACCTGTGTCCCCTCTCCACAGGCTGCTCACAGTGTCTCCCTCTGTGAGGGCAGTGGCTCACCTGCATCACCTTCCCGTCCTTTCCCCGGTAGAGCGTGTAGAGCTGGTAGGCGCGGACCTCGTGGGGAGGGGGTGGAGAGGAGCAGTGGTGTTTACTTCTGCGCTTAGGCACGTTCTTCTGGGGCTGAGGGAGTGTCTGCTGATCAGCTGGGGAGATGGGGTCTGAGAGTGCTGAAACCTGCATGACATACACACAGTGCCTATATGAGCACCTTGGTAAACTGTTCCTGGTGGGAATGGGACAAATCCATTGTGACAATGACAGCAAAAATCACTTTTATCTGAAGACTATCTCTGCCCTAGGAGCGTGGTGGGGCTGCCGCCCCAATACACCAAAGGGACCCACACCACTTCTGAACAGCTATCCCTTCTTTCTCTCTGCCCTTTTAAATCTACTAATACCTTTTCCTTTGGCTTTTTCTTTTTGCTCTTTTTCCCTTTGGGATCTGGTGAGGCTGACCGGGGTTTATCCTTCAGATTGTTCTTCCTCTCTGGGGGCTGGTCGCTGCTTGGTGTGTCATCAGCAGCTGAGACACTGCCCTGCTTGAAGCAAAGACAGGGAGTTCAGAGCAGTTGCAGAGATGGGGGAAAGGAGCCTCTTCTTCAATTGCCCAGCTTTAAGCTGCTCTGCACATGTGAGTGGGAAATGCTTAAGCAGCAGAGCATGACAGACTGCCTTGGGCAGCCTCTGGGGCCATGCACAAGTGAGGCCCCAAACAGGCTGAGTCCTCAATGGGTTTTCATGACAGTCCCTCCTTACAGCAGATCCAGCTGGTAATGCCAGGCTGTACCTTGCTCTGCACCACTTCATCCCGTGGCACCGACTGAGCTCTCCTTTCCTCCTTCAGTCTCTCTCTCTTCTTCCTCAGGCTTCTCCCACGGTTAAAACGTGAGACCTGAAGACAGACCACACTGTTACTCAGTGATGTCATGCTCTTTCCTACCACAGAAGACAAGTAATAGAGCAGACCTTTTCTTTTTCTGTCTGAAAGGCAACGGATAAGGGAGGATGCAGTGCCAGATGGACACTGATGAGCCAAGCAATGTAGGTGTTTATGGCTGTGAAAACACACCAGCACTGAGCTCAGTCTGTTGGGGCACTCTGCTGTCCCCTAGAAGGGTGAGCACCTCCTCTGCTGTCCTTGGGCTGGTTCCCAAGCCAAGCCCAGCCCTTTTCAGGCAGAGGTGACAAGGAGGAGGAGGGCAAGGATTGTGCCTGGTCACATGCCCTCCTGCCTTCTGGCCTGAAGAGCATTGCAGCATTTCACACACAGCTGCAAAGTATAAACAAGACATAAATATTTTGTCCCCATTGCAAAGCATCCTCCAGGGCTAACCACCCTTCTGGGGATGTGATATGCCTGAGGCAGGCAGCAGAGTGACACAACTCAGGAGCTTCAGGAGCTTCAACTTTCTAACCCCTGGGCCACTGCAAGGAACAAGTGCCTCTGACTGCTCCACCCTCTACCAGTCAGGACACAGAGACCTCTGACAGCACTTCATGCTGAGGCTTAATCTGCACACCTTGCTCGCCTTGGGGGCTGAAAAGCTCTATGTCAATAGACCTGAGCCCAGCCCACAATGCCAGCAGAAATGTAGGAAACTTTCACAGCAGAAGACATGGAGCAGGGGATGCAGCCTCCCAATATTAAGTGGCCTTAGTTCCATGTGTATGTGTGTGTTAGGGAGAGATGTGTAAATGTACCTGTGATGCTTTAGTGAGCAGGAGCGCAACCTCGGGGTTATTGTGCTGTCTGGCAACCTCTAGAGGGGTCTGGCCTGCCTGAGAGAAAAAAAGAAAACAGCATTTCCTTCAAAACACAAGCTATTGGAAACATGGAATTTCTCCAACCAAGTTCAGTATATACTCTGTGCACAAGACTAAAGTGACTAATTGCGCTAATTTACCCAGACATAATTGAACACTTCACAACCAAGTATTTTCTACCAAGCCTATGAGGAATGTCGAAGGGACTCTACATTAATATAAAATACCAAAGAAACTCTGTGTCCTGCTTACATTGTTGACAACGGATGCATCAGCCCCTGCCTCCAGCAAGAGCTTCACCACCTTCTTGTGATTTAGAGCAGCAGCTACATGGAGTGCAGTATCCCCTGCCTGCAAGTCAGAAAGCAGAAAACAAACTTGTGACACTAGTCCTTACAGAATTCACACTTTCCTAAAAGATGCTCAGAGATTTAAAAAACCTACACTTACTGATGCAACAACTAAGCTTAAATAAGGCCTGGTCAAAAAAAAAAAGACTGAGTGGGGAGGAAGATGACAGGAGGGGGCAAAGAGCTACTTCAGCCTGGGTTTGAGAAATGCAGCTAGGGCACTGGTGATCTGATTTATCTAAACCAAGTGACACATGATGCAACTTGGAGACAGCCCAGCTCTACCTCCAGTAAATGGATACGACATCTGAGG
This sequence comes from Dicaeum eximium, assembly GCA_013396995.1. Lineage (NCBI taxonomy): Eukaryota > Metazoa > Chordata > Aves > Passeriformes > Dicaeidae > Dicaeum > Dicaeum eximium. Next base: position 990,947 of record VWZP01008070.1, on the reverse strand, counting down.
GTAGAACAAGTTTTCCCACTACAACCTTCTCTTCTTTTTGTTCCCCCAGGTTTGATTATTTGGAGTGCAGGTGGTCATGTATCACGTTACTCAGAAATACTCAGGTAAGTACCAGCAGGGAGATGGCTGGCATGCTCTTCACAGGTTTCCTCAGGAAAAACTGACTTTGGATCAGAGCCAGGAGGCAATCTGGGTCCAGCACTAACACACTGCCCTGCCCTTGTCCTGGTGCAGTGAGGTGAAGACAGCCGTGATCAGACTTGGGCACTGGTAACAGAGCCAGCAACTGTTCAAGTGAGACTGGACACGTGTATAATGCCTTCCTGTCCCCCCGGTCTTGCATTTTGCCTTCATAAAACTAGATTTCCTCAGGACTAGTGCCTGTTGCTAACTTAGATGATGTACTCCTAAATCAAATCATTCTATGGGCAAGTATGGAACAACTTCAGGTAGTGCTGGGGAATGAAGGAAAGTGATTCTGGGCCACATTCACACCAGTTGATCTTAATATTCAGTAGCTCATTTTGCAAGTTAAAAAACTAATTTCCAAATAAAATTACAGAGTAAATTTAACATGCTGAAACCCATTTTGTTTGCTGTAATATCTCATAGTGAAGAAAGAACATTAAATGTACAGTTCAGAAAACATCTTTATGATCCTCAACTACACATGGAAGATTTCCCAGGAACATGAGAAAACACGGTTAAGCACCACATGTTTATTTAGCAGATTTAAAACATTTTAAATGCACTAATTTCATTCCCTGCTACCACCCAGGCTATGCTATAGGTAGAACAATCAATTACTTCCCTATAAAACAACTATGGATGATTAATCCTAGGCTGGACTGATCATTACTTTGAATTTAAAACATGCTTTGTCTTCACTTTTATGTCCTCTTAATTTCCCCTACTGCAAAATGCAGCAAAGTATTCCAGAGAAATTTGCACTTTAGTAGCATCTAAATGTCAGTGAGTTGTGCTTCACAATGTCTCTGTAATGGCTATAAGATCATTAGATCACCTCATAAATAAGCAATGCTTTAAAGAAATAATGCAAATGCGATGGCAAAATAATAAACCACTGATGTGCCATTACTTTAAGGATATTCTTAAAAGCTTAGGCATTTGGTGGTACAGTGGAACACACAGAGTGAAGTGGGATTACTTGGGTAGGAATTCCTCTTCCCAAAAACTGGCTGTATGCAAAGGGCACAGAGTCACAATGAGGTTCATGCACTGACCTGGTTCTTTTCATGGACAGAACAGAAAGCACTGAGCAGCACCCTAATGATGGGCAAGTGATTATAACGAGCAGCCACATGCAGACAGGTATCTCCTGCCTGCAAACAGAAACAAAGCTCTGAGCATGTAATCACTGTGAGAAAGCCTGTACTCGTCATGATGTCCAGGGATGAAATAATCCTATTAAATCAGAAAGAGCAGTAAACACCACACATCTCCACAGAACAGCAGTGCTGTCTTCTCTGCAGTACAAAATCTGCTATCATGGGTGGGAAAGTTTAGCAAGAGCTGGGGTCAGGCAAGGTGAGAGTATGAATTCTTTAACCACTGATGGGAAATACTGGAAAAATAAAATGCTATTTTACTGGCACTACAAACCCTGAGTTGGTTCTATTTTCCCATTAAATCTGTTCTTCTGAACCACAGACCAATGAAATTTGGAATCTCAACTTAGGGTTCTACATAATGTAGAAAACATGAGTGGCAGACAGAGCAGCATTCCCATGAAGGGTGGCACTTGTGCAGCTGAGCCTGGGAGCTGCACAAAACCCTGCAAGTTTCCATTTCTCTGCTGACTTTGTTATCAAGTAGGGCAAAAATATCTGGCTTCCTTTTGTAGATTGTTTTTTTCTTTATCTATCATGCCAGAATCATTATAAAATAGGAGGAAAGCTGTCTGAAACTGAAGCCACCTTGAATCTACTTCATTTGACAGATGGACACACAGTATATATGATCTGCAGATCTGAAGCTTTTCACCACTGTCTGCAACAGCAAAACCTCATTTAGCTCCTTCTATCCTTTCTCAAGAGATGGGTACAAGTAGTGCATCACTCAATCCTACCAAAAACATTCCTACGCATGATGAATACAATGGTTGGGTAGTGGTGGTTTTTTTCAATATAATTTATAATAAAAATCATCACTTAAAGCCTTTCTGAGTATTTCTACAAGTTAAAGCAATATACCTAAAACAAAGTCACAAAAATGAACATATTATTTCCAAAACTCACATTATTTTTGAGGTCTGCTCGAGATCCTCCAAGTAACAAAACACGAGTACTCTGGGAATGGCTATTCTGGCAAGCCAGGTGAAGAGGTGTGTTACCTGCCTTAGAGAAATAGAGAAAAATATAAAAGCTATATTTAGAAATTGGACATAAGCCTTAAAATATAAAACCTCACAGATCTTTACTCAGGAAGATCCACCCAAGGGTAGGAAACTTTGTTTTCCCAAAGATATGAGATGAATGAACCCAGAGACTGAATCTCTGCTTCATTCTGGCAATGGCTTACCTGGGAATATAATAAAGGCAGAAATAGGACAGTATAATGATATCTGCATTGGCCAAATCTGTTTACAGCAAGAAAGAACTCTAGAAACTGTCTCATTCATTAGTCTCAAACAGCAGTGTTAAATATTTAATTTAAAGAACTGTAATTCTTGTGTTTCAGGTTTCCCCCGTGCACAGATACAAAAAACCAAACTGCCATGGCACGGGATCTTTGATCCCAGTCATGACTGCTGCAGGGTATTGAGCAGACCAGGGTCACAACTCCTGTCTCCTTACAATTGTAATGCAAACCAGCTTGAAGCCTGGCTGGGTCTGTAGGTGCTCTCACTGGGCAGGATACAGATTTTAGGCTGTCAAGGAGCTTTGATGTTCAGGAGGCACACCAGTCTCCAGCCAAGATGGGAAGGGAGGACAAAAAGCCACCCAAGCCCCAGAGAATCACATGCTATGGTTCCTCAAAGAAGAAAATGTGCAGAAGTGGACAGAAATCAAAGAAGTGTTGGCTTGTATATTGTCTTTCTAATACAGTGAACGATTTTATTGGTCTGACAAGTTTTTCTGGCAGCTTTTGTCTTTTGTTGGTCTGAAAACATTCAGAGGTTTTGGCCCTTAGGAGCTAGAAATTAAATAATCTCAGGTAAAAAGGTTCACCAGGCTTACTACGCTGCCTGTTCACCTTAATTATGTCTTTTGATTTGTCCCCTTTGCTTTCAAGACACAGATCAAAGCTGCAGGGTTTGAATTACAAAAGTCAACTCTTAGATGTGGTCTTAGGTCTTCACTTCCATAGTACAGACCTGAATATGACTGTGTGTCGGTCTCTAGGCTGCGGCAGACATTAACATTTTTCTTCTCAGCTAAATTGTGTTTAAGTGTCAATTTTTTCCTTCCCAGATTTATCTCTGAAAAGCCTCTGCAATGCCTTTATCATTTGCTGTTTGGCAGGTTGGCCCTGGTGGGAAGGCAGAGGTCCTGTGCAGCAGGTGAGGACTTCAATTCTGGGAGAATCACAGTGCCAAGGGTCAGAGCTCACAGAGTGGCTCATCTCCCATTGGGTGACAAATCTCTCACCGACTTCTGAGAGGGAGAGAGGGTCCAAGCTGTAGCAGTCTGGGAATCTTCACTGAAATGCACAGATTGATGGAGAATCTAAAAATAAGGCTACAACTGATCTCACCAGATGATCCATGAGAGCAGAAAAGGTTTTATTAAGCCAACTTAAATGAAAATAAACTGCACCTCCAGGGTGACTGCTGTGCAGGAGGAATGCAGCTACCCCAAACACAGTGTCAAATCATTCCCATCTTCTGCTGCTTCACAGGTCTGGCAAATCTAGCAGCCCAAATGTGTCCCACCCATCCAAAGCCACACAATACCCAGGTATAAGTCAACAGCCTGTGGGATGCTCCTGCACACAGCACTCAACCCTGGCTGCCAGAAAAGCTGTCAGAATGATAATGCCTTGTCATCAGTAACACAAAAAACTGAAAACAGAGAAACCATTTTGGGATTAAGTAGACTTAAGCTCTTCATTTTTCTTGAAAACAAAAGGGGTAAGAGCACGTGCAAGCATGCATGATTCCCACATTTTTCAGCAGCTCCTGAGAATATATCTCGTCCATTAAAAACCACCCAAAGAGTTAAATGCACAGGGTAAGACATCAAAGACTAGCACAGGAGCTGCTCAGGCAGTATTTAAGTTTGCCAATCATATTTCAGCCATCAACCCTGCTGAGCTATTTTGTGCACATACTTTCCCAGAGAGGTTGCCTCCAGCTGACATAAACTGGATTGTAAACTAAATCTTCTAATTCCCTGAGGCACCCAAGCATGCAGGATAACCAGACTTGCATCTTAACCCCACACCTTTGTACAGAAGTGTATGTGTATACATAGACATGGTTCACAAGAGTTACAGTCAAGCATGGGAAGTTTTCTAAAGCACCCTTGATACAAATCTAGGTGAATATTACAGCAGAAGTAATTACAATACATAAAAACTGGTAGTTGAAATAATATAAAAGAAGGAATAAACATAAAATAATATGGAAGAGAATGAAATTGCAGACCACAAAGTCACCACAACTGTACAAGCATATGCTTCTATAGTGCCAATACACATGTGCACATACAGAAACACTATGCCCAGGCAACATGCCCTTTTACTCTAAATGTTAGACTTTGACCAGCTGTCTTCTTTTTTTCCCAGCCCCTTTCAGTTGTTGCTTTAGAGACACATTTACCAAAAATGCTCAGAGATCCCCTAAAGCAATCTCAAAGCCCTCTCCCTGCCATGCAGGGCACCGTGACAGACGTGTGGTCTGACCAACCCAGCAGCACAGCTGTCCAAACCCTTACTCTGCTCACACCATGGGCTGCTACCACCATTTCCTGGACTATTCCATTAACTTCTGAATTACTGAATTGAAGTGCCCCTCAGTTATAACAATTAGAGTGGAACTAAAACCCTTTACTTTGTTATTCTTTCCTCTAAATGGCTCTCAAGGTATTATAAATACCAAAAGGAACATAATCCAGGTTCGTTACAAGATTCTGGGAAGAGACTCTGCTAATACATTAGGAAGAACTTAGTAACAAAAGGCACTTTTTTTTTGTTTGTTTCCCTCTGTGGCTTACATTCCTTTGGCTGTTTAATTTCTGGAAAGAAACAGGTTTTCAATAGCATTTTCTTATTAGTACAACTCATTTCCATTTTTAATCACACCAATCACAATGAATCTCCTCAGTATAAATTAGAGCACCATGGAGATTTCCACAGGAATGGCAGTGTTCCTCAGCTGTAATTAATGTATCATTCAGTGTGTTATTGAGTTTCTCCTGCGTCAGCTGTCAAAATATGAATTTCCTAATGCCTGTGGATGAACCATCCAGGCATGATAAATGAAAAGAAAAAGAAGAAAAAAATCCCACTAAGTGCTGGTCCCCCACCTGCTGAGAAATGCCATGGCCAGAAATCTCCAGTTCTGAGAATCAGCCACCTTAGACCAGAACTGAAAGCTCCTCCTCCATGGGTCTCACCTTGTTCTTGGCAAGAACGTTGGCTCCTGCTTTAACAAGCACTTTGGCAGACTGACTGAATCCATGCCAACAAGCTTCATGAAGAGCAGTGTTCCCATCCTGAAGAGCACACACACAAGAGGAGAATGTTAAGGGCTCTACAACCAACCTACTCTCTTAAAAATATTTTCATTTCCTACTAGCTTATTTTCTATTTTATTTTTAGAAGAGGGTACAAATACGGGTTTTTTAATTAGTAACTTGAAATAACTTGAAATTAGTTATATTTACTCCTAAATTAAACTTACAGCCTGGGATTCTCAAGTTTCTGGGATAATCATGGGAACTGTGCAGTCTTTTGTGTAGGGTGTAGTAAGGTTGTACATTCCTTTAATTCATCCCTTAATGAGCTGAGAACAGACTCTTAAACCAAAAACTGTCAGCCTAATATAAAAGCATAACTAAGTCAGTAATTTGTATTAAAGAGATGGTGCAGCTTTTTTTTTCATGTAATTGTTCCAATTACTCTCGAAGCTTCAGACACTTACTAAGGAGTATAAACTGTAACTTTCTCTCTGAGACCTTAACATTACTGACTCCCAAAGCTGCCATCCCACAGGGCTTTTGTTTTGTGTGTTACCTTGTCTTGTCTGTCCAAAGCACAGCCCTCTTGAATCAGAGTTGCTATTATATCTGTGTTCCCTACAACAGCAGCCCGGTGCAATGCTGTCTGGTCACCCTGCAAAAAGAAGCAAATTTGTAATTGGTACAATTCCCACCTCATTTTGACTTAATGCAAATGCAGACAGCACACATAAGGGCTGCATCTTCGACACACTGCTTAAATCCAAGCTGCCTTTGAAAACGGTCCCCCTAAACAACTACCATAAAAGTTTCCAAGATTAATGAAGTTATTGAAAGTATCAGAGCTACAAACCATTTACAGAAGTTTGCAAGTCATCACAATCCCATATACAGCGCTGAAGCATTCTAGAAACACAGCAGTATTCGAAGGCAGTGGATTGGATACGTTTGGCTCCACATGTCTAACAGCCATCAGTGTCTGTAGGGAACTAAAGGGAATTACAGGCTGTCGTAATTCATCATAATGATCCTCCAGGACTTACACTAACTGGATAAGGCTCTCCTGCTCTGGCTCTGATTGCTCCATCAGCCCTGCTTAGGATAAGGAGCGTGAGATGAGATGGGTCTCTTCAGCACCTCTGATGAATTTACCAATTAGTGCTAAGAGTGGAGGCAACTTTATGATGAGAACCACAAGTGCAGGACCATCCACTTGTTTCACCCGAGCAACTCAGCGATCTTGAGGTCCAAATGACTTTCATTTCTCTTTGACCCGCCATGTAGCAGCAATAAGCAAGTCTCCTACATCAGTTTATTTCCTTTAAGGCCAACTTTCCAAAAGAAATTATGCGGATGTGGTCATCTTGTCTGACTGCCCATCTATCTCCTCTCCAACAAATGTTGAACTCATTTGCTGAGCTAGAGAGCCCAAAGTTAGATTCCAGGATCCTTCCAGAAACTGAAGACTAGGGAAACTTAAACTACTGTCCCTGCCCATCAGGAGTTATCTATATGTTTTTATGTACATGTTGGTGAGAACCTGATAAAAGAGAGGCCAGAGAAGGATTTATGAAGCAGTGTGTAGGAATGTAAGACAGGGATCAATGGGAAAATGAAATGCAGTAGCTCCACTGCTGCCACAACAACTGGTCTTGGCTTTCCTTTGAAGCTGCTTTGAACCAGCAATGCCAAAGCACAGCCTTAGTCCAGGAACAGAGACAGGCTTCAAAGCTGCACACAGACTTGTTTGGGATGAATAAACAGATTTGGAATCCAATCCATGTCTACTTATCTAGATAATGGTCACCACAAACACACGCAGGGCAGAGATATGCCACGTGTCCTAAAAAAGTTTGCAGGAAACCAAGTCCTAAATAGACACAAAATTTCTCTGCTAAAATTCTTTATCGGATAATAGCATATTATATTAAATAATAAAATTAGAGGAATTTCTGTATTTTTTATTCAAGAGTGTCCAAGTCTTTAGATAACTGGCTTATTTGAACAATTTGTTCTCAAAGGCAATTAGCAGCTGACTTAAAAATTGCTCTTGGTGGGGTTCTTTTGTGCTAATGACACCAAAATAGTTATTAATCTATGAAAAAAAAAAGAGCATTGCCAACCACAACCTTTCAGTAATCCCTCCCAGTACATCATTAAATTGGCTTATAATAATGAAGTTGATTTTTTAAAATTGTGTTGAAGGTGCTTTTTAAAAGCCTGTTATCTATTTTATTTGTTGTTTCTAGAGGTTAGATATTTTTACTTTTGTTCTTGCGACTGGAAATATATTTTAAAATATTTCAGCAAAGGCAGTAAAGCTTCCAGGAAGTGGAAACAAAAAGTATTGGAAAACTGACAGCATGGCAATGCTCTGAACTTATGTATTTCTTCCAAATTCAAAGACAACCAAAATGTTATGGAAAATGTGCAAATTATACCATCTCACAAGCACAAATGTCAAACAGTTACTGGTTACTATGACTACATGGAAATCTGCTCACCAACAAACTGAGGAAGAATTTGATATCTGATTTTTGATAATGGCACAGCCACTGTTACTGCAGTAGTGATGAGTCATGTGGGACAGTACAAAAATCATTTTATCTAATTATCATGAAGTGGAAAGTAATCTGCCAGCCTACCCCTGCCAAGTGGTATTGATGCACCAGCAATTCTACAGAAGGTATTATAAAACAGACTAAAACAAAATGGCAGCTGCCATTGCAGTGGATGGAATCTGAACCATGAATGGTTGGTTCCTACTGCCTTACCATCAGGAAAATTACTGTGGAGAAGACAAATTTGGGGCAGGAATAGATTGTACAGGATCTGGTTTGTAATTAAGGATCTTCTTACTGGGACAGTTTAAATCAAGCCTGTTCTTGTCCCCATCAGAGTAACTACAATGAGGTTAAAGACTACTCAGCTTCTGGGGCTTTGTTGATATGACAGCTACTTCTAACAGCATTTCATTTAAATTTTATACAAACACATTTGTCTGTTTGGAAAGTGGGCAGCACACCTCACTGCTGCAAGCCCAGGTGCCCCTTGGTAATCCCACCCTGTATGCTGGGGGGCCATACACCGGGGATGCAGAGCAGCACTGGGACAGCTTTACCCATGCCAAAGCTTTGTCCCAAAATACATTCTGGTCCCTGAAATGGACACAGGTGAAGGGACACAAGTCCTGCAAAAGGCAAGCTCAAGTGCCTCCTGCTCTTGGGTATGGGTTTTAGTTACGACATCTTCCCTACATGAACATCCAAGGGTAAGGTCCAACCCACACCCTGACTGGACAAAATAAGCACCTCAACCATGTAACAGGGAGTGTCTAAGGATATCTCAAACCTTGTTTCACCAACTGAGGCACCTCCCAGTGAACAGAGGGCACGTATCATTGTCCTGGTGAGGGTCTGTCCCTATCATCACCAGATCCCTCAGCCAGCAGGACAGGGCAGCACCGGCTCCACTGTTCCCTTACACCTCAGCACAAACAATAACCTTAAACTGCTTAAAGTGCTGTGGAAACTGAACCACCAGGTTGTGATGGCTTCTGTGTGACAGCCACTGAGCAATCTAGCCATGGAGAGCACAGCCATCCTATAAATAACAGTGCCTGCACCACTGCACTCTAACCTGCCTTCCCTCCCCATCAGCATGGAGCAAATCTCTGCCTTGTCTTTAATAGAGTCTGAGAAAACAGACAAGTTGTGTTTTTTTCACAGCATGAATTTTCAGGCAGTGTAATCACCGACTTGTGTACCTTTTATTAATTGCTGAAATAAATGTCTCTGAAAGCACTCACTAGAATTCTTCCTTTAGCAAAACATTAGGGGTCTGTTCCAGAGGCTCAGAGAGCAATTACACCGGTAAATGCGTATTAACTGTCCAGACTATTATGTTGGGCACAATTTATGATCCTGTTTCCAAGAGATTTATGCCTTAGGAACAGACTGCAGATCAGTAACAATGAAAAGAGACAACTCCAGTGCCATGTCATAGAAACATGACCTTGACAGAAACAACAGTCTGCTCAAATGCAGATGTGGGCCCAAAGCCAAAAAGACTTAAGTGAGGCTCAGTAGAAATAAGGCACTAAGGTCTACACTGGTGAATCTTAAACCTCCTTCTTCAGACTCTGCCTAACCCTGAAGGCAGCTCAAACTCAGGAGATTCCACTCCAAGATGTCCATGCCCTGGACATGTCAGCTTGCAAGGCGGGTACAGGGCACTGCATCACGGTGGCACGGCACACCCTGGCCCTGCACAGCCCTAATGCAGGCAGATCCTCTCCTCTCTTTGGCCCTGTGAGTGCCCTTGTCACACACCTGATGGAAGAAGATCCATGCAGCTTGCAAGTATAGCCACCACCCTCCAAAATTAAGCCAGTGAAGGAAGTGACCACTGGCTTCTCCAGAGTAGCCCAGAGGTAGTGGTACTCACTCTGTCTTGCCACGGCAGCACTGCAGTGTTGCAAGTTCTCCACTTTTAGGAAAAAATCTTGGTACTAATTGGGATAGTAAGAGGCTGACACTGAGAGACTGGGATAGAAATCTGCATGCCCTCATGCAGAGGATGCAGGACTGCATATCTGAGAGCTCTACCCCTACAGGGCTCCTGCACAGCAGCAGGTACATTTCAAGGGAGGAAACCATGCTCTTTACAGAGGGCTTAAACACTTGATTTCAGGCAAGGCTTACAGGCTGGGAGACCTGAAGAAAGGCAGACACCTAAACCTTGATTTTTCCCCAAAAAGTCAATGGACTTTGGCATTACCCTTTCTTTAGTATTTCTCTGTTGGCATGGCTGTTGGCATTTGCTCAGTGTCCTGGTGTTTGCAACTATCTCCCTGGGCTTCCTCACGTGCTGACTATGTTAAAACAGTGGATGCAACCACTGGGACCAGGCACTTGGAAATCGGGCAGGTATCTATTTATATCTGAAGTTCACCCCAAGGGAATGAAACAACCCAAGTGACTTCCAGGACAGTCTCAGGCAGACTTCTGACAGCTCTCCTGGGTTACTGCAGTCTCCCTTATAGACTCTACAAACCCAAATTAATGAGATTTGGTTTACATTAGCTTGTAATTTTTCCTTTCTCTGATTTAAAAAATCCCAAACTATAACCACATATTTTTCTGCAAATTTCTATTCTCCAGAGCATCCAACAGTTGTACAATCTCCTTTAAAGCCCTTCTCCCATGTGACACTTTGCCTCCCCACTTCTATGTTTGCAGAAATCAACAGACTATCTTGCTGCAGGAGAATTGCACCAAAATCATAGAATCATAGAATGGTTTGGGTTGGAAGGGACCCTAAAGATCCTCTGGTTCCAACTCCCTTCCTATAAGCAGGGACACCTTCTTCTAGACCAGGCTGCCCCATCCAGCCTGGCCTTGCACACTTCCAGTGATAGAGCATCCACAACTTTGGCCAACCAAAAAATAAACAACCAGAAAAAGCTCATGGCTTCAATCCCTGATACAAAGTCCCGAACAGCACTTGTAAAGTCATGTAATATAAAATCAAGTACTAAATTCACAGTAGAAGTATCATACTCTAAAGTTAAAATATAACCAACTGTTAAATACTTGTAGGAGCATACAAGCATATGTGGATATCCTGAAGCAGCTGTAGACAAAGGGAACTGAATATGCTCTCATGTTTGCCAGTGTCTCTGAGCTGCTCTCCTCCTCTTTTGCTACAGAGAGGCATTCATGATACACAGTTAAGAACAACTTCATTCATTCTTGCACAATAAATGATGATGCGTGACCAGCAGAAATGATCAAGGCATGAAAGATATTCATGAACAAAACAAATTACAGCTTAAATGAAATAGGACCAGAGGAATAAGCCACTTTGCATATTTTCATTCAGCTAGAAATGATTATGAACCTTGGGGTATTGTTCCATTTGAAACTAATTTTCTGCTTCTTAAACGCAAGCTTCCAGAAAGGAAGTTTCGGGGCCTTTGGCCTTTGTTTTAAATCGACTTGTTTTCCCAGTTAGATGTTCAAGGGTGCAGGCAGGGCAGGAGCCTGATGCAGAGCAGGGAGCACCATGCAGCCATGTAGCCATGCAGCGCGGCCACGCCGCAGCGCCGCACCGGGGGTTCGCAGCATGCACCGGGACGGGCGCGGGGCAGCGCTGATGCACGAGAGTTCTAACCTCCTTCTCTCTCTCTGATCTTCTAGGTTCCTTCCTAGCCTTTCTCTTCTGGTTTCTCTTATTTTTTTCATCCTTGATTTCCTTCACCGGGACAATTTTCTCCTGGACTATTTCTGAGGTGTGTGCAGTGTGGACACTCATTGACCACTCAGAGATGGCACTGGGATCCCAGTGAGAGTTGTCAGCAGTGGCAGGGAGAAGGAAGGAGTCAGCTCCCGGAGTGGCATATTCTACAGAGCTGGACTCCACCGGCTGAAATTCATAATAATCCCACTCCAGGCCACTGGAGGTCATTCTTCAACTAATTCTTAAGGCTCTTACCGTGTTTAGGGAATATATCTGTAGAACATGAAAGGGAGCATTTTAATCTCTCCACAACAATTAGCAGCTTTTAAGTTTTCGCTTATCATCTGGCAAACTAAAACTTAGTCTTCAATTTGATCAAAAATCAAAAATATGGTGTTTAGGTTTCTCTTGTTATTTTGAAAAATAAAATGTAGGTCACCTTTCTGGATTTTTGTGTGCTATCACAACAATGCCATAGTCCAAAATCAACAAAATAATTTGCTTTTCAATTAAATATAAGATTCCCCACTCTCACAGGTGTTTTCATATCTGAACCTAAATCTGTATTCCTGGAAAACAGCAATGAAACATACAGATATTAGTCAACACTTGAGACTAAGGTGCCTTCACTGTCACATAAGCACACAGTAAAACTGACTGAAGGCATAATCAATAGATTGCAACTAAAAGAGATTACAAACATATTCTGTGGGGCATAAACTGTAAAATTCAATTATACAAGGAGAAGCCATAAGCAGAGAACCTTCTTTGGAGACCTATGTAAAAGGAAAGCAGAAATATTTTAGTTAATACCTATTGCAAGCAAAAATCTTCATTTGGAGTTTTAGACTTCCTCATTCTACAAGACAAATTCAAACATACCCTTTGAAACTCCTGAGGCTCTCCTCAATCTCAACCAAATTACTGCTACTACTAAATGCAGAACTACACATCAAAATACATTTTAAAGAAACAGTATCTATGAATCCAGTATGCATCTACTCTGCTCATATTAATCACCACATTTAGAAGCAGTATCCAATTGTTGTGAACAAAGCCCCTGAGAAGCTCATAAGGCAATATGTCTTCTATGAGCTGAGCATTTCTACAAGTGCAAGACTCTTCACTGAATTGAAATGATGCTAAACACTAATTTACTGATTTTCCATCATGGCTATCACATTTACATATAAACAGCGTAGACTTTATTCCTAGATGCTTAAAACAAATGAACCAAATTATTCAAAAAAGTTTCCACAGAAACTCAATTTGACCAAATCAGTGAAAGCTCTTGCTTTCTTAAAGCAGCAGTTTTTTCTCAGGAAAAGTGGCTGTATTTGTAAAGTATCTGCAATTTTGTCTTAAATACCTAATGAACCATTTCTGCTGGGCCAAGTCAAAAAGCATATCCAGGACATGTGAATAAACTGATTCTCCCATTGCACTTGCAAATCTGCTCCATTTCACAGATGGGCACAAGGAAAGAAAAAGAGCACAGGAAGCCAATTTTCTTCCTGGAAAAACAAGTTTCCCTGCAGAAAGCTGGCCACATCAGTACCCCAGCCCCAAGCTTGCCAGGCAGACTGCTCACATCTCCCAGGGAATCAGCTACTCAGGCAGAGAAAGAAACCAGTTTTCCAGTTCCTATAGACTTTTAACTCTCTAGATGCAAACAAATGCCCAAAGGCATTTTTAAAAGGCACCTAGACATTTCCAGTGTCCTTCTACTAGTCATACAGGTGCCTCTACTAACACCTTTGGACCTCTATGGCCTTTAAAGACTCTCTACCTTATATATTACAGGGGGAACAAAAGCGACCCTACCTCAAACTTCTTCCAGCATGCCATCAGAAGTTAGCAATTAATTTGAAGAAATCATGGTTATTCAACTGCTATAGCACATTTCAGCACATGCTTTTTTCACCAGTGAGGGAACTAAAACCACGTTACCTGTCACTCCAAAGCACCTTAAAGCCTGCTCCTAGATTAGAACTACTCCTACAGAAACCCAAGAAATTCCAGCAACTTGCGAATTTTACCAAATGAACACAAACTACCTAAACGAGCTAAATTCAAAGCTGGCTTTTGTGCTGATGCCTCACCACACAATAACCTCAGAGATGTGACCACCTTCACATGAAGCATGGTGCTATCAGGATGATCTCCCCATGGCACAGCCCTGTGCTCTGGATGCTGAGGGATGTGTCTACTCAAAAAGCATCTCTCTCCCACTTCAGGCAAACATCACAATGGGTGGTGTCCCCTACCTGATGTCCTCCAGCGGGTTCCCACAATGAACTCCCAGTGCATTTCTACCAGAAGCAGCAGATGATGACTCTCACACCCGCCCGGCACAAGGAGAGCTCTTATAAAGCTCTGCAGCTTGAAAAAGAGGACTGAGCTATTCACTGAAAACCACCACATTTTACATTTTTTCCCATGCACTTTTGCATCTCTAATAGATGTTACCTCTCTGAATTGGAAAATAGAGAGACGCATTTTGTTTCCATTTAATCCTACTTCAAAGAAGTGAATGTCTACTGTTATTTGCAAATCACCTTTTCCCCTCCACCCCAAGTTAGAAGGTTGTATCTACTTACATCATCCTGAATATCCAGATCACAACCTGCCTTCAACAAAACCTGGACAACGTGGAGATGACCCTTGTAGGCAGCAAGATGCAGGGGGGTCCGGCCATGCTATGAATGAGAAGAAAATAGTAACACCTTAAGATGAATTTTTATGCATGGTAGTTGAATAGAGTTTTATCCCCTTTTCATCATTCTTCTGTTTGTACCTCACTGTCTGAAACCTGCAATAGTAGCAACTGACATATATTGGTGTGGCAAAGGCTTTACCTTGGTTTCGTGAAAGCTGAAAACTTCTCCACCTTCTGCAACATGTCAGTTTATCCCGATGACACTCTACACAAGGGCATTATATTCACATGAGGGTAGCTCCTTGCAAATTCAGATCTGGCTCTGTGTCCGTGCCTAAGCAGAATTTGTGACGCTTTTGTTTCTGTCCCTCTGGAGCACAGAACTCCCAACTGCTGTCACCTTCCCTCTGTACAGCCAAGTTGCAATAACTGCCTCATTCATATATTGTAATGGGCACTGTCTTAGCAGCAAAGATAAGAATTACTGAGCTGTTGCACATGACAGATTCTCTCCTGAAAAGGAATGGAAGGCCTGTAGTCACTCCAAGTGATTTCATGTGTATGACAACCAACTTCACTTTGCTTAAGATCTGCCAGGTTTTTTAGACAATACTTATTTTTACCTTTCTCTCTCTAAAATCTCAAAGTGAGTGAAACACCTAAAGATCTGTGAAACAGCAACACTAAAACTGTTCACTGCAGATTATTTAATGGCAGTGAAGGAAACGGGATTCCAGCAATTGCTAAATTCACCAAGTATCTTCACAAAGAATGCTATTTTCTCCACTAGGCATTTTGTGAGGGTCATATTAAAAGTCATGTGATTCTTCACCTGTATTTATTATATATCTATTCCTTCACTACTGGTGCTGTTGTCTATTTTTCCACCCAATGATTCATCCTGCAAAGGAAGATAAACAGCCCTAATGCATCACCACAGAAGGGGCAAACACTTCAAGAGCTGTCTTATTAGTGGCTTGAAGTACACAGAAGGCAATCATTGGCTCTCTGAGGTTTTAAACAACTTCTTCAGTAAGAAAACTACTTCAAGTATGTAATAAACCAAGCTCAAGACAAGATTGTTTTCATACAGCAAGCCCCATACCCACACACGTGGTAAAGCCTTGTTAACTCAGCCTCTTCAGAGCAAAAAGGAAAAACACTGTTGGGAATCAACAGAATGGCTGAGGGCAAAATTTGTGCCATTACTGATTAGTTGTGCTGTGCTTCAGAAACACTAAGTGTTGATTAATTATCCTACATTATTGACTTAAAGGGGCAGATCTGAGGACAAAATCCTCGCTCACACTATGACACGTGGGTCTCTCAAAACCTGCATGTTGTCCCCTGCTGGCAGGAGCAGTTCATTCCCATGAGAGAAACTTCCATTCCTGTCCTGCCCTTCAAAAATGAAGGGCTCATTTTTGTCATCACCACTGCCCCTGGGCACCATCCAGCCTCCTGCCTGGGTGCCTCTGGCTTCATCTGACCACAGGTCCCTAAAATCCTGTCCCTAAATCAAAGGGCACTAAGCTGCACTGACCACTTCCTTCTCCATCAGCCTGGAGGAGATCCAGGGGTATGCTGCTGTTCCAGCTAACTCAATAGCAGGAGGCATAAAATCCCCCGGCAATAGAGGGATAAAAAGAAATAAATAAAGAAAAACAATTAAAGTAAAAATTTTTTAAAATACCAGATTGACAAAACATTCCCAACAATGAACACTCTGTTTGGATTATGAATATATGCTTCAGCACATTCAGATTTACGGGTCCTGACTTTCTACATTCCTTAATGCCAATAAGTAAATCACCTAATCCAGGCATCTATCTCACTTCCCAGAAGGTTATTAATACACCATGAAAACAATTTATAGCAATCTGTGCACGGAGAAGGAAAAATCCCAAACAAACCCAACCTGAAGTCAGCTCATGTGCTTTAAAAGGAAAGTCTTAACAGCATGAATATATATTCCAGCAGGGAAACTTTCAGATAAGATAACCAGTGCTAACCACTAAAAAAATGCTGACATGCAGTTAAAGCTACTGTGTTAAAAGTAAGCTATGAAAGCAGAATAGGAGTTTATTTGAATACAAGGGACATATTTTCCTCACCAAACACACCTTCCTGGGCAATTGCCACGTGAACCATGCGTGCTGGCACGGTTGAGCTGGAAGATTAAAGAACCATTTTTATTCCAGAGTGTTCATGTGTTTCAGATTCTTTATCCAGAAATACAGGTTGAGAGACATCTCACCTACTGGAAAAGCCTAAAGAGAGGCTTTCAGGAACCAGAGTTTCTGCACACATGCAGCCCTTGAGTTCTTCCGATTCTTAAAGGGACACTATAAACAAAAACTGTGACACCAACCAGGAAAGGAGACTGGGAAAGAAGATCAGTTCCAGCATATTACACTGATTAAAGGCTCAGGCTTTTGGAAGAGCACTGATCATCTCAAGATTATTCACAACCCTGCAAGATTTTCTTTTTCTTCCCAGCAACATCAAAACGAGAGCAGAGACAGGTGGTACAGCTGGACACTGTTCCAGTGCAGGCAATGCAAACACTTGGAAAAACATCAAATCTCCACACAAATACACACACACACAGGTATGAATGTACATACACAGGCACACACCAATCCAGAACAAACTGTGAGGAAGAGACAAGGCAATTTGGGTGCCCCTCATGCTGTGAGGACAAATTTGGAGCAGAGCAAGCTTTGGAGACAAACATTGAACAAATCCATGCCACAGCAGCAAGTCAGGGCTGCTCTTGCCTTCATGTCTTTAACTCAAACCACCAGTCCACCAAGTTTTTCCTCACAGCAATTCATCCTACCCAAAATATATAGGGTGCAGAGAGATGAAGGCAGACAGACAAAACTCCCTCTGTGTGTCTCCTCCATAAAGGCATTCTGCACTCAATGCAGCAGCAAAGAGGGGGTTTATCTGAATACACACAAGGGTCCTAGGGGAAAGAAAACATACAAACCAGATGTCTCCTAGATGATCACTTCAAGGACACAACACCAAACTTAGGGACTGTTCCATTATGCAGATTACTGACTTAGAAGCTTGTGAGCCTTGCCAAATGTGAGTGGTAATGTTTTGGGGGTTATGACAAATACAAATGAGACACTGCTACAACTTGGGATTAATGAACCAATAAAGCAGTCATTCACATGTGAAAAAAAAAAAAAGGCAATTTGGACTTCTATTCAAATGTAAACAATTGCTTCATCAGGCAACAAATCATACAAATGGCCCAGTGTCATGGACTTATTGACAAAATAAATGGGGCCCACTGGACTAAGGCTGCAGCTTCCAGCCACCGTGACATACTGCTGTAGCTGTGGGGTGTATCGGGTTGCAGCCAAGCACTGGAAACAGCCACACAAACTTCAACAGTAGAATGCAAGGGTAGGTTTTTGCTGGCATTAAATCTGTGCTCTAACTTCCAGACATTGACAGGCAGCTGTTGATACACACCACTTAAAAGCAGAATCCTCCCAGAGCTCCTGCCAATGTATATACACTCCACAACCAAACCCATACAGGGGGCCTTAGCACCATAAGCTCCAGGATCATTCCTTGTGTTTATGCATGTGCAGGTACTTCTCTGCAGGTACATTCAGTTCTCCATCCCACCCTACTCTTGTGATGCACAAGGACTGTTATTTATTCATCCATTCTGCACTCATAAAAAACATGCCTGTCCACATTGTATTGGAAAGCCTGAGAGCAAAATCCAAGTCCTGTCACATTGTTCACACTGATTTGCTAGACTGTTCTCCATGAATAACCTGCTCACTCAAGTCAGCAGAAAGCTTCTCATTGACCTCAATAGGCATTCAGCAAGTTCCTAAGTGTTTGTTAGTCCCTTTTAATTTATCTTTATTTATTGTTTAAAACAGACACAAATAGCCTTTCAAACTGAAGGAGTGCAAAAATGTGAAAGCACCACATTTATTTTTTTCTTTCTATCTTACCTTAAAAAAGAAGAAAAAGAGAGACTGCTTTAAAGAACTCGACTGCTCTGAAGGTGAGACTTAAAGTATCCCAGCATTACAAAAGCATTGCCATATGGAGTGTTCATAACATGACTACTTCAAAAGTTAAATCAAACAATTACTGAATCAAAACAGAAGCACTACCTTTTGGATTTCTTTAGGGTTTTTTCTCTGAATGATCATCCATTCTCTGCAGAATTAAATTTTATAGCTATGATCAATGCAGGAGCCTGCTCCAGCACAAGTTTTTCATGGATTCACAGGCCTCTTTCAGGCATCCACCCGCTCTGGTATGGGTCTGTGTCCACGGGCTGCAGGTGGATCTCTGCATCCCCACGGGCTGCAGGGGCTCAGCTGCTGCACCATGGCTGCACCACGGGCTGCAGGGGAATCTCAGCTCCACCATCTGAAGCACCTCCTCCCCCTCCTCCACTGACCTTGGCATCTGCAGAGCTGCTCTTCTCACATACTCTCTCTGCTGTCCCCAGGCTTAATTACATCTTCTCTGTAACTTTTTTTTTTCCTTCTTAAATATGTTATCCCAGAGGGGTTACCACTATTTCCCATTGGCCAAGCCTTGACCAGCAGCACATCCATCTTGGAGCCACCTGGCTGTGGCTCTGCCAGACCTGGGGAAGCTTTTGGTAGCTTCTCACAGAAACCACATCTGTAGCCCTTCCCACTGCCAAAACCTGGCCATGCAAACCCAATACCCTCAGGAAAAGGACAACAACATCCTGGGAGGACAACAAGACACATCAGCTCAGCAAAAGTCCCAGGGCTTTTATGCCAAAGATGCAGCTGTCATTTATTTCACTGAAAGAGAAAGGATTGAAAGAAGGGATCAGCTTTCTTGCTTGGAAGAAAAGGCCTAAGTTCTTAGTTTTCCAATTTTTGCAGCTTATTCACCAAAGTACTTGATAAGGGCACCTGCTTGTTGGATCAGTCAGTATGTATGACCAGTTGTTCAAGGTATTTTTTTCCCTTTTCATAAAGGAATCAGCTACACATTTCACGCCTGTGAAGAATGTCAGACAAAAAGGTGTAAAAATGGAAATTATCTCTTTGTCATATCAGGCAGAGCAGAAACAGAGCACCCTGACCAAGCAGGTGCCCTTTGAGAAGAGCAGAGCCACAAAGCCTCTGCTGAGCACCTCACCTGCCCTGGGCCACAACCCCACATGGCTGGTGCCAGAGGTCCAGCACCACAACAAGTCCTCAATGCATGTGTCACACATGTGCCACACAGTGCCACCAGCCCTCTCCCACTGTGGGCTGTGCCATCACCTGCTCCTCTTTACATATTTTAAAAGGCCCCAAACCTGGAATGAGTCTGAGTGTTCCTCACTGGAGTCAGAGGAGGTGCATATTTCCATAGTGACTTCACCTGCACAGATGCCTTGCTAGTAATGCTGTCAAAATGAACAGCATTCTTCAAAATGAACAGCATTACTTCACCATAATGCTGAAGTCAGCACCTGGACATGTCTATGTGTATTCTCCACTGGATTTTGTTTCTTTCATATTCTTCCTCTTTTTTTCTGAAATCGTCTACTCAGAAGTGACAAGAATGAAATACTATTTTTCAGCTGAATTGTTGTTTACTGAAGCAACAATTAACCACATCATATGACCTTCGATACAGGACAAAACCAGAACTGGACAAGTCAGCTATAAGGAGTTAATTAGCACTTGGTTTGTTACAGAAAATATCCTTCATTTTTCTTGAGCTATGCTCGATTAATTCTTTTTGAATAAAGCACTCTAACATTTATCTCTAGATCCTGGACACTTTAATCTGTGGCTCTGTGGTGTTACTCACAACAATGGGACTGTGCTTACAGATGCGGATCAGAAATACATTTAAAGCCTGCTGTGATGGGGGAACTTTTTCTTTCCCTCCAAAGAACTCTGTCTCCATGTGTGTTCCTCCAACAAAACCCAGAGAATTGAGCAGGAAGTTTGGTTGACAAGTATCAAATCAATTTTTTTATTCTTTCAAAGCAAACCCCTATAATTTATAATTAGGCAAAACAGACTGAAAACTACTCATAAAAGCAGAAGACATACAGGTAAACCAGAACTAAGGCAGGCACATGGATAAATTAATTTTTATGCTTCATTGTGCAATGAGTTTTATCTTGGGGGAGAAAGGGTTCTGGGTTTCAATTTATCTGAAAGCTCGGTCTATTTTACTGCACTACAGAAATTCTGCCATCTAATTTCCATTCTAAAATTAAAAACCTCTATCCTGAAAGTTGCTCTTATTTTGTGCTTGTTCTGCTTAGTAGAAGACAGCATAACAACCTGTTGCTGTGATGGCTAAAAAACCCCTCCAGATTTCCAGTTTCAACATACTTGAGTCTAATTTATACATCCTTGCTCTTGCGACAACCTTGTCCTTAACTTTAAACAGCTCTTTCTCCTTCCAGCCTTTGTGTGTCATCAGATTAGCAAGCCAAGCTATTCCAGGGTATGTTTATACAGCCTTTCCTAGGCAAATATGCACATGCTCTCCCTGTGCAGCTGGCTGGCTGGGTGAGAGCCAGATGCCAACTCCAGGCTGTGTACACCTGGACAGGACATCACGGAGCCTGAATGGACGGGCTGTGCTGGGGGCACCAGGCTGGTGTCACGCACTGAGCTCAGCTCTCTCTGGCTCACAGCGTGGGAGGAGGAACAGTCTGTGTGCCTCCAAATCACCCCGAACACACAGCCTTGGCTGCTGCTCTGCCAGAGCCCCTGCTCCTCCGTGCACACTCCTCCACAGTCTTGCAGATCTGACTTCATCTCTTCTGAGCAGGGCTTGTCACCAGGCTACCCAAGTACCTCATCTGAACTGTCTGTCGGTGTGCTGGGAAGCATCCAGAATGACAACAGGGACATCTTTCATCATTTTCCCTCTCTGGGCTCCACGGGGATGACCCACAACTTCTAGGAAAGAATATCTATGATGCTGTAGTACCTGGTGAGCTACAGGGATGGCCTCAGAGCTCACAGCTCTCCAGCAAGGCTGGCAAGCACATGTCTCCACAGAAACACTTCACACCTGGCTGCAATTCTGCTGCCAAATGAGCTTTGTTTTGATTTTCCACACAGGGCAAAAAACAAAGCAAGGGAGCCACCTATGTCATATAGAAAAGAAAAACTTGTCAAGTCTAGGAAACCTGCATTATATGAAATTAACCTGATTTTGTGTTTCAAAGTCAAATCTACACTATTTGTTTCTTCTTGTAATTAGTAGAGGACCCTCAGCAGCCTCAAAGCTCATCATCTTAAAAAAAAACCCAAAAAACAAACAAACAAAAGAAAACACAACCACAAAACCCTGAGTTACCATTCAGGTATGTGTAAGTCAGTATTTCCTAGTTTATTACTGACTACCTTTAACAGTTGTTCATCAGCTACAGAGCTGCTTGGACAACAGAACCAACCAGCCATCTACATGGGACTATTCATGCTTATTACAGCTGTGCTTTGTATCTACCAGCAACAGGCTACTTATTTTGGCAAACAAAACTTACAAACACAGGCTGTCCTTGCATCACTCCAACTTTCAAAATAAGTATTATCTACAACTCAAACACTGTGAAGGGACTGAAAACAACTGTCACTGAGAGATAAGCATTCTGTCTTTTCCTCTTTTTATGAAATGTGCTTTCTGTAAATATTAGCTTCTATACATATGTAATGTTGAAAACCAATATGGAAACACAAATAAAAGTAGATAAGATGGAGAACAACAGTTCATCAAAACAGCCCGCTCCAAATTTCATGTTACAGTTCTAAAGATTTGACTTACCTAGTTATTTTTAAGGTTTTTTTGCTGATCAAACCTTCTCTGCAACAGGCAATTACATCTCATCTTTTCTAAGATAGTATTATTTATAACATGTTGAGCATTAGGAATAGGTGAATATCAGTTTGAACTCACTTGTATCTAAGCAGAAATCCTTTGACTCTGACTTTTCTCAAAGGTACAGGGAAGACAATTTGCAACCCCTCAAGTTTGGAACTGGCTACACAGAACAAATCAATGAAGAGGTTGGGTAAGGCTCTTAAGTGAGGCTGCTGCACCAAGAGACTTCAGCAGCAAAAAACACTTTCTGTGTCCCTTTACCCTGCCACAAGAGGTGGCTTTTCCCCATCCCCTCACCCAGGGATGGGTGCCCTGAACCGCCTTCCCTTGACAGTGATGAATCGCTCCATTCATCAGGTCACACAGTGTTCAAAAGTCAATGCACGCTTTGAAAAACGTTGCTCCCCTCTGTCGACACGCTGTGTTTGCAAGGACTAAGTGTTCACCACAGCTGCACCCACTGCAAAGGGTATAAACACAAGACGTGCACTATATTGCAAATTTGCGCGAGCTATTAAGTGCAAACTTTAAGGAAACCTGAACACTAACTTCAGTCACATTCAGATTGGTAAAGCTGGGAGGGCATTTTCACAGACAATGGTCTAGAAGAGTTACATTAGTTCCCAGGGCTTTTGCAAAGCGTTTTTCTCTTGTTACCTTGGTAACTGCTACCTTGGCACCCCTGTTGATAAGCTGCACCACATTCTCCACTTGGCCTTTGTAGGCGGCTACAAGCAGGCGTTCTGAAAGCACGGCGACCACATCCTGCTGGCTCATGAATTAGGAGAGAAAGGTTTTCAGGTTTCTTCAGTCCAAAAACAAAGGCTTGGGATCAGTTCAAGCAGCATGCAGGCAGGCGAGGAAGGATTCCAGCTCCCTGGACAGTGATGCTATTGCTATGCCATCCATTGGACCTATGGATCAGAAAACAACACTGCTGTCAGCCAGCTTTCAGAAACAGAGCACTACAGCAGCTACTCCCTGAGCCTTCATCTTCACATTGGTTTGGGAGGGGATCACAAAAACTCCTCAGAACCTCCTGAAGACATTGCACTTCTGTTGCAAGGTGTAGGGATGTAGGCAGTAGCACATTTGCAGTGTGCCTTCATTCCCCTTGACTGGAACAAAAATCTGTAAACTTTCTGAGGGCTTAACTCTCTTTCAGCCTAACTTCTATTTGTGTGGTCCCCTTTCATCCTCTCTCCCCCTGCAAGGTTTCTCGGTCTTTAATTAGCCAAGGATGGTTAACTACTGTTGGCCAAAGGAACAAGAATAGGTTATAGTTGCTGGCTGCTGATATAAATATACAAACCTCTGCCCTGGAAGGATTGAGTGCAGTCAGTAATTAAAGGCAGCTGACTGTTCCCTCATGAGTCTAAAATGCTTCACAGCCTGTCCTGAACCATCCCAAGGACATCACTGTGAGAAATCACAACTTGATATTGGGAAACACTCATCTTTGCTGTCACTGCCACCAAGCTGACATCATTCCCCACTGACCCCAGAAACAATTCAGGTTTAGCACTCATCATGCAAACTGTGAGTTTGTTTGTCTGCCCAGGCTCCACTGACCCATCCAATGAGCCATCAGAGCTGAAAAGAGTTTTCGGATATAATTACAGAAAACGTACCCACGGATCACTTTGAGCTGTGGGATCCAGAACTTGCCCAGTTTGGGAAGATTTCAGCTTTATTTGTGCTTTTCTCATTTTAGTATTTAATTGTCTCAGAACAGGAAACACACCTTCAAGATATTAAGTGTATTAACAAATTATCTGTCCTCCTCTCTTGAAATATCACTGCACTGCTCCTTAACAGCCACCAGTACAGAACTCTGCATAGTTGAAGACTAATAGGATCAGGGTCCAGATGATCTTGGAGATCGATACTGGAATACAATGTCTTTCACCCTTATGTTATCCTTTAAATCCATCTCAGAACAGCAACAACTAAAACTGTAGGTTAATTTGTAGTAGTAGACAGTAACTGAATTTAATTTGCACTCCTATGGTAATTTATATTAACAAATCTTAGAACGCTTTATGAGCTTTAATTCTTGTTACACCCTTTGAGATGAACAATATGCAGAAGAATATTACATGCATCTTAGAAAAAGGCCCTTGAAAGCATAGAAAAGTTACTGCTTTCTCTGAGGTCAATAGAAAGTTATGCCAAAACCAGTAAAAACTCCAGGAAACTGACTCTTGATTTCTAAGTATAAGCATTAGGCAATACTATTTCCAGGTAAAAGATTCAAGTTAGCTTTTCCTCACCTTTCTCTTCCTTTCTAAGTGCAAACATGTTTGGAGCAACATGGAAGTAGCTGCATATTTATTCAGAGAAACCAGACAAAGAGTTTCTGGGCCTCAAAGTCATCGTAACATAGGACAACAGAGGAGTGGTGCTGTACACTGTGCCACTGGACTGGTTTCACCCACACCCTTGGTGTGATGGACACAGTTTATACCCTGGTAGCATGGAAAATAAGGAAAATGGAAGAAAAAATCCTCATGTCCTTCACTAGCACATCATACCCTGCTCCTGTGGCAGAGTACTGTACACATTACAGTACAAACCATTTAAAAAGCACCAAGAAACACAGATGGCCTGCACTTAGTAATTTGGTCTGTGACAAACAACACAAGTTCCAATCTTACCTCCTCATGTATTTCATTTCTAGTGATTCCAAAGCAAGTATTCAAGTATATGATTTCGTGCTCCCAAAGCAAGAGGAACACCCACCCTCCCTCCATACCTCCCACCACCCACCCATGATCCCAGAACCCCGCTCCCAACACATCCCTGACTCTCCCATCACATCCCAAAGTCGAGATTCCATAACCCAGCAGCACACCCCACAGCTCTCCTCCATGACAGTACACAGTGCAGGGCACACCTTACAACAGGGAGCTTTTCAGGCAGAGCATGGTGTGTTTCTGTGCCAGCCCCTGCCTGTGCAGTGGTAATTTCCAGGTGAACTGTGCCACCACTTGTTTGTCCCCAGCCTTACCCCTAAGCTGGCTGCCAACACTTTGGCTGGAGCCATGTACAATACACTGACATCTTAAACATCTCTGGTCAGAACCTGCTTGGTTTTCTTACCTCTTAAATTTAAAAAAAAACCAAACAAACAAACCCCCCCCCCCCCAAAAAAAAACCAACCCCAAACCAACAAAAAAGCAATGCAGTGACATCATTGTCACTGACAGATTTCCACATTCACTACAAAAATCTTCGTCTCAGTGGAGACATTTTCCTGACACACTGATATTTCTGAGCAAGTCCCCCCAAAACATAGATGCTCATCACACCTTAGCTACACCACTAGGAAGACACTAATGAAGACACTAATACCTCAACAATGTAGGGCTGGAAAAGTCTGGATAACCTATGCAAGGGAAATGCTGGAAATCATACTCCCTGATTGAATTGTTCTCCCTCCCTCACACTGTTTTCCCATTACTGCAGCACACTGAGATCATGACCCTGCTCCTGCCATGCCCTGCCACACTGGAGTGATGGACTGTGACCGCGTCATGGCTGTCATGCAGTTTGTCTTCTTGTCTTTTCCACCACTTAGCTCATACATAAAAGCATAGCAAGGAGCTGATTCAGCTATTGGTCTTTTAGGGGTATCTCCCACTTTGCCCAGGTCTCCAGCAGGTGTCGGTCCTGCTCCCAGAGGGCACTCACAGCACGAGCCTGGCTCCTGCTCAAACAACAGGTCACACTCCCTGCCACATCTGCTTTACATCTCCTCAGCTGGGATTATCTGCAATTCAGAAAAGTGCTTCCATTTAGAACAGGAAGCCCAGACAACTGAAAGACCAACTTTCCATTTCCCCTGAGCTGGTAGAAAAAGGTGATAGGTGAACAGTGGACATGGGAACAGCCTTCTCATTCCCCTCCCCAGGGACCCATCCCCAGCACAGTGGCTACACTGGCAGTGGCACTGCTCCCCCAGCTTTAACCCTCTACATGCCTCAGATACAAAGAGCATTTTTTCCTTGACCACGCCTGCACCCCCAGCAGGAGGAGGAAGCTACCAGATGCCCAAGGACTGCAATTAAAAGCTTGACTGCTCCTTTCACACCCAGATGGTGCAAAATGAACCCGAAAACGCGATTACAGGCACTGCATCGCATCCCTGCTGCCAGCAGCTGCTGCCCAGAATTAAATCCCTCATTATCACCCCCCCCCCAAGATCCAGAAGCTCAAGGGAGGCACAGAGCACGAGAATATTCAAACCTTATGCCTTCAAAACAACAACAACAAAAATTATTTTGCTTTAACATATTTTTAAATGAAAAACAGCCATCTCTGTGCTTCTTTGTTTAAGATCAGATTACTTACCTGGGGCGGGCTGGGAAAGCAACACCTACTTCCCAAACATCTCCAAGGAAACCGGCCAGATGTGATGCCCACAGGTTCAGCTGCTTTGCTGTGGGTCAATCCCTTCCGAGGATAACGTGCTCACCCCATGGGTGGAGTGTGGAAAAGGACAGGCTGACTGTGGATTAGTGTTCCCAGTCGGCGGCTGCGAGGCACCGTCCCCAGGCACTGAGGTCCATCCCCACGGATTATGCTCTCAGCTCACTGAGCCACGCTGCCCTACGGATGCTCAGGAGATGTCTGTCCGGGGTGGCACAGCACCGTGTGGGTGGGCAGCTGGCTGCTCG
Organism: Dicaeum eximium; assembly: GCA_013396995.1. Classification (NCBI taxonomy): domain Eukaryota; kingdom Metazoa; phylum Chordata; class Aves; order Passeriformes; family Dicaeidae; genus Dicaeum; species Dicaeum eximium. The sequence goes on along the minus strand of VWZP01008070.1, from coordinate 963,855 downwards.
GTGGCAGGGTTGTAAAGCTCCCAGCCCTGTCCTCTCTCCCATGCAACTGGCAGAGCTGGTGGAAAACACTCTCTGCACCTTTCCCCTCCCCTCCAAACTGCTGCCAGGCTGCTTCAGCGGCCGTAGCGCCTACACGTCACTAACAAAAAAAGCACAGGAATGATGGTTTTCAAAAGCCAAAGGACAGTCCAGGAAACATCAAACATCACAGATATTGAAAGGCTAGGTGACAGACTCTCCTAAATTCATACAAAGGGTTAAAACCAGCAGCTTCCTTGCTGAGGGAAGAGAAAAAAGCCAAAACTATGAAAGATTTAGGAGCTAAGAGCTAATCAATTTTAAGAAGTTCCCTGTGCTAAATGGAAGAGATGAAATGCCAGAGCACAGGTCATTCTCAATGCAATCACTAAGTTAAATTAGTATTTGAATAAAAGAATGCTTACACAGCTAACAAAAAGTTTCCATGTGTGCTGATGTACAAGATGAAAGGGGAAAAAAAAGAAGGGACTGCAGTTTTCTGCAAGGGATCTCAAATTCTCTTTTTAAGTTTATCACCAGAAATTATGCTGAATAGGATCACAGAATCATAGAATAACAGAATCTCCTGAGTTTGAAGGGATCCACAAAGATCACTGAGTCCAGCTCCTGGCCCTGCACAAGATGGTCCCAAAAATCCCACCATGTGCCTGACAGTGTTGTCCAAATGCTTCTCGAACTCTGGCAGGCTTGGGGCTAGGACCACTTCCCTGAGGAGCCTGTAGTCCAAGAAAAAAATCTCAGCACCTGGTAGCTTTATTTCATTCAACATAAACAATGGAATAAAATGAGTCTAAATTATTTTGGAATACCCCAGTATTAAGATACGGAGCCAGACCATTTTGTAATGAGAGATTAGATAAAAGCTACTAATTTATAATAATAGTCTTTCTAAGAAAATTTCCTACATCTAAATACTCCTCATCTCTTCTTTGCTTGACTCTCACAGCAAAATGGGTTTCTTTTTTATTAGTACATAACAGTATAAAATCTATAAAATGCTCTTCTTCTCATCCAGGCTTTTTGCAAAGCAGTTTGTCACACATAAAATATGACATAAACACTAAGATTGATTCACTTTAGAATAACAACATTATTCAGCAGAGTGGATTATTGCATTAGAAAGAGTGGATTTCCTGGAACTCATTTATCATTTACTGCAAGATGCTGATATATCTGCCATTTCTCTCAGCTGACTTTAAAAGGGTCTGTCCAAGACACAGCACTATTTCCCTTTCAGTGATTTTTCTTTAGTTCCATCATGGCTCCAGTATAAACTACTCAGGAACAATATCTATATATTTTGCTAAAGGGAGGGCATTGCCTCTCACCCCCTGCCCCAAAAGACAGTTAAAATTCAGTCAAAGGTGTAATTGTGAAAGCCAGCAGCAGCTTTATCTGGGAAACAGCCCCCCACCAGGTTGAGAACAATGTGCTTTTGATTCACACTTTCCTTCTTTCCTTTACAACATCATAAATACTAATTTTGGAGTTAGGTTTTATACTGACTAACTTTTTGAACTGGACATCTACAAAGACTTTGAGTAGATTATATGTTGGTGTTGGGGGGGGAGGAGGGCTACTGTTTTCCTTACTTATTTCATTGTGGCAAGTACGATCATTCAGTTTTCATATGGACAGCTGCATATTCATCACCCTAAGTCTGGGACATCTGAAAACATTTTCTGAACTTTTTTTTTTCCCCCCACTTGTTGCTATTAATTACTTCAACAATGACTATTTAGCAGCCTCCCAGGGAGCATCTGCATGACAGTTGCTCATCAGGCTTCCCACCACAACGGAGCAGACTGACTGATGTCACTGCTCCGCTGCAGGTGGCCGCCAGCAGCCGGACCCACAGCCAGCCCCACTTGGCGATGAACACGGAGACAGCGACCGCAGCTTCCCTGGCTGCTTTGTCCAGCCCATCTCCATTGCCTGGCCTCCACTGCTTCCTGCACTCAATGCAAATCCTCAGCTGCCTGGCAGCTCTCAGGCAGTGCCTTGGTACCATGAGAACCAACCTCCAGAGCTGCACCTGCCAGGCCGAATGCTCTTGGAGAGAGGCACAGACACATGGAGACCAGTGGTGAAGATCAGAGGCAGTTTGAAGCCTTTGCTTAGACATAACTAATCTTGTACGAAAACAATTGTTTTTCTTCCCCTCTTACTTACCTCTCTTCCATGTTGCCCTGACCTCCCTTATGGAACACACAAGTTATATATTTACCTCTTTGCATATAACATGATTTGGGGGGTTTACTAGGCTTATCTCATTGAAGTTCCACAGCTTTGTTACTCCCCACTCTTTCAACACCTGCGTACACACATGTCAAAACCACTCAGTACAAGCAAGCTCAACTCCCAGCAAGCCCTGTCAGTTGAGCACTATTTACATGACAAAACAATATCTATTGTTTGACAGGGGACAGTGCCAGTGTGCAAACACACATGCATGACATATCTGCTCCCATTTGCATAAAACCAGTTAGGAGATCTTTCCAGCTGACTGCTGTTTAACAGAAGTGCCGGAGCCCAACCTTGGGAACGAGGCAGACGCACGGCTCTGCTCATGGGAGAGTGGGAGTTTATGTTATACCGTCACACACAGTGGGGCTTCTGGATGGGAGAGCCGTCCCTCACTGTCACCTTCTGTGCAGGAGCCAATTAAAATGACTGCAGGACCTCACTGTGAGCAGAAAGTACCATAACCCTTCCCACAACCAACTCCCTCTCCTTCTCTGCTGCTCTTCCCTTTCTTATCCCAAAGCATGTCCTCTGCTGCAAGGGTTCAGATTATCTTTAGCATGGACAGTATCTGTCATTCAGTTTGGGGACCCTGCTGCTGCCATGTCAGAGTGCTGGTGCAGAGGTCTCCTCCTGCCCATGTATGACCTGAACCCTCTTCCCTGCTAGCAGAAGCAGCCCCACACCCTCCCAGACAGCATATAACAGTAACTCAGGTTAACACTGAAAAAGACACTCCAGAAAATTTCATGAAAAAACTAATTCCTACACTTACAGATTCTTTTTCAAGGCCAGAAAACACCACTACAATTATCTAATGCCAACCAGTACCAAGGCACAAACTCCTGTGTGAGCTAGATCCTATCTTTTATACACACTATTAAAGATGTGCAGCCAGGCAGTAATCAGAAAATGCTCTGGCTTGACAGAGCAGAGAAGAAAAGAACACATTTACCAGCCTCAAAATATTTTTCAGCTGGCAAAAGAGCACTGGAGATGTTCCTCCTCTTCAAGAAAAACATGACTTAGGAGCTGCCAGCAGCGATGACGCAGCCCCTCCTGTTCCCTCACAGCTGATGTCTTGGGAGAGCACTGGGAGATGTGGTGAGGTAGGTGAACCAGTGCCACCCAGTTCAGCACTGAATCGTGGAGACAACGTGAGTACACGAGATGTTTGGATATTGGCACAATATTCATCAGTTTTGCTCAGCTTCTGGCATGAGAGCAAGAGTCTGGCAGGCAGTGTGTCAATTAAAAGCTTAACGAGGATCAAGCCGAAAGTCAGTGGATGAAATCTTAGGGATGGAGTAGCCAGGGGGAAGAAAGATGTATTCAGACAAGCGTGGGTGGAAGTGCTGAGTATGTCCACTGTAACCCCCAGAGAGGTGTGTGCCCCTGTTATGGAGCACACCATTACCACCACGATTTTTCCAGTTACCTCCCACCACAGGGTACTGCAACAGCAAGAGGAAGCACAAATATCCAGGGATTTGGCACACCCTGGAAAATGGGCAAGTGAGAGAAACTGAACACAGCAGGGAAGGAACATGGAGGTCACATTTTTTGCATGGAATCACCCCACCAGTCACCAGCTAGGACAGTAATTCTCATTTCCCAAACCCACACACTGATCTCCCAGTGGTGCTGTCGAGAAACTGGCTGTAACTCCCAAGAAAAAAACATTTCTGATGAGCTAAATTAGCTGCATCTGATCCACACAGGGAACCACTTTAGGAAAGATCCCAAACCTGCTGAGTCTGCCAGAAAGCTCTCTCTGACCTCAGCAGATCTTGCAAGAGACTTGAAAGAACTGGGGAGCAACTTTAAATCATCTCTGAGGAGATCACAGTAAGGAGAGAAAAGTGTAGGTTCAGGGACTTTATCCTATCCAGTCCATGAGTTTGGGCCAAAGCCAGCAAAGACTCTCTGATGCAGTGCACGAAGCCTCGATGCTGCACACTCCCCATGGTGCTCAGTGGTTTGGGCTACACAGCAGCAGCTGAAGGTGACAAAGCTTTTCCTTGAGACCAAGGGCTCAATTCTGCTTTGGTAGCCAGGTCAAGCCAGCCACCAAAACTGCTGTTTCCTGGCCGTGCAGGACGCTACGTGACACCCACAGAAGGTCTCTACTCCAGTTCCAGTGCAAAGAGGTTCATAAATGACAGAATGATTCCAACACATATCAAAGGATACGTGGGTCAGCAGTCTCAGCAAATTGACTGGACCACCATGTGAAGGGATATAAAGGCACAGAAACTGGGGCAATGAACAGAGATTTCAATACTGTCAGTACTGTACCCCAGACAATTACAACACTCTCTTCCCCACAAAATAAGCTGGGTAATCAAAATGATACCTAATATTTATCTCCTGTATTGACAAACATAATGAAAATGGAAGATCACTCTAGAGGATCCCTGTCTCCTTCCCTTCTTCCATTTCCTTCACTGCTTTCTTGTCTAGATAAAACACTGGAGTTTTTTTGCCACTCCTCTCTAGGTAACTTATTCCAGCTCTCTGCTCATTCATCCCCTGACACAGTTCTTTTGAGGCTTGGTACTCAAAACTACACAGAATATTTGCAGAGGGCTCTTGATGCGAGCAGCCCTAAAGTGCAACCTGGTTGCAAGGAGAGAAACACCGAGCAGAATATGTGTGCTGAAAGAGGAAATGCCTGCTGGACTGGGAGCCTGGGAGCCAGCAGCATCCTTGAGAAGTGCAGTCAGCATCTTTGAAGGGCAGCTGGGTGTCCAGAAACCAGAGGCATCCTGAGATACAATCAAGAAGTAAAAAACCAAGGAACTTACCATGTGAAAAGGTGAAAGAAGTGGGAAAGGTGGAAAAAGGGGAATATTCTGAGAAAATAAGGTTCAACAACTGCCACTGGCTGCTCTAACTGCAAGAACAGGAAACAGTGGTCTGAGATATGAGAAATCATTATCATCATCTATTGGTTCTCCCAGCTGAAAAACAGAAATTAACAGCACCTCTTGGATGCTGTACAGTGGTAGACCTCTAATGTCTCCGTGCCATACAAAGGACTTTTTATTCAAAGTGGAGCTTTATCCTCTGGTTATTTCCTGCCCTGCTTGGGTTTTCCTACACAGGCTGAGCTCCCTGCACAAACTTTCCACAAGATCTTCTAGACAAACTTTTCAACCCTCATTAGGGATGTCTGGCTGACTACCAGCTTCGTGATAAGGCTCATCACTGATGAGACACTCTGCCTGTTACTTTACTGGTTTTCCCCTGGGACCACTTCTGTATTACAGAATCCCTGAAACCCCCCATGGTCAAAATCTTCCTATTCCCGTAGGCCACTTAACCCTTTAGGTCACGGCCACCACATCAGATTTCCTCTGATCTCCTCTACAGATCAATTTCTGCATCCCACAGCCCTGGAGCTGGGCTTTGCCTTTCCTTGAAACTGCATCAGACAGATGAAATTCACTTCCCAGCACACTCCCAAATTCTCAGACTTATTTCTGCATCTTTAACAGTAATTCTCTGCCTTGTAGGAATCAGAGATCCATTGTAGAGCTTGGCACTCAACTCAGCAGAGTTTAACCCTCTTGATTTTGGAGCTAGTGGAGCTAAATCCCAGTGGATTTCCTCTCCTTTTGAAGTTCCTGCATTTCTCCCCTATTCCACCCTCCCACACTGCTTAGAGGTCCTTCTGTCCCACCACCCCATTTGTGAATTGAGGGTTAAATGCTGTTTCTATTTTTCATAAGCAGGGATTATCAAGAAGAACACAATGAAGTGTGACAAGCCCAATGGTTCATTTTAACACTCATTTCTCTGTAGTTACACAAGCAGGAGGGGCAGAAGCAGTAATCACTTGCAGAACCAAAACCCACAAACATTTCAGGCAGCAACAGAGAAGGTATCTACCTGGAAACCCTTTTATGTTGTGTTAGAGGATTGTTACATCCTGTTTTACAGCATGCTGCAGTCTCCTCAGAAATAAAGCAATTACTTTCATTAGCAGCATCTCACAACACAAACTACCTAAATAAGTCAGATTTTTGAGAAAAACAAGTTTGGGGGATAAAAATAATTTAAAAAATAAAACTAAAAGAAAAAAAGATGTTTTGCACACGTTCTATGGGCTGTATGCATCACATTAGATTACATTTTTTGTTGGTTTACTGTATTGTGCTATTAACTTGAAGGTATCTTCATGCTGATGGCATGGCTGATCTTGCTTTCATGCTGGCCTGCAAGGGTGACAGTAGACAGCTGTGCAGGGATTATCTCAATGGAAAAATCTCTGGTGAGACCAAAAGGTGCACTGGTGATAGCATGATAATGAGGGATGCTTTATGAGGGAAAAGACTCTCCTTGGACACTGACAGTTAATAGTTCTCAAATAACTCACTCATCTCTTCAACCAGAGGTGTCCATCATGAAAGCTGAGGACAGTGGGACCAAAGAGCAGGAGCAATCATCTGAAGCGAGCACTCTAACTCACCATGGGAAAGCACTCAGATTGGAAAAGAAATGCAAAAATGAACCAGTGCAGAAAGTATCAGCAAATCTGAGTAATGACTTCTCTTCTGCATTGACTTCAGAAATCACATCACACTCTTGGGTCTAATTTTCTAAGCCTTAGTCAGTGATCCCCAAGACCAGCTAGTCCCCCAGCATGGAGAGTGCCTTGTTTTCCAGAAACAATGAAACACTTTAGTGCACGGAAAGCCCCTCCTTGTGAAGAGGATGGAGCTTCCTAGGGGGCAGTCTGTGACTTTGTCTTGAAGAATTGAAGCTAGCTAAGCTAGCCTCCTGCTTAGGGAAATCCCATTTCAACAGCATGTTGGACACTCCTCAAGCCAATGGTCCTCAAAAATGCACAGAGGTGTACAAGGACAGCAGAGGAGGCAAAGAACTACACACACCAAAGAATACAGCAGCATAACATAAATACCATAACCCAGTGCCACAGGTTCAGTCCAAGCTCTTCACAATCCCTAGTTACCCAGGAACTGGACTGCATTTCTAAAATGCAAATCCATGGCATTATTTTTATACATTTTAGACAAAAATTCTGGAAGGTCGCATTTGTTTTTTACTCACTCTTAAGGATCTACAGTTCAGTTTTTTCTGATGAACATTTTACAGCTGTGTCTTGCAAGGCAACCTCTGGAGAAGGACTGTGGGGATGCCAGCTTCAGTCTTTTCCAGTGTTGACAACAACAGCAAGTCCCTGTACAGTGCACCTGGGCGAGGAGAAACACATCATAAATGGAGCATCACAGCAGACTGAGAAACACAGAAATTTAACACCAGTGTTTTCTGCAGCACTCAGCTGCCTCATACACCTGGGCAAACCCAAGCGTTTCCTCCTGAGGTTATACACCCACTTCCCATTATAAACAAGTTCCAACCACAGCTCTCTAGTTTGGTTCCCACTAACTGACCTCTGAAAACAAAACTGTGCAGCTCTCACTGCTTTATAAGGATGAGGAAAATGCCACAGAGACCTTAATTTCTTCCCAGAAATCACGTGACAAATCAATAAAATTAGGAAAGGGACAAGTTCACAACAGTGTTCACGAATGATGGAAGTCACTTGGCCTGCATGAACTTTTGAGAGCTGAAAACTGCTAAGGATAAATAATCTCTCTTGATCTCTGAAGCAGAAATCATTGCTGAAATGCCAGTTCAGTGACTTCAATTAGAAAATGCTGTTGGAAGACCTTACCATCTCTCTTTCCTACTAATTAAAATCACCACATAATTTAGCAGCTTTTGCTATTCTTTTTCCTAATATATTTGGATTAGCAGATGTGTTTAAGTACAAAAACCACCTGATAATACATAAAGGCATTGGAAAACTAAGCACTAGTTATGTCTGTGACTTGACCTTTTGGTACTGTTTTGTTGACTGTGTTGTCAATGACAATGTAACTCTCTTGTGAATACACCCTGTTGTTTCATTTTAATTGGAAATACCAATCGAAATATAAAGAACCAAATAAATAAACTGCATTTAAACTACAGGTAGACTATCAACAGTCACGTTCAAGATGACGTGCAAAAAGACAAACAGAACTTGGACAGACATCTCCAGAACTCATCCCTTCTTATAGCTTGGAAGAACTTATATGCTACTTCTGTTTAGGCATAAATGGTGTGCTCCGAAAATAGGTTGCTAAAATGTCTCAGAAGTGATACAAGTTCCATAGGTTATGTGCTGTTATAATTTCATGTACGAACTGGAAAAATAGAAAGTTCTTTAAAAACAAACAAACAAAAAAACCCCAAACAAACCACAAACATTCATGCAAAAACATAATTAAGTCTAATTCAAGATAATTTGATGAGCTGTGTCATTCTGTTCATCTCACCAGGTTCATCAGGAACACAGTTAGTGTGATTTCACTTGGGTACCTTATCTCTTAACTATATTCTGAAAACGGCATACTAACAGAAGTAACTCCACATCAATACAAACAGTCTATCTGGCAAATAGTATTTACAGTATGAAATTAACATAACATGCTGCTAATTTACACATTACTTGTTAAAGACTACTCATAATCTGAAACTCAGTTCAAAGAAAAGGGTCCAAAAGGTGAAATAGATCCCTGTTCTGTATTGTGAGCAAAATCAAGCAGCAGCAACTGGACAGAGTGGCAGAGAGTGTAGGAGGGATCCAGCAGCAATGCCAGGAAGAGTTGAAGAGCCCAGGCATGCTACCCAACATCTTGCATGAAATCAGAGAACAAAAGCATGGGCAGGATTTCGAGAACATCAGGGACTGCAGACAGATGACAGCTGATTGAGGCTGAGGAAGTGCACATTGTAACCTTTGAGGAGGAAGAGGTCAGGAAAGACATTGCCCAGAATGAAATGCACAAAGCTGGACTGGAAAAGTCACTGTGCCACCAACAACTACTGACAGCACACTGAGCAATAACGGGGAGAAGAGAATTGCAGAAGGTATCTGGAAAAGCAAATGTAGCTGGTGATGGTCTGGTCTTTTTTCATGCTGGAAGAGGTTCAGATGAGCTTATGCTGCTTGCAAAGCCAGAGGAATGAGACGTGAGGGTGGATACTAAGAGAAGAGATGAAAAAACAATGAAATGGTCTGAGATCGTACATGATCATCAGGTCAGCAAAGGAGGGCAGGCAAAGAACTTCTGCCTTTGCTGAAGAATGAAAGGCTTGTAAGAAAGGAGAAGGGAGTACAAGCAATGAAAAAGCTTATTTTCCCAGTATTCTCTTCAAAACAACTGCTGAGTTCTTACACTGAGAGAGAACTGGAAGGAGAAAAAAGGGAATCTCCTCGGGACAAGCCCATGCTGCCAAAAACCTCACAGGGGCTGTAGAGTAAAATTTATAATAAATTACTACTTCTTTATAAACTGCCATATTTGCTTAGTGCACATGATTTCAGAAAGACACAGGTATTTCCCTAAATGAACTCCAGTCCATTTAGGAGGAAGTACTTCAAATTTTGTTTAGGTGGGAATAGAAAGTTTATATACTCCTCTCTTTTGTATCAGTCATGCAAGTCTTTGTTAATAAAGGTTATTAACACTTTTTTTCACCTCTCCACCATTTTTGATGTATGCACAAATCACTTTAAAAACTAACACTGTAACTGTGATATATAAGGGAGCCAATTTAATTGCTGGAGATCAACAACAAAACCTTAATTATCCGCAGTAAGACGAGAATTCGAGTTTAAGGAAGTGTGACTCTAAAACACTAATAAAGCTGTCCTCATCTTTGAACTGCTGCTATGAGTGTTAAGCATTTCACTTCAGATTAAATATTGCATTCATTTGATGTGCAGTGTTCCTTTGTATGCTGTATGCACACAGAAAAACACACAAAGCTGCACAATCCTGGTTTTAGCCAAACCCATTATTTTTCACGCATATTAAATATATTTTAGCAGCATAAATATTAGTTATTATATTGTACAAGAGCAACTGTTCCTCTCTAGAACCATCAATGAAATATGTTCATATACATCAATTAAATGTTCATATACTTACATTCAATTAATAAAATGCAAAGCATCTATTTCACTGCCTTTGAAATATAAATATGTTGAGCTCTACCATTCACTTGGTGTACCTGGCAAGGTATTTTAAGTGATGTTAGAAAATACAATGAATTATAAAGCAAAGACCGACGAGGCTGGACAATGTTGATACTGATGCTGTAATTATTATTTAGGTTTTAAACTTCTAAATCCAGAGGAGACAGGTTTGGTTTAACAGTTTGTCAACGGAACAGTATCTTTAAAAATCATCTGTTCACTGAAAGATTATGTTTTTCCTCAATACTGAGACTGAATAAGGTGGGGTACATATTTTTCAAAATCAGTCAATCATCATCATCATTGATCAAACCCTATGTTAGTAAAGCCTACCTAGAGTCCTCTTGAAACACACTTGTTGTATTTCCTAATGGTGAGAAATCTTTGGTCTGCCATGCTAGAGAAACAGAAGAAGAGAAAAATTCCTGAAAATAGGCCAGTCTTACTGAGAAATGAGTTGCAATTGAAGCCTTCCACACATTAGCCATAAAAAACAGACACAAAATTATAGCACACGCACCAGCAATTTTTTTTAAACTAAATATTGGATTGATTGTACAAACCTGTCCTAGTGAAGGGAGGCAAAAGAGAGCTGGCACTGTGCTTCATAATACATTTGAGAAACAGCACTCATAAAGGGTAGTGTGTAGCCATTCACAGACAGTGTTCATATTTTGTTACTAAGTCGCTCCAAGCTCTGGATGAAAGCATGTTCTGCTTTCTTTGAGACCTTTCTGCAAGTCCAACCCAGTGGGGACATGTCTGTCTCTGGCTGCACAGCCTGCAGAGCTGCACTCTGACACCTCCCTGAGAGCTTGGGCCAAGAAAAGATGATTTGCCTGTGCAAAACTGAGTAGAAAAAATGGTAGACTTAGCTGGGCTAGGTTTAGCTCAGTGTATTGGATGGTGAGTGTCTGAAGAGTGTTCAATAATGTGCATTATCAGGGCGTGATACACTAAATTTCTTTCAAGATGATTGGACTTCACTATTAATGCAAAAAAAAAGCGGGACTGGGTGATGTTGCAGCAGCCCTCGGCAATGGCAGTAAATGGAGAGCACAGAAAAACCCCTCCCACACCGGGGCAGGGCAGAGAGACCCAGTCTGTCCGAAGAGCCACTGTCACAGCTCATACCTGCTTTCATGCGGCAGCATCCCGAGGGGGGAGATGGTAATTGGGTCTCTTTGTTCATTCAGCTCTTAATCTCTCTGTTGAGACTGCCAACGGGGGAGACCATTAGTGTCAGCTCTGCTGGGACTTTCTGTTATTAGGGCTATTTAAGCTTTTCCAAGTAAATTGCATGTGTCAAACTAACAGCACACAGTGATGGGCAAAAAAGCCATTACACAACTGCTCTCCCTTTCTGTTGATCCACCCAGGTGCAAGGGGGAAGGGAAAGACAAAACCCCGGAGACTTCAGCCTATTCTTTGCAATTCCTGCTCCTCCCACTCATTATTTTACACTATTTACAGGCAATACATTAGTCATTCCCTCCACTTCTTTCTCTAACAGGAGGTTAAGGATTGAGCACACAAGTCCCTCACAAAGCTTTGCAGTAGTCACCGTGCTGGATACACTTTGCTGGATAACTTAAATCTTTACAAAGTTTTTATTTAGATTAGTTAAATTTCCTTCTACCGTGGATGGAGAAAGGCAAACAATTGTAATGCGGGCACAGGAGTGCCCCAGCTTCCTTCCTGCCCCTTCCTCTGACCACAAAGGGACATCACCTCTAATTTTCACACACCTCTACTTAGATGGTGTAAACCCCATATATAACAACAACCTGGCCATCCTATAGAGAAAATATTTTGCTACGTCAAGGCTTCCATCTTATTAGAGAGAGAGCTAAAAATTGTTTCTAGACTGTCTTCTGGACTGTCATTTCAGCCCTGAGCTCCCATCTGCGGCTACATGACTCCCAGCACCTTTTAACCACCATTCATTTTGCTGTCATTAAAGCAGCAAAGCCATTCCTGGTGCCACCTTCACCATATCTAACCTTACATAAGCAGAAACTTGAGTAGAAAATAAGTATGATCTTTGACCCTATTATATCACAGGGAATCTGCTGTTAACTTTGATAATTTCACTCCAACTCCTGATACCCAGAGAGCTACAAGGCTTGTTATTGTTCATATTTACAAATGGCTTTAAATCTCTAGGCCACTTTTTGGATCTTGGAATATTTAGTCTATGGATCTCAAGCTATAACACAGCACGCTGAAGAATTCTTTCTGCTAGGTGGAACGTTTGTTATTAAAATCTATGTAGGTTCTTTGAGGCAAATAGGGATTTCCACCCTGCAGTACAACTCCAAAATATGAACTGTAAAAGGAACAGTTCTTAATTCAAGTATGGGTTCAACTGAACTATGGAATTTCTCCATTATATCTTACTTCCCTCTCTTTTGCTAGTTTCTTTACTGCTTTTCAGGAGAAAATCAAGTGAGAAACACTTGAAACAGCAGAGGGGAAATTTAAGCAGATAGAACTTAGTCCATTTAAAGTTAAGGATGCCAAAGGAAGGACATTCAGCTACCTGCAAAGCCACTGTAGGGCACACACATTAAAACCAGATACTGTGACAGACTGCAAGGCACAGGCACCAGAGAATCGTTATGGTTCTTGCAGGAAAACAAACCTTTATATTTATGAACTTACTGGCTGTTTATTTGTCCTCTGTTTCATTAAGTACCCTGACATTTTAGCTGGATGTTTCAAAGAGATTTATGCCCCTCCATCCAAAGAGGGCAAAAAGAGAGGCAAAGATGAACAAAGGCTTCTGGAGCACTATGACCGTGGGAATGAGGTGCCCTCCACATGAAAACAGAAGAGCTCTTTAGATAACAGAATGGACAGCCTATGAAATGTCACTTACTCAGCTTTCTGTAAAGATGGGGAGTTTTAGGATCACCATGTGTAGGAATTAATTCAAACAAATTAACTGTTAGATTTTTCCTCTAGAAGAATCTGATGGCCACACTGCCTCACCTCTCCCCCTTACCACCACCCTTCAGGAAAGACAAGGGACTGGGGATAAATATCCACAGGTAACCCAGACCCATTCTCTTCAGTGACTGCAGAGCATGCTTATGGAGATAGAAACAAAAGGCAGCCCACATTAGGCACCTAATTTGGAGATTCTAAATATCCCTTTGGAGGAAAAATGTCTCTTTCCATTCACTAAAAGAGAGTCCCAGGCAGATAGGTTGGTTTAAGAGTAAAATGTCCAAATTTGAATAGCCTGATGTTCCAACTAACACCTGAAAGACTTGGCAAAATGACCTGTTCACTTTCTCACGTTCATTACAAATCATCATGTTTAAAATATTTTAGCAAATACAGGAACTACTTTTCCTCACCTAATTTAAACTAAAATGCATACTTTTTGTGTATGTTTGTGAGGGCACTAAATTAGTCCCATTTCAGTTTTTTATATTGAAATCCCAAATATAGGATTCAGCTTCAGTGGTGGGTCCCACTGTACTGCCACCACTGACCATTTCCAGTCTTTCCATAAGAATCCAAGTCTGAGCAGGTGCACAGATACATCTGGACAGGCAAGGCAGGTCTGTCAGAAGGCACACCTGCTGTGCTGGGGACTGCATACCTGCTCAGCACACTGCCTGCTTCCCATCTGTGGCACAAAATAAAAGGGCAAAAGGTTCAAAATCAGCTAACACCACTGGATAGCTACAACCTGCAGATCTGCAAAAAACACTTTCTGCTTTATTTATGCTCTCAAGAGTAAGCTCCAATAGAAACAGCAGAAGGAAACAACAAAAAAAAAGTCAGTTAGGAGTTGAGAGGAAAATTTCAAAAGAAAATAATATATGTAATTTAAAGTATTTTTGTGGGATTTTGTGAGTTTTTATACACACCAATTTTTATTTTCCAGGTCTTATTAATAATGTACGCTTTGAATATGTATTTCTATAATACACTCAACAGCCATTATTTCTGTTAAGTCATTTGTGCACATGAAAAAAAACATTAAACCCATACCATCATTTGATGTGGAGGTCTTCAACCACAACATTTATCAAAGGTTTTACTCTCAAACTCTTACTAAATGTTTATGGAAGCTTAACTCCTGTTCTCTGCTCATCTGCACAGGAGGGCAATTTCCCTTTCACACACAGACAAGGATGAAGCCTCTGTTGACTTAGATGGTGCAATAGAAAATAACAGATAAATGTTTTTGCAGAATGAAAGAGAAAAAAAAACCAAGTATCTCTGCAGTTTTGCCAGACTTTTTGATTTCTGATAACAATCAAAACAAGTGCAATGATTTTAGATGCCTACCAAAGCAGCACAAACTACATGGAATAAAGAAGCCAGGTACTGAGATATACACTAGTTCTCTCCCATCTACTCAGGATTGAATGAAGATATTTGATTCTTTATTCAGCTGTAACATAAAACAATGTGTATGATAAAAAATAATAAATAAAATCTCCTTGACAAAAGAGAACTATATGGAATTTCTGAAAGTGATTCCATAAACAAAACCCAGTGATTTAATAGAAAAGCAATTTAAATGTCCATGTATTTTTTCACAAATTAAGGTAAAAACCATTTGATTGGTCACCTTGTTTGTATCAAAAACAAGAAAGAAAATACTGCCTGAAAGTATTACATAAGAGTATCCCCCATCCATGCTCTCATCTCATTAAGAGGGAGAAGTGCAGCAGCCAACAGCTACCCAGGCTGTCACCAGCTGCAGTCCATGGCAGAGGAACTGGATGTGACCAAAGCAAGGCAGCACACTTGTAAACTCACCCCAGCCATAGAGCAAATAATTCTGAACACCTAATCCCTACCAGCAGCTAAATGGGCACATGGCTAGGCTGATGTTTTGCCATTTCAATCCAGGAATAAAATCTCCCACAACTGCAACAGAAAAAAATACATTTTGCTCAGCTTCACACCTTCTGAAAACGACCCAACATGCCCTGAGATTTTATGTCCAAAAAGATTCCTTAAGAGGTTTTCTGAGCAGCAGATTTAACTGGCATGTAAGTGAGGCATTGGAAGGAACTGATTTAATTTTAAGAACGAATTTTACATGTCATTTTAAAAAGGTGAAAGCTTGGCATCTCTGGTAGTAAAGACACAATCACTTGCAACAAAATATAAACTTTACAGTAAAAGTTGACAGCTCTACTTTCTACCCAAAAAGATACTACATTTTCACAAATGTCTATTCAGTACAAAGAAAAGTATTAGAAAACAGTGAATTGTTTGGTGTATTTTTTATACAGTATGACTGCTACCTCTCAATATTGTGCAGAGCTGTTTTTAGAGGGAATGATACTTCAATTACAATTATTAAAAATAGTGCGTTTAAAATAGTTCTATTAATTATTCCAAACCACTTTAAAGACTGGTTACAATTAAAAAAACCCACATGTAACATTTTTATTTCTGATAATTCACTAATTGTTTTGGGGTTTGGTGCATTTAGAAGGGTTTGTTTGTTTGTTTTTTAACGCTAGGTACCCACTGCATGTCAAAGTATACTTTGAAGAAATCCAGTACCAGCTCCACTTTGCTACACAATCTTAAAAACAACACAGTTAGCTAATAAAGTTTTGAAATCTTTCACATAGGACATATCAAGTAACTTTTGACACAGTCAACAAATAAAATTCATATTAGTGGAGCACACACATATACTTGAAACATCTCATACGAAACAGTTAAAAGAACAACATTCATTAAAGGGTATTTCCAAATCAATTCAAAGACCTTCAAAAGGATAAAGATCAAAAGAGGAGTAGAAAGCATTTCTCAAATGAAGCTGCACATTGCACAGCAAACACCTGAACCATCATCACAGACACCTGCAAGCTCCAAAGCCAAAGCCCAATCAAGACAGGAGAAAGCAAAGATCACAGTACTGGTGTCATGCCTGCTACCAATCACCTCCTACAGAGCAAAACCACCTTGTCAACAGGAGGAAAAAAAAAAATTTATATGCATGTATGCCTCTGTATCTATCTCTGCATGATAAATCTCTCCTTAGACACTTTCATCCAAGTACACAAGATACTCTAATTGCTACCTGGCAAGGTTTATGAGTGAATTACAGAGACTTCACTTCCTTGCCTTCCCGCAGAGCTGACAGTTCACCAGGGACACCTTGGCAGAGAATGGGCTCCCCTGATGCTGTGGGGTCCCGAGAGCAGCAGCTCCTGTTCCTGAAAGGTCTCTTCAGGAGACCTGAAAGGTCCTGAAAGGTCTCTTCTCTTCTCTTAGCACTTGGGGTGTCTCATGTCTTCTAGCTTCCACTTGATTTTCAAAGAGGTCCACAATGCATTATTCCCACCCTGCAACCCAGCAGAGGGATGGGGGAGAAGGAACCCTCCGTGCCGGATCATTCAAGATTATATTTAGCCCAGTCTGGCCTTATGCTCCATAATTTGGGCAACAAATTACTGGCTCCACTGAGGGTGGGGAAGAAAAGCACATGCCCCAGTGTGCCTGATCCTGCTCTAAGTAAACCAACTAATCCCCTTCTGAACTACTTGAGTCCTCCAAAGCAATTATTTTAGAAGACAGACAAGACATCAGTCAGTCTGTATTATCAATATTCAGACATATCTGTAAGGCTCTTGGATAAACTCTCAGCTATTTCTTTTGTGCCCTCACTGATAACCACCTAATGCACAGAGCTGCCTCTCAAGGTGTGCAGGGCTGTGCACAGCTTTGGACCTCTCCAGCAGAAAGAACCAGCAGTCCCTGGCCATGTCAGGTGGTTAGCACACAGCAACAGGACTCAGTGCACAGACAGAGAGCAGGAGAGTTACAGGGAAACAAAACTAAAGAGAATTAGAGGCTCCTGATAAATCTACAGCATCATAAAAGCTGCAGAGACAAGAGACATAAGCTGCTCTGCCTGTCAAAACCTCCCGTAGGGCTATGCTAAGTAGGCAGACAAGAGACGTGGTTATAGCTGCTATTCATCAAGCCTCAGCATCACCAACGCAGAGAACAGGAGAGTAAAGACAAAGTTCGGACGTCAACTTAAATTCTGCTTTCAAACTTCAGTCTTTCCGTGTAACATAATATCATAAGAAAAGGGAGCAAACAGTTCATCTGCCAAAAGCTTGTCTAATTACCACGAATTTGTTTGCTTCACATTTCTTGAATTCCTTTCCCTTTGCCAGACAATTGACTGAGAAATACTCCTTTCCTCAAAAAAGCACCGAAGCAGAATAAATAGAACAACTAATATAAACTGGCAGCTGTAAATTAATCTATATAGTAGGCAGCCTGGAAGGCTTTGTTCATCCCTACAGCTTTGTCGGCTCCAAACCAGAGGAAACAAAAACAACCCCAAACACTCATGCACATCCGCACACTGCTCATTAAACAGCAGCACTAATACTTAATCTCACCAGATGCCGGGATGAAACAAGCAGCCCAGTCCCAGTGCACTCAAGTGGTGTTGTGCCAAACAAGAGCTCTTACAGCGTTGGCACAATTGTCTCAAAAACAAGCAGCCACACACGCCTGCATGCACAAGCCAGACAGCCAGCGAGCGCTTCCACTGCTGCCTCAGTTCCTTCAAAGGCTCTCACACTTTTAAAACTGGTATCATTTGAGCCTGTTACAAACAGAGCACAGAGTAAATTTATGTTCTGTTTTTTCCAAATTGACCCCTGTGTCCCCAGTTTATATTCATGCACTCTTAATGAAGAATTTTGAGCGATTATACCTATTTTTGACATATTTATTTTCCCATTCTTGTCAATTTAAAAGAAACTGAACCTAAGAAAAAGGATGGTATTTGCACAGTGAAACACCCTAATTTATCACCTCCTTGTTAAGGAGAAGAAACCCACAGCTGTTCTGTAACAGCTAGTATGGTGCTAGGTTATTAAGCACTTTATTCCTCAAACAGGTTATAACATCTTAATCACTCTGCAGCTATAGAAAAATGTTTATCGAAACCTCTGATGAGCAGTTTTATAACTATTTCTTTAACATTGATCTGGGAATGAAAACATATACAAAAAGGGTTGACTCTAAATGTTTAGTACATTCAGGTGATGCTATTTGCCTCAGAGATACATTATCTAACATAAAAACCTATAGTTTTATTCAGCATAAATAGACCAATATGTTCATTCAAAGCATTTAGATCTCAGCTCCTGGGCTCCTCAGGGGAAAAGGCAAAGTCAGTAAAAGCAATTTGGGTTTTTTAAAACTCTCGATTTATGGTGTCGTACGGAGAAAAAAAATCTTTGTATATAACTGTTCATATTACATACTGCAGTATTCAAATATCACGGGGAAAAGCAATCAAAATAAATCAGTCTTCTCCTTCCCTGCCATTTAAATGCACTTCATTCAGGAAAGTAACCTCTAGCTGATTACTTGCAGCAGCAGCATCAGTAAAAGTGTTTCACAGCTCATTTACCAGAGCTGCAAGAATGAAGCTCATTCTGTGCAGGAGACATACCTCCAAACACAAAGTGAACAGGTGCTTGTGGAAATACCTTCTTTTTGAGGTCTTAGTTTTGGGTTCTTGATCTGTAGCACCACTACCAAAGAAAGTTGACAGTTTCAGGAACCCACGTAACAATGCATTACGAAAATTAATACTGAAACTGGGTCAATACTGAAACTGGTCAATTAACCAGGTCAATTTATATAGCAGTAGAGTAAGCTGCTCAGGGAGGTGCTGGGATAATAAAAACTTTACTATGCTGGAACATTAAAAAGAGAAGTAAAACCAACTGAAAGATAAAGGAAGGCACGTTATGGCCACTGCCACCTTATGGTTTGGAGCAGATCCAGTACATTTTGAAGGCAGAACCTCCACAGCAGTGGGCAGACAAACATCTTCCATTGAGAAAGCACTCACAAGGCACCTGTCCAAGTACATTTGCCTCATTCATGTTCATTTCACCTGAACTCATCTTGAACCACAGTTGCTGGGGGCTTTTTTTTTGATCCTTACTTCTGTCAGAAACTTGAATGACAAAGTACAAGACCACCAGGGCTGAGCATAGAGACCAACAAAGTGAGCAAAACTAAACTTTTCTTACCAATTTTATATATACATATATATATATTTTGACACATTTACATATATATCAAATATATTTATATATCAAATATATTTATATTTTATTTATAAGTAATTCACATTACTTTCTACACTCCGCATTATGGTTTATACATACCTAAGGTGATTTTTCCCTCCTCCTTCTGTTCTGTAAAATCACTTATCACACTGAACCTGGTAACCCTGCTCTGGGCATCTTTGGCATGTATCCCTACAGCTAGGCTCTAGACAGCTCCAATCCCTGCAGCTCCAAGCTCCAGGGGTAGGGCAAGGCAAGTGAGTCCATGGCCACACTGGACTCACCACCAACACTGCACATAACCATCCTGCCATTTCAGAAGAAAGCTTCTGCTCCCCACCAAGTTTCCTCCAGTAACAGCTGGACCTGAGATGTCTCCTCCAGGCAACTCCCATCTCTCTTTGCATCAGCAGTCCCTCCACACTGCCCTGGCACGGGATAAGCATGAGTCCAAGAGTGTTTGTTTTTGGTTTGGCTTTGCACCATAGGTCTTGTGCTCATGCTCCCACCCAGGCTGAAGGGAACTGCAACAAGCCCCATATACCAGCCCTGGTGTGACCTGCAGCTGCTCAGCTGGGAGGCAGCAGGGAGAGGACAGCAGAAAAGCCCTTGCGGAACTCTGACCCCAGGTGAACTGATGCACATATTCACCCTGTCTGTGTCTGGCAGGACTACATCACTAAAAAGTGGAGAAAACCTTGGCAATACGGGCTGAAAGGGTTAAAGGGATACCCATTTCTACCTCTGTAAATTGTGCAATTCCTTATGGGAAGGATTATGTCCCCAGAGCACCGTGCTGTGGCCAAAACCCACCCCCACACCCCTCCTTGGAGTGCCTCCCTGGATAATCCCCAGGAAATAAATCCTCTCCTGTCCAATGGTGCTGTCAAGTGCTAAGGGAAACAGTAGCTTGTAGGAGCAAAACTATTTCCAATCTTCAAAGGCAAAACCCCCCACAACTCGAGGCCATCACATCCCTTCTCTGAAACATAAACACAAAAGAAAACTGCAACTGTGTTTAGCTCTCCTACTTATGCATGCACATACATGCATGGCCATATATATATACACACACACATATACATATATGTATGTATGTATGTATGTACTGCACTGCCGTCTGTCAGAGCAGCTGACCAGCAGCTGCAGGAGGCAAATGTCCCCCTGCCTAATCCCCTCCCCATGTGGGAAAACAGTCCATTTTACTAGCTGAATCCATGCTACATATTTTCTGTACTTCTATGTATCATTAGACATTCTTTTCTCTGTGTCATGAATGAATTGGGGAAGAGTCACTGATTTCTAATGAGGAAGAGCAGAAAGGCAGGGTGACGATAAAGGGACCCTGTATTAATCAAATGTCCACCCCAGACAGGAATTCCAAGGCCTTAATCTTTGTCTGGGAGAAGTGTTGCTTAAAGCTTTCACTCAAAGAGAAAAGGAGAGATTTCACATGGCAGGTGCTACACTTGCTGCAGCAGTGTAAAACTCCATTATTCCACATTTTTGGTGAACATTAAAAGAGAAAGTAGGAAAAAGAAGAAAGGAAACAATACAAGCAGCAGCCTCAATGCAGAGGGAAGTGGGAAGGAATGGGATTCCTTGCTAAATTCTCACATTATTATGCATTAACAAATTTAAACAGACTAAACAATATGATGGGCTAACACACTTGCTCCTCATCTGTAAGCAACTCAGATGAGGTCACATTTTGTTCTGGCACTGGTCCCCACATGACTGGTTGTGCCCATGCAGGACAGAGACAGAGCCAGAGCATCAGAAAACACGAGTCTGCAGAGCTCCATGGCACAGCTTTGCCTTCACATCCCTTGAGTTGGGAGCCTGCTTGCACCTCTTCCCTAGAGGATGTTCCTGCCTCTTGGCTGAAGCAGCACAGGCCTCTTCTGTACCCATCCAAATGCACTGCTACTGCAAAACATTTCCCTGCTCATGGAATCTGGAAGAGCTTTTGTAAACCTCCCTCCCTCATCTACTTTCTAACTTGTTTCAAACACAAGGAGAAAATGTCTTGCCTTTCTTGCCTGAGCTTCTTAATGTCCCTCTGTAACAGAATTACTTAACTGAAGTGTTTTGGCACAAAAATGGTGTGGAAGACTCTTAAAAATGACCTGCCAAAGAAAACATATCCTCTGTCCCTGCAATATTAAATTACATATTTAGGTGAGGAGAAGGAAAGCTCCTGTTTATTACTTGTATTAGAAATTCATGTCTTGCCTCTCCTGGGATGTCACAGGAATGACTGGAAAGGTGATGTCAGAGCAAGCATCACAGCAGAAGTGCCAAAGGAAAGGAAAAATCCTTTCTGTTACTTTGTTTTGTTTTGGATTATGTTTGGGAAGATGCATCACTTCAGTACAATTGCCAAAGCTTTTCCTGCATCATACCAGTCTGCAGCCTAGAGCTGGACACTGCCCATCCTGACCATGCTGGCTCTCCATGGAGACCTCCAACACCTTCAGAGAAGACAGTGATGTGTGAAGCACTGTTATCATGAAAAATAAAGCAACCAAGGGAAACAGACTTTCAGACTTGCTGCAAGCAACACTGAAATAAAATTATATAGTTTTCTTCTTTCCTTCACAGATGAACTACAAGCAAATAAAGCAGTGGGTTGGATTCCTAGACCTGGTGAGGCATTTGCAGAGCCTGATCTGCCCAATCATCAGCTTCATAAAACACACAAGTAACACTGACACTCACATCTCATGGACTAATCTCTAAAACTCACACAAATTTACAGCTCTTCAGCTCAAAGCACCATGACTTCAGTATGTTCACCCAGCTGTACCAAACATATCCTGCACCTTATATTTCTCTCCTATTGTTTCATCAAAGTCTGTCATCCTTCTTTCATCACTCTTCTCTAAAAGCAGTTTACTGTTTTCATTTAGAATATAAACAATGCTGCTTAACCATCTTAGATAAACCTTTTATCAGTCATGTTCATACCCCCAAAATAATGTTGCAGTCATTCAATTTTCACACAATATATAAGCAGTTGCCTTAACTCTCTAGGCCAGGTATCCCTTCCAAAGTCATGCCACAGCTTAGAATAAAAGAACACTGCAGCTACAGCAGTCATAGGGTAATGTCAGGAAAACTTATCATAAAGTTCTGATGAAGATATAAGCATTTATTATTTAAATATCCAGCAACAATTACATTGTAGAACAATAACTGTTTTACCTTCAGAAACTGACACAAACATTCATTTATGGGATTTAGGAAATCAAGCTTAGGTCATTGTTATCCAACCCCATCTTATCCAGAAAAAGGATGATGTAGGTATTGAAGGATCATATGGAGTCAAGGGAGAGACAGTTTTCCTTCCTTCTCTTCCCTAGCCATACACTTCTGGCTACTGTGTGAGGCAAGGAGGAGGAGCTTTTTGGTCCAGCTAAGCCAATATAGCTGCTCATTTTCCTGCCTTGTCTTGTTACACCGAAGAAAACCCATGAGAGAAAATAAGGGGGAGGTCAGGACATTCTGGAAAATACTATCAATTAAAATGCTCAACCAATGTCCCTACACCTGTTTAGGTTCGTATTTATAAACTTGCTGAGAGAAAATTGACAAATTCTACAAAGGAAGGTCAAGATTGTCATTGAAAAGGTGAAAAGAAGAAAAACTAAAAGAATTACAAACTGCCACCCTGCCCTTACCACCCAGAAATAAATGGTTAAGCAGCCACAAGTAGAATACAAGAATGGAAGTAAGATAACAAACCTCTAACAGCACAAAAATCATCAAAAATTATGTCTGATGTAATACTCCTCTTTGACAGGATAGCCTCTCAGTAGGCAAAAAGAAAAGCAGTGTATGCATCTTGAATTCAGTAAGGCTTTTTACACTGACACATGAACTAAGAAAATACAACCTGTGGGTGCAAGCCAGGTGCCCAAGTGGTTTAGAAAATCAATAGCTCAGTAATCTCTGAAAGTTTCCTTATCAAACTGTCCTGAAATTTCTGATAAGCTCCT
Organism: Dicaeum eximium; assembly: GCA_013396995.1. Lineage (NCBI taxonomy): Eukaryota > Metazoa > Chordata > Aves > Passeriformes > Dicaeidae > Dicaeum > Dicaeum eximium. The sequence goes on along the minus strand of VWZP01008070.1, from coordinate 940,414 downwards.
ATATACGTATATGCTGGGTCCAGTTTTGTTCAACAGTCCCATTTGGGATCAAGGAAACAGAGATAACACTTGTGAAATCTGTCTCTAACATCAGAATGGGTAAAGTTTCAAGTTCTTTAGAGAGAGACAGGTCACTTTTCAAAATAATTTCAAATTGCAGAAATGGTCTGGAATAAAGAGGATGCAATCAATAAAGTGCAAAGTTCCACATTTACATAGGAATAATCAACTCTAAAAATGCAAAAATAGGAATGAACTGACTAAGCAGGAATACTGGAGGAAACCACCTGTAAGACACAGTGAACCAAAATCTAAATGGAAATAAAGAATACAGTGCTGAAGGACAAAACATACCCCCAGGCTGGACATGTTAGTAGTGGCTAGAGAACTGCAGGCAAAGGAAGAAAAATGCACAGATTCTTTTGTGTGAATAAGATATGCCAGTGTGACTTAGATTGTGATTTAAAATCAACCTTATTAAACTGACACAAAAAATAAAGTGATGTTGTTGTAAAGCAGTCCATGTTCAATTAATTTAGCATAGCTTGATAAAGAAATTTTAGACTACTTATCAGAGTTACTCATGTTCCTCCAGATCTCTTCACCTCAAAAATGGGACTAAGTGAAGCATGAACACTGATAATGTGTATTTTTCACTTTATTCACTTTGAATATGACCACTAGACCATATTAAATTACAGTAAAACTCACCAGTGAGTTTTCTGAGAGAAGCAACTTCTACATCATCCCATTTTTGCTAATCAAATTGCTTTAAAAATGTACATGAAAAGCTAAGCACTTGCAGCTGTTAATGGGAAACTGAGCGAAATGAAACAGTCCCAGTGCTGAACCTCTCCAGTGTTAACTCCAAACCAGCACAGGTCTCACCACTTTCTACAGAGCTAAACAGATTTTTCATTTCAGAAATAAATTTTAACCAACTTTATGTGGGAAAATTGATTTTAGTGCGTCTTTTATTTCACAACTAGGAGCATTCAGCATACAGGATCATTGCATTTATCACTATTAAAATCTCAAAAAAATGAAAACCTCCTTTACCAAGCTGCCAATTGCCATCCTTCTTACAGTGGAATAAGGTGCTCTTGCACTTTGGCTATTAAAGCAAAGCATGCATTTCCCATTTAACATAATGACTGACTACATCACATCACTTGTATAGTACAGCTAGAGACACCAGGAGATTTTCAACAAGCTGTCAAAAAGACTTTCTCTACTTTCCAGTCCCAGTCTGACAGAGGCTTTCTCTGTGCTGTTGAAAGTGTCATTTAATTTTCTTCCACTTGTGGTTTAAAAGCTTTAGAGGCACTGATTCCAGATTTACTGAGATATACAGTGGTACTGCAAGAAGGCACTACCATTTACACCCAGCTAAGTTTCTTAGAAGGAACATAAAAGGTGACAGTAGAGAGTAGGGGAAAATGATGTAAGAGAGGAGAAGGAAAAAACAAAGAGGAATGCAAAAATAAAGAAACAAACAAAACCCCCAAATAAAAAACTAAAAAACTTCCTGAAACAAGGGGTTTACAATAGAAGTTTGAAATTGACTCTTTAACTAAAGATTAAAAGTTTGAAAAATCATTAATATTTCTGAAACACAGGTTTCCATCAAGCTATGTCATAGAAAAAAATCCCCAACCCAGCACAAAGCAAGTCGGCCTCTTTGTACAACCTAGACAAATAAATATGGACATAGAAGGGGTGTGTTTATTTAAGGAATATTCTCCAAGGTCTTTATACTGACTGATCACAATTAATTGGGGCACAAGTTCTAGGAAAACAGCATATTTAAAAGAAAACCAAACTGATTTGCTTTCTGAAGACTTATTTAGGGTACATTATAAAACTGTCCGTGTGGTAAAAGTTTCTGCTGGCCAAAAGGTACCTCTGATTTCCCCAAGCTTCAGCCACTTATTTTCAGGAAGAAAGGAACACTGTGTGAGTATCCTGAAAACTGGCTTTGTTGGCTCCGTCGTCTACTTTGAATGGAGCAGAGGTTCACAGGCAATGTAATTTCAGAAATTACTAATGCTACTCAAACAACCATATGCCTCTATTTTTACACTGCCCTCCATTCTTCTGCCAGATGCTTCTCTTCTTTCATTTCATCTGCTTAATGAAGCTCAGCTATTTAGGCCCCAGTGCTTTGATTTCAGAAAATTATGTAAGATACTTTATAAAAATACATTATCATTATTATTAAGAAGACGACTGACTGCCTGTTTTTTGGGGTTTTTTTCCAAAAAAGGTAACAGTTTAGTTGTTCAAAAAGGAACTTGGTGGTGCCAATACCCCACCTTGCAGAGAGTGAAACCAGAGACAAACCTCCAGCCAGAATTAAAATAAGCACAGGATACTTAGAGCAGATATGGTCATACAGATGAATTGTCCCCATTTGGGTAGTGGGGTAATTTTTGCACTGACAAAGAAATGACAGTGGAATATGGAATACCTAACAGTCTACAGGTCTGGATGTTTATCTAGGATCCCACCGTACAGGATTCCAGACCTATGGATGGTTTGATTATCCAGGGATCCCTCTGAATCTAGCAAATCTCAGTCTGCTATTTTGCTCATCCTTAAAGAATTAGTATTGTAAGATCCCCTGAAACCTCTTGTTTTATCCTTATGCCCCCATCATGCTCAATGAATTCAAATTGCTAACTTGCATGACCTTAGAATACAGGCTGCTATGTGATTCATTTTTAATTTGCCTTAATCAAAACACTGGGAAAGGAATATAAAAGTTTAAAAGCAATATTCAAACTCACATTTATTGCTACTCTCAAGGGTGCTATTCATCTACTCTGAAAAAGCCAAAGAAGGGTGGAAGGTCTCATTTGGAAGCTTTTTGGCCCAGCAAGGACCACTATGACAAAAGCAGAGCACAGCGGTCACCAGAAGTTGTGCTGCTCTGGGTAGAGGAGTTACAGAGCAGATGGAACCTCCACAAGTAATCCTCACAACCCACCCTCTGAGTTATAGAGTGGTACCACCATCTCTCCACAGAAGTGAAGAGGCAAGGCTGGAAGTATCTCTCACCTGTAGGTGCTCAGGATCAGCGCCAAAAGCTGCTGTTACCCCCACAGGGTAAAAGGAATTCTAAAACTGGAGTACAGCTCTCACTGCATCCACAAAAGAGCTGCACTGCCTGGGAACACAAAGCATCTCAGGTGTCTTTTAATGCACTGGGAAGTTCCCAAATGCCTAGGGGACAGGCTCAGAAGGTGAGAAAGGCACCAAGGGTCAATAAATAACATCAATTAGAGTTTCAGAATTGATGTACTTATTTCTGTTAGGCAGAGGGACTGCACTTCCACATTGCCCTGTTATGTACTGTGTTGTAGGGCAAAAGAGTATTTTCCTTTACCAGATGAGATGAGCTTTCATATTTCATAACACAGCTGTTTTTACTGACAAGTGAGATTTTAAAGACAAATTAAGCTTCTTGCATACAAAACCACCGGTAAGAGGAAAGAGGTCAGGTCCCCACCTGTGTCAGGAAGGAAAACATTAGCACAGCTTTGGAGCAGTCGATTCAGTGTTAGCTTGTCTGCTTTATTTTTAATGAACCGTGAACAAGCCAGCAACTTTGACTAACAGTTAATACCTTGACCCAGCACATACATAAAACCAAACATAGCCCCAGCAAACAGGTTTACTCCCAGGGTTAATCTAACCAGGAGAAAAAAATGTTATCTATTGGTTTGGCTTGATCTAATTCAGCCACAGCACAAACTGGGGCCAAATACAGGAATGATCCTTGTGCAAACATGGCATGAGGGACAACTGACAGTTATTACACAGGCCAGAAAAAAGGAGTCTATTAATGCAGAGCTGCAGGAGAGGTTTCATAGCATGCAGTGACCCTCCTTCCTTCTGAGCCTTCCGCTGCTCAGCAAAATGACTATGCAGGATACTGGAGCAAAAGCTGTACAAAAGGGCAATGGCTTTCTGATCCATCTAAAAAGAGAAATTCCGCAATTTGCTTTAAATAGATATATTTTTTAAATAGTTCATGGTATCTATGCTGCAGATAATGGTGTGGCAAGAAATTCCCTCAGCACGAGGAAATTTACCTGGGCTCTTTTTTCTCCTCTTACACTAGGGTAATGTGATGGTTCCCAAATCCTAGATGCACATATTACTTCTGATTTGTATCTTACAGCAAATAATCACAAGCATTTGCCTTGAGGGGCTGTAAAAGAAACTAGACTATTACAATTATTATTTCAGTTCTCACATGCCCACAGCAAAGATTACCATGGGATCAAGCAGCCTCCCTAACTTGGCAGTTAGTCCATCCTAACAGATTGATTAAAAGTATTTATTGCTTCTTTGCTTACGGTAGCTTTTTAGGCAGGTGAACACAGGTGGCAAAATGGCCTTTTATTTCAGTAGCAGCTGGATCCAAATGATGTCAGCATACAATAGGTAAAGAAACACACAGGACAGGCTGGAAAATTAGCCTTGAAGTAACAACAACCCTCATGAGTAGGTACTCCCCTCTCCCTGTCCATTTTGGAAAGCCACAAATGCACCAAACATTTCCTGTAAAGGGCAAGTGAGGAGAAGAGGAATCCTAAATTTGATCCCCTTCTAGTTCAAGGAAGTTGTAAAAAGTTTTATATTTATGCCCTAACCTTTAAAATACCAACATTAAAAACTCATTAAATAAAACATAGGAACACAGTCAAAAGCACTTTTCAGACAAAGCTGAGTGTCTAGAGGTGGCTGGCACCCTGTGGTAGCCCTACTCCTGTCCCCAGCTTCCATTACTGACTAAATGATCCCCTTCACTATCCCCCTTATTTTTTCCTTAAAAATATTAGGAAATGAAAGCTTGCCTTCCTTCCAGTATATGAATGGAAAGTGAGAAAACTGAGTACACTCACATATAATAAATCTCTACGAACAGTGAAGACAAAGATCATCCATTATCACCTCCAACTGCTATGTGAACAGAGCTTAACTCTGACATCAGGGAAACATCTGCCTCCAACATCACCACCAAAACCTTCTGAATACAGAATAATCAGTTCCCAGCTGATGCTGACTGACATGTAAGTATGGGACTAGTACTGCCTTATGCGTTATTTCCTCACCTGAGCACACCAAGGACAGAACTGGCAAAGAAGGGGAGTGGAGGTGGGACATGGTCACTGATTAATAAGTCCAGGCACTGCTTCTGCACAGCTCAGCAGCAAAAAAAGAAAAATCATCTGACTGAAGAACTCGTCATCTCTTGAGCCCCCCTGGCTGATCCAAGTTGTTCCTTGTGATGGTTTAGTCTTAACTGGATGCCAGGTACCCAACCAAAGCTGCTCTATCATCCTCCTCCTCAACTGGATAGGGGAGAGAAAATACAACAAAAGGCTCATGGGTCAACCTAAGGGCAGGGAGAGATCACTCATCAATTACCATCACAGGCAAAACAGACTCGACTTGAACTCATTACCAATCAAATCGGAGTAGGATAATGAGAAGTAAAACCAAATCTTAAAAGCACCTTCCCCTCACCTCTCCCTTCTTCCTGTCAAGTGTAGGATCATCAGCACAGTGAACCACCAACACAAATCTAGGAATGGGAGAAAAGGTGGAGGAGAGGTTCTCTTTTTGGAGGCTAGTTTTGTGGCAGAAAGAGATGCTTATCTCTTTTTAAAACAAAAGTCAAGAGATTACTTTTTACTAGCCTGAAATTTTGACCAGTATGACCAGTCTTCATAATACAAGATGAAAGCCTGCAATGCCCTGTCCAATTAATTCTCAAAATGAATGACCTCCTGACAAGATTTCACTGCTTCACCTATGCAGCTGACCATCCAATACAAACCTCTTGGTGCAAACGTCCTTGGCTGCTTTTTTTTCCTGAATGGTTACATTTTCATCATTGTCATCTCCTTCACCAGATGCTCATTGCTCAAAAGCTCAGTCAAGGGTGAAGGACAAAAACATGGCAATAATGTAAGGTCAGCTGTGAAATGATTACTCAAGATGAAATCGATAGCAGTGTACTACTGCTGGGAGATCAGCAGAACAACTGAAAGCTACTGAGCCAAAAGTGGTTTCATCTCCAATCAGGAAAGCACAGTGTATGAGGACCTGATTTATTTTCCTTCAGGTCTTTAAAGCACTGTTCCAGCATACGAAGTATGCAGCTTCCACAGATCTCCAGGCATCCCTTCCAAACCCAGCTATTATATAGAATGAATGGGATTAGAAAATATTAATCCCCATATATACTGGGAGAATATGGAAAGACTTTGCCACTTCTAAAATAAATTAATTTGTACAATGACTGTAGTAAGAATTCAGTTTCAAGGCTTATGTTGCATGTATTCTACTTGCCAGAAAAAATACAAGATACTAGAGAGTCAAAGGATGGGTTCATATGGGAATATAACTGCATCCAGTGGTGGGTTGAACACTCCTTCAGCAAGGGAATATTTACAAGAAGCTTTTTTTAAATTCTGATATACAATTTAGCTAGAAGAAAAAGTTACACATCCTTCTCTGAGAGAACAGGAGGCTGCTACTGCTATGAACTCATTTTGAGACTGCCTTAATGGCTTAATTGTCCAGGACAACTACTGGAAGTGTCTTATTTTAAACCTGTTTGTTGGGAAAGAAGCCCCAGAATGAAACTAATCTTTAAAGACAGGAGAATTAAGCCTACTTTTCCATATAGGCTGTGCAAGTTCTCTTTTTAAGAGATTTTCACTATGCATTAATAAAAACAGTCAGTAGTACTTCCAAAGAACAATGTGTTCATGGGATAACACATAGGATCACGTGTTTCCTGAGACACATGTTCAAAAATGAAGAAAGCATGTTCTGGTTATTGAATTTGTCCACAAAATGATGGATGTATCTTTCAAGAAGCAGTTCTGAAACAACAGTTTATCAGTCCTGCTTCATTCCTATGCCCACCAGGAAAGACAATACTGTAATATGTGCTGGCTCACTTGGAGCACAACAGAAGGTAGAACAGACACAGCAGGAATATCTACAACAGATGATCAGAACCAGCTAACTAAAAGCACATTCTATAAGAAAACCTCAGCTGCTTCTTCCACGAGAGGCCAGGGACGAAACCATCCCCATGCCTTCATAGAAAAACCTTTATAGATCTGCCCAAACTTCACTCATGAAAAAAAAAAAAAGTGATCTAAAATGGGATTATTTTGGAGATTCTGTCTGTGTTTTTACATCTATTTGGTTTCCCAACTCAGAGGTTTTCACATGTGGTGAGAAATACCATCCACATGGACTTGCAGCCCCTGGAAAGGCTCGTGGCAGCACAGATGGTGCCACACCACGAAGAATTCCCAACCTGCCTTCCCTTCCTGCACAGGGACCGGGTAAGACAGGAGCCATTCTTACAGCTACAGCTCTCCCTGAAACAGAAAACACCAAACACCTGGTACCATTCCACCAGCTCTCCTGCAACACTATCATATTACATTTTGACTATCATACAATAAAGAACCCTCTGTCTTCAGTAAATGCATGAGGAAGTGGCAAGCTGGGGTTAGAGAGAGCTGGGCAGCGACCAGAGAGCAAACATCCTGCAAAACATGTTCAGTCCTGGATAATACGTCTTGGAGATCTGTAGCAACAACACTACACAACAAACTAGGTTTTTAATT
>VWZP01008070.1:910031-932702 GCA_013396995.1 Dicaeum eximium | reverse complement strand
AACCAACCAACAAAAAAAAAAAAAACACACCACACCAAAACCAAAACCAAAAAAAACCACACCACACCAAAACCAAAACAAAACACCCAAACCTTCAGAATGGACAGAAAATTCCTGCTCTCCACACCATTCTGCAGAAAGTACAATATACAGCCACGAATTCTCTTGGGCAAGTAAGCATTGCAATTTTCACAATACTCAGTATTTTCTGACTTGAATCAGTAGCTTCTATGAGTCCATTAAAAAACCTAGAAATGTCTGAAGAAAACTGAGGATATCAGCTTTTCCATCTTGCCTTAAGAATAGAGCCTCACTTTTATTGTAATGTTAAAGAGTTAAGACTGAAGTCCCTCTGCTGGAAGGGGAGACTATCATCTGCTGGCACAAGAGAAAAGGGTACCTCAGCACACTTGCAGAGAACTATGTGTCTACAGCTCTGTTTTCTGCAGGGGTCTAACTATCTGCTTCCCAAGAGGCCAGTGCTGCACTCCCCAGCTAGAAGAACAGACTGCACAGCGAATTTTCTTATGTGGGCAAAAGCAGCAGTGTTGGTTTATGACAGGACTCATTCCCTTAAAAATGCTTTATGCCCTTAATACCATTTTTGCAGGGTGGAGGACGAAACTGGTCACAGAAAGCACTTTTAAAAGAGGCATGTGCTTGTCTTTTCCCCCTTCATCAGTGAGCAAGGTTTCACATGAGAAATCCAGACCAAGTTCATCATATGCTACTCCCTCATCTGTGGTGTGTGAGTGTGGCAGGCCTGCTCTATCCCCATAAATGTGGGAAGCTCCTCAGAAGGACTGTGTTCTTGGGGTGCTCTGCCACAACAAAACCATCAGGGAGAGCAGAGAACCCATGTGACATCTTCAGACTGCAGGAAGAAGGGAAGGGCCATCAGTGCAGCTCTGCATCAGGTGCAGCAGGTGGCATGGGCTACCAGGGTGCTTCCCCCACAGGTACAGGGAGAAGAGGCTGCCTTGTTCTCGAAACTTGTACCCACTTCTAGCTTCTCTCCTTTCTTGCCTGGTGATGAAGGGAAGGAGCCCAATCTAGCCAGATATCTTGCAGTGCTCCTCAACCAGCACCCTGCCAGAGCATTTCTCCAGCACTGAAAAGATTTGGATGTTTGCCACTGCATTCTGAGGTCTCCCCCTGAGATCTGAAGGGATGCCAGCTGCTGCAACTGTTCAGAAGAACAAGCAGCACAGAGAGAGAGCACAGGCTTCCCAGCCAAACCCTGTGTACATAATAAAGAACTGAAACACAGAACTCGGTGCAGTGTGGAAAGCAGCTGCCTACCTCCTGAGTTAGACATTTTGTCCAGAAGATTTCCATACAAAATAAGCACTGGAGTCTCTAAAAAGCTCTCCCAGACAAGAGTGCCTGCCAAGCCAATGCACAAGCAGCCAACACAAAAAGCTGGAAGAATCTGTGGAGACAGGGCAGCTCCCTTGAAGCTGGAAACTGATGGCTCTGGCAGCAATGCTGAAAGGATGCCACAGTGTTTGCTACAGCAGAGCTGCCACTTCAGCTTGGGAGAAGGAAACACTGCAAACAGAGACAACAGGAGCTCCTACAATAATTGAAAGGGAAAATACGGAACTGTTTAAAGACACCTCTCTCTCTCTCTCTCTTTCAAGGTGTTTAAGTTAAAAAGCATCACAGGAATTTCAAATAATGAAACTGATTGATTTCAGAGACATTTGTATGATACCCTGTCAGACCTAACGAAGAACCAAGGGTTTGGAGACAAGTCTGTGAGACTCAATTCTGCTAAGTGCAAGCTTTCACAAGCAAGGACTCCTGTGGAACTAGAAGGCAGTTCCTCCATTGCATCAAGTGCCCCTTCTTGAAGTGACAGCTCACACACCTATGCAGGAAAAAAATGTATGTTTGGGATTCTGACATAGCCTGGATAAAATATACATGCAATCCAAATCCCCCTCGTAAGAAGCTCCAAGCTGAAGTATTAACAAATAAACCAAATCTTAGAATAATGATATTGTTGCAAAATAGTTTAGAATAGGAAAAAAAAAATCAACTTACAGATTTATTCAAGGAACTGGATGTCAGTAAGACCTGAATATCTGTTTAAAAAGTGGTGACTTTAAAGCTGAAAGTTTTCATTATAATTTCTCAGCTTGGATCAGCAAGCTCAAAATCAAACTTCAAACATAAATTTAAATATCCCAAAAATGTGTAATTTCAGAAGCAAAGTAATACAATAGCTGCATCTTCAGATTTAACAAACTGAGTCAACTTCTGCATTTTCCCCCACCCACCACCCTCCCTGTCAAAGGAATTCATCCCTCTAGTAATTCAGGTACTCTAGAGGGAAGTGTTGCAGGACAACACTAAGCATCTCCTCCTCTCCCTGGCAATTCAAAAGAAGGCAACAAAAGACTCAGTAATTGAGAAGTATTCTCTGAATGAAAAGGTCCGATTTTACAAGATTCATCACAAAGTCGCTTATTCATCAGCAGCCTTGGCACTCTTACTCTTCTACCTCACACAGACATTTCTGGAATGTGTTTCAGGCTACTGGGGGGAAAAAAAAGGTAGTTCAGCAGGAAGCAGCAGAGAGTGAAGAAATGAAGATTCTGAAATCAATCCTGTTCCTGTCCTACACAGCACAACTTCTATCAGAAGCATCAAGCAGAGCAGGATTATCCCCTTGGTGAGCACAGTTTTCTTTTTACTTTTTCTGTTTTGGTACCTTCAGTAATATGGACAAACTGTTTACACACAAGAACAATACCTGCAATTTTGCATCAACAGACTTGTAGCTGTTCTCTTAAAAGGCATCTGAGATCTTATAAAAACCTTATAGATTTGGAGACTGAGAACAACAGATTTGTATTTTCATCTGGTTAGGAAAAGCTCTATTTGAAAAGTTTCCTTCTTGCTAGACTCCATGTTGGTTTACTGACAAACCTGCTGGAGTGAGGATACACAGAAATTCATTTCAGAAGCTGCAGGAGGTTTTACTACCATTTTTATGAGAAGAATATTGCTCTTGCTTGCTCTGATTCAAAGCTTATAAAAACCAATTAAGAGACTGAAACAAAGTCAGCAGAACCAATACGGGCAAGAAATGTCTTATTCCAGTACTGGACCTGGCATCTGGGCAACCTTTGCAATAGAGTGCAAGAATACTTTCTCTGCATTTTCAGACACAGTTCTGCTCTGGACCATACAAAGGACAAAATAATAAAAATTAAAATAATAAAAATTTTAAAATTGTAATAAATTATTTATGTTGTTATTGTTTCATTCCTTGGATTTAAACTCATGTGAATTGATCATCACTAGTGCAGCATAAACAAACTTCCCTGGAGATCCAAGCCCTCAGTATAGTACTTACAGAGATAATTATTAAAACAAGGAAACAAAAATCCTGAAACACGTATCTTTCAGACTTGTGTGCAGTGTCAACACTTGCAAAAGAATACAGTAAAAGTGAGGTATGTGCAGAAAGCTATCCCAGTTTTGATGAAGGTGTTTGTTTGGGAGTGCAACAAGAAACCTAAGGAACTTGTCTGCCCTGGATGAATGTAACCCTAAGGAGGAGTTAATGTAACACCAAAGCTGCAAAGCAAATCATAGAGAGAGCAGGAACTGCCAGAATTAGTCAAGCGTTTCTGCCGATGGTGCGAGCCTGCTCCTGGGTTCCAGGTCATGGCTTCCACACAAAAGTGCACTCTTGCCTCTCCAGAGCCTTGCCCAGTCTCTGCTTGTCCTGCGCACCACACAGGCCACGTCTCCCACACGGCAGCAAATACTCCATGACATCTTCAAAGTTTACATCACAGCATTCTCTTCTTACAGTTTCTCATGTTGAATTCCCCTTTTAAATAAAAGCCATGGAAAACCAGATATCCAGCAGTACCCCTTGCCTCTGCATTCTCTCATACCACCTGCCTATGCTGTTGATCCACAGGACTTGCACTCCAGGGTGTTTAAAACCATGGTACACGCCTCCTCCAGCACCTGAACCACAGGAATAAGTGCTGGAAGACACAAGCACACAAGGCAGCAGAAGAGGACTGGCTAGTGGTGAGGAACAGAGTCAGCTTCTTGCCACAGACTTTCCCACATACTTGTAAGACATGAGAGGAATGTTGGGAGTCAAGTTTTTTTTTTTGTTTGTTTTTTTTGTTTTTTTGGTTTTTTTTTGTTTTTTTTTTGTGGGGAGAAAGGAGAGGGAGGCGTTACTGAATTGTGAGAAATTACATCTAGTGGCTGAGTGCAGCATAAATGAGAACAGGTTTGGCACTTTCTGAAAGGCAGTGAAGATGCTGATAAGACTTAGGCCACCTGCTGTAACTGGTGACCTCAGCATGGGCTGGAGCGGATTTCTATACCTGTGAACATGCTTATGAATTATGATTATGAATGCATAAATATAAATAGTGCAGAATGATTGCACTTGCTTTATTTCTGCGGCTGTAACATGGTCTTGTTCAAAAGAAAGAAAGAAGTAACACAGTATACAAAAATACAGTAACACTGGTGGCAGAGGAAAGGAAACCAGAAGCGAAGACCTGTTGCCATGTTTTGTGGAGAATCTAATTATGGATTGGATGCAGGAAAAGGGACATGATAATGTCAACCTTGATAGCATAGAATAAAAGCAGGGACGTGAAGGACGTGATGTCCTTGAGGCAAAGTCCCGAGTAGAGCAAAACAGGATGCTGAGAGGGAACTTGCAGCCTGAGAATTCAGGAAACATCTAACTGTAAATCGCAGAATTGCATAAAAATAACTCACCAATCCTGAGCTTTGCTTTTGCAATATGTATGAGCTAATTAAGTCATGTATAAAATAGTCAACAGTTGTATCAATAAACGAGTCTCTTGGATGAACCACCTGGTGTCCGAGCCTCCCTTCGCCGACAATGTTTCTCTGACTTTGTACAAGTTACAGAAACCTCCTTAGAACAGTACAGCAAACTGCTAAAAAACTTTTCAGATTTATTTCTCAAAGTTCTCAAGTTACAGGAAAAGTTTGCAGCAAACATCCAATGCTGAGGCCCTGAATATTTATTTATTCCACAATTTAGAACAAAGACCTCTAGTCCTTTACAATTCTGCTTCCCTTTCTCTCAAACTGTCTTGCATTTAAGCAAAGACAGTCTATATTTCTAAGGGGAAAACAAGTAAACATTTGGTTATTCCATTTGCAAAAAGTTAAGCTGTTATCACCATAAAGTTGAAAGAAAAAATTGTAACAGGTAAGAGGATAATGTTTCTGTGATTATTTTTTTCCTTTACCTCATAAATCAAGTCAGGAATTCTAAAGCAATTCTCATTAAAAATGCCCCTTGGGCTCTTTGAAGACATGTGGTGGCAGGCCAGTAGGACTTCCACAATTGTAGATTTTGGGGGAAGAAGGAGAGTTACACTTGAGAAAAGCCACGTGCTGGGACAGACTGTAGAATAATGAGAGCAGCAGTATTGGTACAAGACCTTTGTTTCATTAAAACATACTGGGCTGAATACAGTAGTAGGACACATTTGCTGCCTCAGATGCTATAGCATGAGAATCCAAGAGTAAGTTTAGTTTATGCAAACACAGTCTGGAGACAGTCCCAGCACTGGGTGAATAACATTGGTTTGAAGAAGTATGTGAAAAAAGCGTTCAGCTGCACCAGTCATTTCATACCCTGCCACTCTTGTTACACCTTCTCCTTGTCCTGGTCTTGGCTGGGATAGAGCCAATTTTCTCAATAGCTGCTTCAGTGCTGTGTTTTGGATTTGGTATGAGAACAATGTTGGTAACACACTGATATTTCAGTTGTGGCTCAGCAGTGCTTAACCATGAGTCCAGGTCTTTTCAGTGTCTCCTGCTCTGCCAGGGAGGAGGGACACAAAAAGCCAGGAGGGAGCATGGCCAGGACAGCTGACCTGAGGTGGCCAAAGGGATATGCCATAGCAATAAAGCAGGTTCTGGACTTGGGGACCAGACTAGGGACTTGATTCCCCACAGAAATAAGACTTTGATGTTTAATGCACTCACCATTATCAATAGTCAGGGACGGAGTTTGATGCCACATAGACATAGACTTTTTCTAAGTTCTTCTCGAAGGAAGGCTACCATAAGAAACAGTAACTGCAAAAAGTAATCTAAATTCCCCTATAAAGTTGTAATACAACAAGGTCAAGCTGCCCTTCACAGTTCCATCTGTATAGGTGATGTTTGTAAGTAATCTCCAAACAGGTTATACAAACAAACTACGGAAATTCTGGTCCTCTTGCCTGGACCATTGGCAAACATGGAGCTGAAGGATCTCTCAGTGGGTTGTGGGCACCCTCTGTGCTGTCTTTATTACTTGCTAAATTCTTTGAAATTTCTGCAGAAGACTCTTCCCCACTCCATGCAGAAGTTCACTGGTGGGAATCTCAGTTAGATAACAGAAGTGATTCCCTACCTCAGGGCTCTTTTGTTCCACCCAACTGAACAGCCCAGCTCCCAAAATGTCCTTCTTCATTTGTTCTGTGCAAGCCATGCAGAGCAATAGTCACAACTCAGCATTTGATTCATGAGGAATGCCTCCCCACCAAGCCAAAAATAAACAACACGATGTTTCCATCCTATCCCACTTATATTGCAAACTAGGATCTCAATTTTAAAAAGCTATGCATCAACCCAAAATACTTCCAGGACAAGTAACTGAAGTTAATCTCTCTCAGCTTGGAGTACGGCTCAATTAACACATCTCACCTTGAATATCACATTGCTCTTCCCTGTATCCTGAGAATCTTGCCAGCTCTACTAACATAGGAACAACAGAAGAAAGTAGCTATCACAAAACCTTGGCTCTTGCATCAGGTGACTGAAATGAGCATTGCACAAGGGTGCTTTGATGTTATAAAAGGCCTAAGAAAATGCCAGGGGGTTGGAGTGTATTTCTTGCTGTGTTTACCCTCTTATCAAAGGGCACTTGTCATACACATGCCATCTGCTGCATTGAAACACAATACCCAACCAGGTAGAATAAAAATCTCCCACACCAGCAGGCTCTTTGTACAGATTAAAAGGATCACCACTAATATAATTTTAGGTGTTTCAAGAAACTGTGCTACAGAGACTGCATTTCATGAAAGCTTCTCCTCTTGTAGGACAGAATCTAAGCTCGCAGTGAAGACTCTGCCCTCATGGCTGTGCAGAAGTCACAGGTTCATAATCCAGAAATATCTGTACTCGTGTCAAGTATGGAGAGCTGAGAGTGCAAACTGAACACAAATGACCCCACGCCCTCTCACTGCTCCCTGATCCTCCTCCTTTCCCCTGTGTGCTCACAGGCACTGCAGGAACTCAAAAGAGCAATCCTGCAGTGGAAGCCCTCTCTCTCTGGGAACTGAAATTGGCTTTAAAGACACTCAGTCTCTTAATGCTTGTGGATATTTCCCACAGCCTGAAAGAGAGGAAAATCTGGAAATGCTTTACTACAGTGGCTTACCTACAGCACCTTGGTAAAGTCAGGATCCCTTAGTACAAGCACCTCCTTGGTCAGCCACTAATAGGAACCATGGAGGATGATGCTATTTGTTACACCCATTTCAGCCTCCATAGGTTTTTTACTTGTCTTCAGTCAAAATAAATGCTTTGGTCTATTTTGAATACTGAAAAGGATCATGCAGTTCAGTGTATCTGCTTTATAGTTAATGAATATTCTGAAATCTCAGCATATCTGAGTCTCCTTCATATTTTACAAGAGGCCAGCTCGTACAAGATTGTGTTAAGACATGGAGAACATTTTACATTATCTGCCCACAAAGGCTACCTAGGTCCTAAAGACAAGTAAGAAGTAAAAAAACCTAAATCTGATGACAGAAAAACAGAGAAGGGCAGGATCATGCTAGAGGGACATCATATTCCTGGACCCCGTTCCCAGAAACAGGCAGGACTTTCCTCATGGCCATCTCCTTCCCTACCCTTATGAAGCTCAGCACCCCTGTGTCTCTTATATTTGAGGATACCCTTTTGAAAGAGATTCCATTCTCACTCTTACAAGATACAAGAAAAACACAGTAAAAATCTCAAGGAGGTGGCAGTTCCTGTCCAGTAAGATAGAAACGGATATTCCTTAACTATCAGTCCTACCAAGGAACACAGTGGACTGTTGTTTTCAAAAAAAACCAGCACACTGATAAGGACTGGAAGCCTAGAAGCTAGAAGCACTACCAGAAAAGCCCATAAGCTACTCATGTTGGAACAGAGAGACTTGAAAGCAGTCAAGAGATGGAAAAACATGTTCCAAGACCCAAAAATACACTAGAGTTGAAGTGAAAGCAGAAAAAACAAGATTGCAAACTGAGACAGGCAAAGGCTAGAGGACAGGATGAGGAAGAGAACACTGAACTTAAAGCTTTTAAAAATCCTCATAAGATGTGTCACAACAATCAATCTGATCTGTAAAGATGACCTGGAACGGTATGGAAGAGGGACACGAATCCTTTTTCATTCTCTTACAAATTCTTTCTTAAAGGATTGTCAAAAAACCTTTTGCTCTATTCACATCTCTTCTGGGTTTTAAGTTGACTCAGCACTTATTAACCACTGTTAGGAGCACAACTAGAAAAACAACAGATTTGTAGGGGATGAGAAACAGATCAAAGAAAATCAGATGATTCTCTAATTAATGATACAAAAGTATTTAGACAAAAGAGGGGGGAAGATGAAATTGGGGAACAACGCAGAGCTTTTAGAAGTGGCACAGAATGAAGAGAAAATGGGAAAATTAAATGGTAAAAAGGTCAAGGACCTCTTCATTACCTTAAAATCACAGGAGTGGCCTAATATGGTAGAAACAGGCATTGGTGTTTCAGTGCAGACAAGATCAAACCTCACTCCTGAACTGTGCTGCTCCATCTCTGGATTTGCAGGTGCTGCAGTGGGAGTGAGGAGGAGTTAACAGGGAGCTCTGCTCTGCCGGCACCACAGGACTGAATCACTCCTTATCAGGGCAGCTGCGTTGCCACACAACCACCAGCTCCCAGTGGGGCATAAAACAGAGACAGAAAACTAAGGAAGAGGAGCACCGACTCTAGTGCTGTTTTCTTACAGTTAGTCTTCCTCTTCCTTCTGAGATTTATTTTTGGCTCAATACAGGGAGGCAGAAAGGAGGGGTAGAAAGAGAATGCAAGCAGATTATATATTTGTATTCTTGTTTTCCAGTCCTTCCAGAAAGGCCAGTTTTGTAAACAGAGAGAAAGCTGAGATTTTCTTTATCTTAACTACTCCCATGACTGTAACACACCATGCAGAGTTCACAATTATCTCTCTGCTCAACATTATCAAAAATGCACTGCAACTTCTTTTGCAACACGTTATTTTAGTCAGGCTATCTGCACCTAAAACACTCAGCCTATTGTTTCAACAGCACAGACCTGCATGCTGAATTATAAAAATTGTCCAATATCATATTATCTTGGCTACAGATTTAATTTCACGGAATATGAAACTTCACTGAAAATCATTGTACAACAAGACAAGGAAACATAAACATTCGTTTCTTTTTTGTCCTTTTTCCCTTTATATTAAGTGTGAGCCTACTACAACTCCCTCTGGGAGGATATTTTTCATACAGAGCCACATTCTTTGGGTCTTATTCACATAAACAGTCATTGAACTGAATGCAATCAGCCACAGAAGCAGGGAAATCAGATTTTGATCCAGCATTACTGATAGAAAATATGACATAAAATTCAATTTTAAAAAAGCAGGATAATAAGCATCCATCTTTAAACTATCTAATGCAAAAACTAGTTGAAGGCTTTTTCAATTCTGCCTTCTGAGATTTAAGACAGTAAACTAATTATAATTTTGCTGCACACAATTTGTTGATAATTACCTCTCTGTGGGCCATACTGTTGAGTACAAATAATGGGAATTTTTAAAATAGTCATTATTTCAGTATCACTTTATACTTGATCCTTAATTAAGCAAGGCCTGAAAATCCCACTTACATAGCATAAGGGAAGTGATTTTCAAATGGTACTTGGTAAAATCTGCTAACTTTTGCATTACAGACACTTTTGCCTGACTTTTCCCTGAAACACCATATATATTTTGAGCTAAGCTTAATATATGAAAAATTATGTTAGCAGAAGAGTAAATACTCATACTCAAAATTTGAATCATGACAGCTGATCAACTGAAGGTCAGTTTGCTTTTTAAAAGTAAAAAGGACAGACATACAACAGATGCTTGCTGCTATATTAAAATTTACAGTGTGACTTTATTAATAACAATTAAACTAAGACACTGTCTATATAGTTAATGCTTTCCAAAATCTCAGTATTTTGGGCAAGATTACAAGCATAGAGCTCCCTAGAATGACAGAAAAATCCTTCATCGTAGTGTGAAACACTGTAGCACATATTTATTAATGTGCATAGAAATTCCATCATTCCATTCCATCTCCTCTGATAACCCTCCTTGGCTCAGCTTACTTGGAAAGCACATTTAGTGCTTTTCCCACTAAGGCAGAGTATCTGTGTGTTTCATGAGAGTTACACAGGACTGAAACACAGAGCAAGTTCTCAATTTCACTGACACTCTTTATTCCATGTCTGGGAAAGACTGAGAATCAGTCCCAGACAAAACCAGCTTTACACCACAGCCTCCTGAGTAGCTCAACACTTATTTCAGCCTAGTCAAGGAGAAAGTCTTAATTTCAAATTGTGAGGAGAACAGATAAACCTTTATTTGGTTTGTTGGTTGTTTGGTCTGGTTGATTTGGTTTTTTCTTTCAAGTGCTGTGCTCAGTTCTTCTGAATGCACCCTTACCTGTTTTCTTGGTATGTCTGCTCACCAAAACCAGCTCGTCCTATATAAGTATATTCAGACACTTGCTGCATGTACAAACCCACATATGATATGTAAGCAAATTCCTATTATTACAACTTTCCAAAAAATTATTTTTAAAAGCTGTAAATACATGTATCCAAGTTCTGTATGCTTGATTTTGAATAAAATATGTTTCTGTCTTCCATGCCAAGTATCCTACTTTCAGGATTACAAATGAAACGAAGAAAAACTGGCACAGTTCTAGTAAAGGAAGCAGCAACATCCTCCTCATTTGTATGTCTGCAGTTATAGACATGAAAGACTAAATTCTCTGAAAGCATATGGAACCTAAAAGTTTGTTTTTAAACTTTTCAACCGTGTGTTGGTGGGCAGAGATAAGAGGAACAGAAAAGAGGCAGAAAAAATTTGGTTTGGTTTTTTTTGACCTAAATTACTCTTGTATGGAGACTATGAATCTCGGAACAATTTCTTAAAATATTAGGTTTCTTCAGTTAGGAGACTCTGCCAAGGACCAGAACTTATACCTATAAATTCTGCTTTGATTTATTGATATGGCACACTACTTAGTGCAAATATTCATACCACTCTTTTAACTCCTCCATTCACCTTCCCATTGGAACCCACCTCGCTTCCAGGTAAACAAAGTGTAAAAATCATATTGAGAAAGGATGAATAAACAAAGCAGAGCTAAATATAGAAATAGTCAACCTGTTCTGACAAGTAGGAAGAATGAGAAGCAGAAGTGAGTTACTGTAATACACGCAGGGCCCTCTGACCAAAAGTAAATCCTAAATACAGTACTGAAACTTAAAATTTTATGAAGCAAGCTGGGATGTGATTGCAATGTAGATTAGATGGAGCTGAATGTTGATTGTTTGTACACAAGACAGATGTTTAAATTAAGCTACTTCCCATTTCTAGTGAGTGTACACATAGCCTGTTACCACTGTTGCTCTGATGTGAAATTGTTCCTCAATAACTCATGTTCAATCCCCAAAGACATGGCCAGGACAGCTGAAAGCTGCTTAAAAGGAAAAAAAAAAGCAAACCCACAAAAAAAGTCCCAGTAAAAACTAGGAAGTCATGAGATAACAGGAAAAGTCCTCATCTGTACAGAGAACCAGTTAGACAGGAAATAAACAGTACAAGGTCAGTCTTCCCAAGAGAAGGACACTAAGCCTGCAGCCCCACAGCCATCTGCATTTAAATATATATTGTGTTCATTATACCCACTGCCAAATCACAAGGGGACAGGGAAATATTACAACTGTTAAAATAGCTGGTAGATTTCAATAACATTTAAACATAGTCTGGTATTTGTGGAGGGAAAAAAACCCACCTGAACTTCATATGTGTAATGATGGGCTTGGGATGATTCAGGAATTAAATCCTGGATTGACAGTGGACTGTTCTTATGAAAGCATCAGCACAGTTAAAAAGCAGGAAGGGGGCTAAAAAATTATTACTGCAGAGACTACAACCAAACCCACTTTTATTCAATCATCTACGAAATTCAATTGTCTGACTACTGTCTGGCTTTCTCCTCTTTAAAAAGGTTGAGCAAAACTAGAGAAGTTTAAAGGAAGGAGAACATAAGACAACCAAAGGTAGGATAATTAAGTAGAAGAAAATGAGGTTGGAAAAATACTAGAAGACATCAGATTAAACCAGCATATTTCAAGCTTGAAACAAGCGAGAAGAAATAGCTCTTCTTATCACATAGCAACTTTCAAGCTGTGTTTGTCATAGCCTTTCTTCTCTGATTTTCTCAGGCTGTTTCCCATTCACTCATGTTCCCTCTTCAGCTTGACAGAGTCACTGATATGGATGCTCTACAAGAGTGAAAGCATTAAAGAGAATATATGTCATCTTTCCCTGCAAATGAAATGTAGCCAACTTAGAGATGAGAATTGGCCAGGCTGACCATGAAACTATTCACCCACACCTCCAAACCAGGCTCATCATACCTGCAGCCATGGGACTTGCTCAGCTCCTGGCCACAGTGCTGGAAGAGCTGAAAGAAATCTCCCCAGACAGACAGTCCTGTCCTAGTCAGTGAGAGATGTCCACTTCCCACTGCCTTCATCTGAAGTATGATTTGTAGAAATGGTCACACAGAGAAACTGCTAATGTTAGGCACTTTGTTATTCCAACTATGTCAAAAGCATCTATATCACTAAGTAAGTTTTTGAAAAATCTTTACATTATTAGAATTTAAATAAATTAAATTTGCTTATTTTGAGGCTAGCAGCAGCTAAGACAGCTAACATCAACACCCTCTCTTGACTGAGCTGTCCTCATTCATCCCCAAATCCAGTTCTGCTTTATCAGGCATGCTGGTAATGAAGCTGCCCACCTGCAGGGGCACCTCCACTTGTCTGTCAAGACACCAGGGAATAAGTGAAATGGATGACAGCCTCACTCAGTACATGACAAGTCAGGATTTCTTAAAACCTGGCTTCTCCAAACTGATTAAGTGTAGTCTTACAGGGAAAGAAGAGAATCCAACTTGGTAGCTGACTGTTCATTAATAAAATACTATAATTCAAATTGATGTTTAGGCTTACTCCACACCTGAGTCTGCCATTCATAGCAATACTTACACCATAAGCTTAAACATAAACATTAAAAAACACCATAAACTTCAAATTACTAATAAAAAAGAGCACATGGAAAGAGTATGGCCAGATTTTATACAGAAGGTGAAAAAAGAACAATACTTGTAAGAATTCAGGAGCTGCTGCAAAGTCTGGAAAAAACAAACTGATAAGGAAGTGCTGCACTTTTAAAATCTGGATTCAAACCAGAACAATAACATCAATGAAAAACTGTAGATGTCAGGCAGATAATTCTGCAGCCAGAAGAAAGACACTCAGCTTCCCTCCATCCCATAATCCTCTTGAAAGACTCCAGCCAGACACAGTCAAATCCCAGAAATGCTCAGACAGAAAATGAAGCAAAATTTCTCATATGTAAGCTTTACAAAATACTAAAAAACTGAGCTGAGCAACAGATCTGCCTGGCAGTTATTAGTGCAATTATTTGAAACAGTAATGATACAGTGAAAAGATCACATCCTGCCCAAGACTCTGAACCAGCTGCAATTTCTGCACCTGTTGCACAGACAGACATCAAACTCTGAACAGAAGTACAACATACCTAAAATGATTCACTGTGACCACTATTAAAAAGTTACTCAAATATTAAGTTCATATATAATTACCATACATTCACAGTGCTTACTTATTTTATAAGGCTGTCACTTTTCCTCAGTGACTGACCCGACCGAGACAATTTAGGGCACTAACTCAGAAGTGTATCGGCACAAAATAAACAGATCTAGCCACAGTTCTTCCTAAGATGTCACATTTCAGATGCTGTTAAAACCAAAAGAAAATATTCCTGAGTGGCTTCAAGCAATTGGCATCTCAAACTGGAAAAGGAAATTATCCCACTGCAATGCAGACACAATGAAGATGCACACCCCTAAGGAACTCATTTCCATCAATTCTAAATGCATTTTCTGTAATGCAAATGAAAACGCTTTTGTCCAACAGCATGCCAAGACATGCACACAAAACCTGTATCTTCAGTGGCTTACTTCACAAAGTGGATGGTGCTTAGGTGGGGAAGGCGACAAATCATGAGGCTGTTAGAAGAAGCTTGTTTAAATCCAGGATTTGAAGGAGGTATGATTTAATGATTTGAACAGTACTCCAAACATGCTTTTGACCACAACATAAGATTAAAAAGCCTAAGCTTTTTTGGCATAGGAGTATATAAATTTTTCTTCAGGATTATGGCAATCCCACTAGGGTACCTCTGCTCAGCACATCACACCCCAGCTACCCTGTAGCCCCAGTGTGCTCCATCTGGCTGGCATCCACACCAGATACTTCCATCCACCACTTGCCACAGATGTGCCCAAATCCCATCCCTAATCACAGCCAGATTCCCCCTCATGGCTGTGCCTCAGCTGAGATGCACCTAGGGTTTGAAAGACAAGCAGTGGGCATGGGGGGTGGGAAGGAGAGAGCCACAGAGGAGAAAGAGGGAAGACACAAGTGCTGGCTGGAAGAAAGAGTCTTCCTGTTTGTTCCAAGGACCTTTAATTTCATCTCACATATGGTAGGATCACTGACAGAGGATCAAAAGTAAAACAGTGCCAGAGCAAGTCAGCATTCTACAGTCCTGCATTGTATCATGAGCTACCTATGCATTCAATATTGCATCAGAAGTACATCACTGAGGCTACCAAGAAAACCTCTCCACAACTGGATAACACAGGAATTCAAGCTGTTGTACTGTATCCATTAGGCTATCCAATGGGGATTGATTTATGACAACAGGATATACCAAACTCACTATTAGTGTAATAAGCTAGATTGCTTTAAGCCTCAAAGTCCTGTGCAGCCATAATGCTTCGTTTACCACACACCTCTCAAAAATGTGTCCTAAACTGACACTCATTTCATCATTGGTTTTTTTTGATAGGATTCTTGACCCTGGTATCAAACTACTCCACACCAACAGTATCCTTCCTGCCTCACTCTCAACACCTTCACATCTCCAACTCAACCTCAGTATTCTCCAATACCTGTCTGGGCAAACCAGCAGCACTTTGAATACAAAGCATCACTGTGTCATGCACAACCTGTCAGAGGAAGCAATACACAGAGAACATCTCAGTCACAGGGAACATCTCAACACTCATGCATTTGAAAGCTATGCAACAAATAAGCAAGGACTCCACACATTTATTCTGACTCTCCCTAAATTTAGAACACCTGCCTTCACAAATCCAACAGTCTTCTGAATGGTAGCATGAGATAAACCAAGTACAGACAAAAGGAGTGAGAAAAGTTTAGAAAGAGGCCAGTACACATAATTCAGTAAGAGGCCACAGCAAGACATGGGGTATTTCAGGATTTCCCTGCTCTCACAACTTCTGTCATGAACTGTGACAAACTATTCTTCAGTAGCACCTGCTAACAGGGAGTGGAGTAGTCAAGTAAGAAGTAACTAAGCTATTCCTCAAGGGTTCACAAGTTAGCAATGGTATGCAAGAATATTTCTAGCATTGTATTTCAGAAACTATTCCAGAGATTTTTGGGATCAAAATAGCTGGATAGGAGGCAGGGAAGAAAATTAGCCCCTTGGTATTATGAATTAAGGTCTTTCTGAAGTGCAGATCTACACCTATTTTTGGCTGGATCATTTTTGAGGAAGTCACATATTTAATTCCTGAATAAACAAAAGGAACTAAAGAAATTTATTTCAAATTTTTATTTGCCCAAAGCAATTACAATCAATTTATGTCTCCGACAAATATCCTCCTAGATGAATCTTGCCAATAAAATATGGCACCTCATTTGTGATTTTAAATAAAATACTTCCACCAGGGATGTGTTGTACTGCTATATCCCTAAAAAAAGATATAACTGTGAGTTCTCTGCAAGTTCATCCAAAGTCCTAACTGTTGAGGAAAAAAGAAGAATTGCACATTTGAAAGTAATGAGAATAAATATAGTTGTCAGTACAATTAATTTAAGAACCTGAAAGTGCTTTACAAATGTTCATTGGTACACCACCTATCCAAACCAATAAGCATGGTTCATCCTGTTATACAGATTTAGTGAATAAGGGCCAGTAAGGTCTTTTACATCACAAAATGACTCACTGGCAAAGTCAAACAGAGGTGAAGCTAAAGACACGTGGAGAAATGCACCTTGAGGCTCAATTGCTCATCACCACACCCTACAAGCACCTGATTTACTAAGGCATCATTCACCTCACCTAGTCCAAGAACATCCTAAATTTGAAAATCCAGAACATGCCACCTGTGACAGGGCAAGATGCTAAGCCTGGTGCTGCAGCTACATTATACCAGCCAACATGGGAGCCTCATTGGGGCAGACAACTTCTCACCATTTCTGTTCCCCCCAAAAAAAGACCTCTGTGAAAAAATCTTGAAGGAGAGCACCTGCATGAACAGGAGGTTTTCACTTTATTTTTACCAATCATTTACTGGCTGTTTCATTTCTTGTGTTCAAATCCAGTCTCCTTTATGAGGTTGGTAGCACTGTCTGGGTAAATATTAAGGAGTGGGGAAAGTGGAAACTTTCCAACTGAATACTACCATAAAACCCCTTTTTAAATTTTATTAGTTTATTTCCAAACAAAAAAACAGGGAAAAAAGCAGTGACATTATTACTGCTGCTACACAATTCCCATTTACTCTTGCAGACTAATAGGTTTTCATGGACAAACAAGCATATATCATCTACATACCAGGCATCTAAATACTTTATGTAGCCACACAACTGTAGGTTTTGCTACATGCAGTGTATTTAACTATTTTTGACTATTTTCTGCTCAGAAATTGTTATGAAATTCTGAAGGAGAGTGGTTACACCATGGTCTTGTGGTGTGCAATGCAACTGCAGATTTTACATGTAATCACACATCTCCAGAAACACTTTGTTTTCCAACTATCTAGAGAATGAAGATTACACAACACTTGGAACTTGAGCCTGCCAAAATAAGTTGTTATAAAACTAGCTGCACAGCCTGATACATCACCTTGAGAGAAAGTAAATAACATTCTCCTCAGAATAAAACATAGACTCAAACAATCCTACCAGGGGATGTGATCCATGCCTAACCAATGATGCTTAAGAGTTAAGATATGGTTATATTTTTCTGTCTTTGGACAGAGGTGGGCTTACTGATCTTCTCAATTACTCCTTTAACATTGGTAGGACATTCTAAGCTCATTTAAACAATTCATGGGGCAAAGATTCACTGATCCATCTACCAGCAAGCTGCTTTCTAACCCCCTCAATGTTTTCCCTGTGGACAAAATGCATTCGGTAGCAGACAACATGTCCTTTTGGTCATGTGCATTGCAGAAATACCAAGCAGAAACTTAAACAATCACTTCACATATAATTATAAAAATATGAAGATATTGGTTATGCCTTTTTACAAAAACAGAGCACTGGCTGCAGTCTGTGCTGTAATACACACAGCACCCCAGGGCACGATAAGCTCTTTATTAATGCTTGCAATAAAAAGAACACTGCAGAACAATTACATGCCATAGGCAGGATTTCCACAATCAGAGCTGTACCAGCAGCGAGTGTGTACTCACAAGGTGTTGAGACCTCAGGGGAGGGCGATGTTTGCAGCAAACTAGTGGAAATATTTCCAGTGGAGTTTTCAGGTGATGTCAACAACAGGAAGGATGACTTTGAGCCAGATTTCCATTTCTCATCAGACGCGGCCTTAAAAGTTGGAACAAGATCGTTAAGGCTCCTCATTTTCAGCCCCAAACCCGCAATCGAACCCTACGCCAACACAGGCTCCTGTACCTACGCGCCATCCCGGCGGGTCCGTGCTGCCCGACGCGGGGGTCCCTCCGCGGGCTGCAATAAGGGAACACTTTCACCACTCCGGTCCGCGGCAGCGCCNCGGCCCGGGCCGCTCCCGCCCCGCCGGCCCCGGGCAGAACACAGCGCTCCGGCTGCAGCAAGGCTCCAGCTCCCGGCTGGACGCCCTCCTGGACCGAAGCTCCTTAGCAGCTTAATTATGGAAGCTCGTAATAATTTGCGTGGGAGCAGAAGCGCTACAAAACCACGGAATCAGAGGGGGTCAGGTTGGAAGGACCACAGCCGGTCACCTGGTCCAAGCTCCCTGGTTGACCAGGGTCGTCCTAGACCACATGGAACAGTATTGCGTCCAGACAGCGCTTGTCCCTCCAGTGAGGGAACTTCCACGATCTCTCTGGGAAATCTGTTCCAGTGCATGGTTATCCACACAGTAAATAAGTTCTTCCTTATGTTCAGGTGGAACTTCCCATGCATCAGTTTCTGCCTGTTGCCTCATATCCAAGTGGTTGAGATCACCAAGAAGAGCCTAGCTCTGTCTGCTTGGTAACCTCCATTTAGATATTTATACACAGTAATGAGGTCTCCTCTCAGTCATATCTTCAGCAACCAGGCTCAGCTCTCTCAGCCTTTCCTCATAACACAGATGCTTCAGTCTCCCAATCACCCTCATTGCCCTCCACTGGACTCACTGTCCCTCTTGTACGGAGGAGCCCAGGACTGGACACAATAAAATTTCCCCAATTTCAGGGAGGCCAGATGCCCTTCCCTCCAGCAGGGAGACAGTCAGCAGCCTTTGAAGTCTGAGCTGAAGGTCAGGGAGGGACGCCTTGAAAGCTGACTGTGCCTGCTTAATGTCTCACCCACCCCTCCAGCTATCACAATATCACTGGGACCTTCTGCTCACCCAGGTTTGTGTGGGCAATTATGGGTGAATGTCAGTAATTCACAAACTAGTAGGGAGGCAAGTTGGACAGGATCATCTGTAGACAGCAGACACCAGGTAGAGCAAAAAGGAGTTTGTATGAGTAGGCTGAGTAAAATTATAAAAGTGGGATTGGGAGAAGGAGAAAACAGAAAACAAGCAACTGTTCCCCATAAAATGCTTGATCTCACAGGCACATCGCTTTCAAAGGCTGTTTCTCTGGCTTGAAGGCATTATCAAAATGCTCTAAATGTACTGATGCCCTAAACAAATTAAACATTGAAGTATCACAGGCACTTCCTAGCTATGTCATGAATATATTCTTTTGAATGTTTTTTCAGATTATTCTACTTACGCCTTTTCCACTAAACAATTACTATGGTAGTCATCGTTCTGTGGCAATAGTCATATCAGAGTTTCACACCAAAATCCTTGGTCCTCCCCAGTAAAGACTGACTGATTGACTGGATTTATTTTTCTGATGCCTCCCTGATCTCAGCAAGGCTTTGTCAAAACCACAGCATTAATCTGAATTCTGGTGTCATTACTTAAGTTAAAGTGTGGTTGCTAAAACACATAAAAACACACTGTGATTCTTTACACTACAATTTTGTTTGCTCATTTCCATATTCAGGATAGACTTACTTCATGTGAATTTAATTTTATATTGTGCAAAATTCTAATGTAGGAATAGAAGTATTTGTGTGAGTAACAGTTAATCTGTATGTTAAATAAGTTAAATAAGTTAAATAAGTTCCATATATGTAAAAATTTGCAGAATATTTTATGTTTGATCATTACAACTGAGAAACAAGATGCTATCACATTGTAGAAAAAAGCTTTCTTGGCACAGATCTGTCACCAATGTATTTCATGGGAATTTTCACTCTTTAACAGGAACAGGATGAGACCCTATCGTGATCCTGCAAACCTAGATGCAGATAGGCTCCCTGATTGTGTGGACTGTCAGTGGGACAATTCCCTGTGCTTAAGTAACATTAACCTTTTCTAATGCAGACAGTCAATTTTGTATTCTTCTGGATTTTTTTTTAGTGAGGAGAGAAATGAATGACACAGAAAGAATATAATGCCTATGAACTGCAGTTCTCCATGGACAAAGTCCACTCACATCTATCACTGTACACATCATATATGCAAAGACTCAACCTCTTAGTCACCTGCCCTGTGACTGAAGGCTGGGCACTCTTTCATTATGTGCACCCAGCTTCAAAGTCAAGTGACCTGACAAAAGGAAAAGAAGAAACAGGCCCAATGCAGAGGGAAGTGAAAACAGCCTGGTGGCAAAGGGACAGAGGAGGAGCAAGTCCTGAGGCTTATGCAGAGTCCACAACAGATTATATTGCCTAGGGATTAGCAGAAATGCTTCAGCCCTACTCTAAAAACCTATCTGGCAGTGGGCCTGGAGTCTATGTGGCTTTGAACCTGAAGCTGTGGTCAAGTAGGAGGTCACTGATGTTGCTTGCAGGAAGGTTGTGGGAAGAGCTGCATTACAACCACTCCTCTTTTTTGAGTTTCTACACCCTGCTTTAGTGTTTTAATATATCCAAATTATTCTCTCTCAGCGGTCATGTTTCATAGCTCTCTATATAGAAGAAACCTAATGCAGACATTTTTGGGCAAGACCCCCTATACAAAGCTGGCTTTGAAACCTAACAGCCCTTTGTGCACATAAGTGATCAGCTGGTGTGTGAGACAGATGGTCCTTCATTACACACCTGGAAACTCTCTTCCTCTTTCCATCAGTTTTCAGCAGGCTAATGCTTGTCAGGGCTGTCCCAAGACACAATGCTGGAAATGTGAATGATAAAAAAATCCTTCTCGAAACCTAAGTCCTAATTCCTTTTACAGGATTTAACTTTGAAAGGTTTCCTATAATATTTTAGTACATTGGTAATCTGTTCAAGCAAAACTTCCAAGCAGGTTGGTAAGTTGAGAATAAAGCAGGCCTTTCAATAAATCTGTATATTAATAGGCAAGGGGGATTTCTCCTACCTCTGAACAGATGTGTACCTCCATTATCTCCAGTGGGTTAGTGTAACCTGGAAGGCCTGGTGATAAGAAGATTGTCATGCAGCACAGAGGTGGGAAAAATAATCAGCTGCAGAAAAAAGTGGAGACTCCACACAGAAGTCTAATCAATATACTGAATGCAAGGAGGGAGAACAGGACAGGAAGAAGTAGAAAGGAAGAAACAGAAACAAAGGAAAATTCGGTGTTGGAGAATCAGGAATTCAGCTGCCAGTCACCACAGTGGGCCGCATGGGATGACAGCCAGGGGCTAACACACACACTCTGCAGCTTAGACTGGTACAAGATAAGAAGAGCAGCACTGGAAAGTCCTGAGGAGGGGCCTGGGTGAAAGGCAGGAGGTCTGTCTCTGCAGAGCAGGCCTGGAGGAAGCAATGGCAGGGAGACGAGTTCACCTTGGTCTGTCAGGGGCATCAAAATCTCAACTTCTTTGGAGATTTCACTACTATGTCTCTATTTAGTGTTCTTTATTAATCAAGTTATTATTTCCAAAATAATCTCTCTAACTCATACTGCAAATACATTACCTCCCACCATCGGTGCCTGGCTTAACATTTTGGGTTTGCCCATGTGATGACAGCTGGCATGGCAGGAGCATGGGGCAGGCAGCAGGCAGTGCGGGTGGCACATTTGGGGCTGGAGCAGGCTTGGCAGGTGGGTGAGCTGAGCAGCACCAAGCACACACTGGTCCTGCCCATGTCCCAGTCTTCCACGTGCTGGTGGTGTGTACAGATGATGCAGAAGAGTCCCACATCTGTCTTTGGGGTTTGTGCAGGATGAGGTTGCAGGACATGATCTCCTCAGGGGAGACCTTACCACTCTCTTCAGACTGACTGAAAGGAGGTTGTGGCCAGATAGGAGTCGGACTCTTCTCTCGGGCAACCAGTGACAGGAGGAGAGCACATAGACTTAAGCTGCCTCAGGGGAAATTTAGGTTCTACATTAGGCAGTATTCTTCACAGAGAGGGTGATTAGATTCAGAATGGGCTATCCAGGTAGGTAGTGGAGTCACCAGAGGTGTTTAAGGAAAGACTGGACGTGGCACTTAGTGGCACGGTGTAGTTGACATGGTGGTGTTCAGTCATAGGTTGGACTCGATGATACCAGAGGCCTTCCCCAACCTATTTGATTCTGTGACTGTAAGTATTCTGAGCAGGGATGCTTGTAATAAGAACGCCAGGTGCCGTCTCGGTGCCGGTGCCCAGCACACCTGGCCGCTCCTCTCGCCCACCGCGGCGCCCCGCACGCCAGGGGCAGCGCCTCGCGCGTGCATCGCCCCCACGGGTGTCCCTCGGGACAGCGGCGCCGGGGCGAGCGGCGGCGGCGGCGCTCGGACCCACCGGTGAGCCCGCAGCGCCCGGCTGTGCCCGCCGGCTCTAGGGTGCCAGCGGCACGGCCGGGCTCGGGAGCGGGCCCCGGCGAGCGCGGAGGCCCCGGCGGCCCGTGACCGGGCGCGTCAGGTGACGCGGGTCACGCCGCCTCCCCGCCCGC
>VWZP01008070.1:741172-909938 GCA_013396995.1 Dicaeum eximium | reverse complement strand
CGAGCGAGCGCGGCCGGCATGAGCCAGGTGCCGAGGAAGCTGCCGGAGGAGGAAGAAGGGGACGAGGAGGAGGAAGAGGAGGAGGAGATCGTGGGCTTGGCGGGCTACGCCGACGGGGCCGGGTCCTTCTCGGACNGGGGCCGGGACGTGGCGGGGTACGCAGGGCCGCCGCCAGGAGGTGAGGTTTGGCGGCCCGAGGATGTGGGTCAGGGAGGAGGCGAGGCTCCCCGCGGGGTTTGGGGTACGAGGGGAGCCAGGGACAGCGGTGCGGGGAAAACGAGGCGTCCAGAGGGAAGGCAGGCCCAGTTGGGGACGGGGTTGGGCGCTGAGAGGCCGGGCGGAGCGAGGATGCTGCGGAGGTGGCCGTGGGAAGGGCCGGGACGGGGACAGGGTGCTCAGTGGGTCAGAGGGTGCAGGGAGCTCTGAGGAAGGAGCAGGGCAAGGGCTGACAGGTAGCAGGAAGCGTTGGGAAAGAGGGAGGAGGCAAAGGGATTGCAGGCAAAGTGTGTGCGTGTGTAATTTCTCATCAGTATTCTTCAGGTCTGGGGTGAGAGTTATTAGTTATTAGAGGCCGTAGCTTGATGATGTGACCCGAGTGTGCCAAGGAGGTGGGGGGTTGGGTGTCACGCTATAAAAGGCAGCGGCCACACGCAGCTCTGTGTCCGGGGCCGCTCCGCAGCTGCGAGTGTCAGTCCCACAGTGCAGGCTCTGCTAAATGTCCGTCTGTCTGTGCTTGTGAGGAGCCGCCTCACTCACTGCATGTCCGTGTCAGTATGGATGGTGATGCTGAGAAGGACGGGCTTACCAGGAAAAGCAGTCTCATTCAGTAGAAAAAGGAAATGCCAGCTCAGAGCCTGTTGCGTTCATTCAGAGCCTGAATTCATTCTTCTGAGACATATTTCACAAAGGAGCTTGGAGAACTCTCAGTATCGCAGGATAAAAAAAGAAGTGCTTTTTTATAAGAGCATAATGAAAGGCCACATGTTTTAAGTCTACTTCGATACTAGCGCACGGAACCCTTCTCCTTAAAGGCCCAGTCCTCCAGGCTGCCATGGGAGGTGCTGCATTGACTAGTGTAATTTTGGGGAGGGGAGGAAGGGCAGTGCTTTGAGTATAAGCCTTCATGGTTAAAAGCTATAGGAATGTTAGACTGTAAGAGCTATAACTGAGTCTAAATAAAGTCTTACTTGAACCTGCTAAAGGATTGCCTTCCTTTTGATGCAAAGAGAATAAATTTTAATGTGTTTCTTTAGTGCTGCACTAACTTAGTATTTTCTGTAGAGAAGTAACCCATATACTGTCTTCAGACAAATTAATTTGGATATATTTGAATAGGAACTTGTTAGACTGCTAAAAATTGCAATTGCTTCTTTATAGTAACACTAGAATTGTACTTAACAGAGAAGAACCTTTACATCCTGAATAGCAGGAGAAGACAGTCCATGCGGGGACTGTTTTGCACAGGATTAAAACAAAATCCATTTTGACTGTCCAGATTCCCTGGTTTTCTGTTTCATTTTGAATTCTCTAGAGAAAGAGGCATACAACATCTGAAATGGAGGGGGTTGGGGTTCAGGTCTGTGTTTTGTGTAACACTGGGCTGCACTGGGCTGCTTTCCCCTATTTTTTGGCCTCTCTTCCTGGCTCTGTACAGCAAGTAGTCCAAAATTCAGTGTCACAGCCTCCACTTTTCTACAAAGAAAGAATGAAGAGGGCAGTATAAGAAGAACTGCTTCAATGCATGACTGTTGACAGTGAAGAGAAAAGCCATGCTTAAAAGTAAAAGCATAATTTCTTCTTGTAAGCATATGCAAGATTTCACAACTTCATATTGGTCTCTCACCCTATACTGGGTTTGTGTCTCCAGCTTCAGTGCTGACACCATGGCTCTTGTCCTTGGTTTAGACTTAGGGTCATATTCAGAGACCTTAAAACACTTAAATATACATGAAGCCTAGTCATATTTTTATAGATGCAATTAAAAAGTGTTTAGAAGCAGGAAAGCCCTCTGCAGAGTGTCCAAGGAAGTGGCTTTAAGACATACCACTGCAGAGTGCTGCACTTGTGGCAGCATGGAACTTCTGGAAAAGACACTTCTGAGTCTTTTCTGTAGCCACAAGAATTTCCTTCCACCAGGCGTTTCTGCAATGTCCATGAAGCCACAGTAGCTGAACAGCCTTCTTCATTGCATACAAGCTTTTTCTGTTAACTCTTTAGTCTCAGGCCATCTGTTGAAGATGTTCATTGTATGTGTTTTGTAAGGGCATTGTCTTGACAGCAATCCAAAGTATTGCAAATACCACAGAGTCACAGCAGTATTGGAAATGCTACAAGATTAATGGGTTTGAAGGTAAGAGTAGAAAGTTTGGGACCGCTACCTCTCCTTTACAAAGAAATGGTTAAAACTTAATATAACTCAATCAGTAGGGAAAAAAAATCATCATTAGCTGTATTAGTTCAAAACTAGACTCAGAGGCTTGTTACCTTGTGGATGGTAACATGAGCAAAATAATTCCTTTTGGCTTAATATTACTTGAACAGATGAGCTGTGATGTTTTATTTGGATGTTTGAAAGCTGGTGGGATGTACAGAGCGTGGCATCCCCATCCCATATGCCTGCAAAGCACAGATGCTTTGACAATTAATTGCAATTGATCTGAAATTCAGGATGGGCTTCAAAAACTGTTTTAGTTATCTATATATATCTAATAGCATAAAGGAGATACTAAAATATTCACTGTGTACTGGTGAGACAGGTTGGGACTGCTGCGTGCGGTTTTCAACTCCTCAGAGCTCTGCTCTTCTGCATGTTGCAATGCATGCAAAACACACTCCCTAAGCAAGGACACAACTGCAGTTAACAGAAGTTTTGTGAGGAATTGAGTGCTTCTCTGGGGGAAAGTGCATTTAGGTTTGTTGAGTTAAATTTGTGAATACTTCAAAGGAATGGCCTCTAACCAGCATGGCTGTTGTTCTTTATGGCCGCTTAGAAAAGTTGAAATATGGAGGGCTGTTGATACGCAATAGAGACTGGCATTTTACAACATGTACTCTTTGCAAAAGTGAATGAAACAGGAAATGTGTTGCATCTCACAATAGGGAAAATTATCTTTCCCGTTATAGAACAGAGAAGAGTTTAGTGTTTCTCTTGGCCATATTATGATCTCACTCAGTAACCTAGTCTGGGAAGTTGCAGTGATACATCTACTGGCATTTCTGTGGCAAATTAAAAAAGGAGTTGTCATGTACTCCTGCAAAGGAATGTGGGCAGGCAATGCATCGTCCAATTCCTTTACATATAAGGTAATCTCTTAACTCTCTCTGAGAGGGAAGTGCTGTAGAAGCCTTGCTATCTCGTCAGGTTTGGATGATACTCTTACATTTCCCTGTATTTCAACTGGCAGGATTTCAAAGCTAAGTAACAGTCTTACTAGCAGAAGAGCTGATCTTCATTCTTCTCATTGCTAATTCTGTTTGGAGTTGCAACTGTATTTTTTTTAGTATGGCTTTAATAGAAAGCAATTTCCTGCTATTAGTAAAAATCTAACAGCCTGGAATAATTTAATACCACAATGTAAAACTCCCAAGTTATTTAAATATTAAATAACTCCCAAGTTATTTAAAATATTTCCTCAGAGATATGTGGGTTTTTAGCTTGTTTCTCAAAGCAAAGGGAGTTAGGTGTGTAGCCTGTCCTTTGGTTGTCTCATCAATGGTCAGAAACTGCTGTCCACCTTCAACCAAATCTGGACAAAAGCTGTCTCAAAGGTTATTAAGTTCCCACAAGTTTGAGGAAAACTGGCATTAAGAAGAGGGGAGAAAACTAAATGAAGTGTCCTCAGAGAGACAGGTGCACATCTCTGTGTTCGCTGTGGAAGCAGCTGGCAGACGGGTGTACACAGTGTAGCCAAGTGAAATGTGCTGAGCTCCAGATCAGCCACAGCATGTCATAGCTGTTATTTGGAGGAGATGTCTTAAGACATACAAGAGGAAGTTGGTGTTACTGTTGTGGGAAGAGGAAGGGGACACAAAGTACAAATCCATGGTAGATGAGACTTTATAAGTTCAGTTGCATACAGAGCAAATGAAAGGCTTTTTATTTTTTTGAAACATGCAATAAAGCCTCAACTTGAAGACTGTTCTTTATATGCTTTTATAAAGTCTTTATAAAGCTTTGAAGAAATTATTTTCTCTTCTGATGCTCAAAATACAGAGTGAGATGGAGGATACACTGTTAAATCTTGCATATTTGGTTTGTTTTATTGTATCCCTAAAACATAAAATATCTTTACATCATCTTAGAGCAGATGTTTATTATTCTTCTGGAGGTGTGAAGTATTGCAGGCACATGTTTCTCCAGCCACAGGAGGTACTCCCTCTGTTCAAGTTGATGACAAGAGCAGAGGAGCATGTTGACTTCAGTTTCTTACTTCCTAAATTTGTTGTGTGTAGATCAGCAGAATGGCCATTGCTGTGTTTATAGGATGAATTCTTACAGGGTTACCTATCCCTGTTCTGCCTGAAAGCGTCTCCCCTGTGCACTACTCCTGCCTGGCATGTTCAAATGTGATAATTGACAACATCACAGTAAGTGGTAATACCTGCCAAGGCCTTTCAATTGTATTTGGAATAGACAAGATCCCTTTGATAATGAGTTGAAAACTTCTGTCAGTCACTGATGACACGGACCTCCACCGAGTGGCACAACCTCTCACAAGCCAGTAGATGGTGCCAGGAGATTTTTATGCCAACACTGCAATACCTTCAGTTTGAGAAGCCCTACTTCTCTGTCACTCAAATTTGGGAGACACAAACAGATCTGGACAAGGTTCTGTACCCTCCTGGCAGACATACCCTGCTTCTGTGTTTCTGAAGGCTGTGAGTGAGGCTTCAGGCACACAAGAAGATACAAGATGTGGTTGCCACCCCTGGGTGCAAAACATGCTCCTAGGGAAGGATTCCTTTAAGCTTTCCATCTTTTTCTGGCTGATAAGACTATGTAATAAATTGGAAGGTTCAAATTGTTGCTGAGGTTTCTTGTTTTAGATTTTCATGTTTTGGGAGTAAAGCTGATCACGTATGCAGGGCATATTCAAGAATGATGCATGTGAATAAATGTGTGCCAGTTTTCTGCATTTCAAAACTTATCCCAGCAGAAAAAATAAAAAGAAATGCAATTGTGTTGTGCTATGAAGTATAATCTGAACAGTCTGTAGTGCAGTGGATGGTAGAAGGGCTACCAAATGTGACCACATAGTATGTTTAACCTCTTGTGTGATCAGTATTTTAAACCTGGCCACTGTGTACTCTGACTTCTACTCTGTGGATTTAGCACTGACAACTCATTTTTTTGCATTGCTTGTGTTTGACACTGCAGAGTCACAGAGGTGTTTCAAAGCTTTTTACATATGAGGGTAGTGCCATTTCACCTCAGCACCAAAGAACATTTCAAAGTTACAGGCCAACTAAATGCAGCAATTTAGACTGCTTTAGGTGTTTTGATTTTGTTTCAGAGATACCTGAAACTGAAATTCATGTGCCTGCAGGAATGGATAGCTAAACATTCATGTCCTTAGAGATACAACAGCATAGTTTACTGTTGGACCTATTTGATGCTGACATAACTGCGTGAGCACCAGAAAAAGTGGTGCCAGTTTTAAACTGGGGTAGGTAACACAATGAAACTTCTGTATTCCCAGGCCTTTGTTTTGAAAATAGGCAGATGATATGCTGTAATCTTATTTATTGGATAACAAACCTTTACAGATCGTAACACAAATTACTGAGCAGCAGGTGAAATCCTAAGCACCTTAGAAAAGGACTCCTCATGAGCTCAGTACTGTAAGTTCCAACATAGAAGCATTGTGTGCCTGCTGAGTTGAACTCTTCCTGTAGCTCCTGGCATGTGTGATTTTATTTATTTATTTATTGGTTGGTTGATTGATTTTAGAGAAAGGAATCCCTCAGGTAGAAAGATCATGCAGAGGTACTTAACACAGTCTTACTCTCTTCTTCCAGCAGTGTGATGTAGCTATGTGCTGAAAAGGGTATTTGTTATCAGATGATACTCTTTTAAAGAAAAATATATGTAGCATAGTGTTAATTAGAGTAAAATTAGCTATTTTAAGATGTCTGTGTGTGATAACAGATTTTTCACATACAAACAGAGCAGTCAAGCCTTATGCAGTTTCTGTCTTGGAGGTGAGAAGTAGATTTTCTGATAGTATACCCTAAGGGGCAAATAATTCAAGTCAAAATGCCTGTAGCACTGCTCTCTAAGCTTAAACATTGGTACCATTTGCATAAATTTGTATAAAAATTTCATTAAAATAAATATCGAATGCATGTTATCTGGCAGTTACTAATTATATTGCCATAGTATATTCCTTTTCTTCTTGTGTGATTTTATTCAGTTTTGGATTTCAATGATCCCTTCAGTACTGAAGTTAAGCCAAGAATCCTGCTCATGGGATTGAGAAGAAGTGGGAAGTCTTCCATTCAGAAAGTTGTCTTTCACAAAATGTCGCCGAATGAGACTCTCTTCTTGGAGAGCACAAACAAGATCTGCAGAGAGGATGTTTCCAATAGCTCCTTTGTCAACTTTCAGATATGGGATTTTCCTGGGCAAATTGACTTCTTTGACCCTACGTTTGATTATGAGATGATTTTCAGAGGCACTGGAGCACTGATATTTGTTATTGATTCTCAGGTAAAAAAGGGGCTTTAAGCTACTTTTTTCTTTTCTTCCTTTAGCAATAGACACATGGGTTGGAATGCACAGGTTTTTTCAAAGCAAATAAATAATCTACATCACAAACACACATTAAAAGAAGTCATTAAAACTTGAAGAGCTGCTTGGCTATTTTTAATCTCTCTCTGCACTGTGTTCAGAAGTTAACTAACTTGTTTTAACATCTCAAGGTTCTTGCTCAGATTCCTAAGTGCTGACAGCATGAGATTGGTGCACATGCTGGATGTAGGCTCAGGCTTCTACTTATAAAACATTAAAAAAATCAAGCTCTTGTTCAGCTGTAGTGCTATCTAAAAATAAGTATCATAAAACTTCATATATATATTTTTTAATTCCTAACTTGTAGCTCTTCTCTTTCCTTTATTAGGATGATTATATGGAAGCATTAGCTCGGCTGCATCTTACTGTGACCAGAGCCTATAAAGTGAATCCAGATATCAACTTTGAAATCTTTATCCATAAAGTTGATGGTTTATCTGATGATCACAAGATTGAAACGCAGAGGGATATTCACCAGAGGGCAAATGATGACCTTGCAGATGCTGGATTGGAGAAAATTCACCTCAGGTGAGAAAAATTGCTGTGCAGAGAATGCTGAAGAGGAGAGCTGCTTATTTGACAGGTTACCATTTTCTGTGTTCTTGAAGTAGTAGGCAACATGCTTTTGATATATGAAGGAAAGGGATAATCAAAAATACTGCATTTGACCTGAGCCAAACTATTTCTGATTGCTGTCTTGAAGGGAAGGATGGAGAGCTGCTTAATAACACATGACAAACACGTCAGAATCCTACCAGTTTTTGCTGCAGTTGCTGTCGTGAAATAAATTGACTGGGACAGTGACAACAACCAGTAGAGTTCCAGGCAGTGGCGTGTATACACCACTACATTACTTTTGCCTTCTTTGAAGGCCTTCTGGCCTCATCCTCACTGCTGCAGCTTGCTTGGAGCTGCTTGGGAAGACCTGTGCTGTATCTTTGCCTTGTATCTTCTGGTAAAATGGGTTACTGTAGCAAATAGTGACAAGTAGTGGACACTGCAGACTGGGAACCAGAGGACATCAAGTTGTCACAGCTTTCTTAGCGCTATAAAGCCGAGAAAGAGAGGCCTGCTCCATGAACATACCAGCTCTTTAGAGCTCTTAACTACTTGACTGCATCACTGCACTGATAAATGGGTCCACAGCTTTCAAATAGTAGATCACAACAGGTATACTCAGTAATACTTCTCTCCTGAAATTTGATTAATATTTTTGTAAGAATACCAGCGTGGGAGTTGCATTTAAAAGTTCTATATTGAGTTCTAGGTTTCACTGTCTAGGTTGGGGTTTTTTTTAGTCTAGATATTAAGTCCTGTGCTTCAATCATATCATGACTTTTAAACGCAGGGGGTACTTGCATTAGTGTAGGCACTTACTGTCTGACAATATTTTATTTCACTCATATTATGAAAGGTACATCATGTTCACAGTATGTGGCTAAAATGAAAATGTGGTGACGTTTTTTTCCAGCTTTTATCTGACAAGCATATATGATCATTCTATATTTGAAGCATTTAGCAAAGTGGTACAGAAACTGATTCCACAGCTCCCAACTCTGGAAAACCTGCTTAACATCTTTATTTCAGTAAGTACTTACTATGTCCTTTGTCTGTAGATATGGCTGTGTCCAACATGCATGTTCATATACTCTGTTCACTGCCTTCTTAGAGATCATGAGCAATGTGAACTCTCAGAGAAATTACCAGAACTTAGTTGAAATGCACCTCCATGTCTATTAAACAGCACTGATGAGCTGCTGAGATACTCAGAGTATTTCCTGAGTCACATAAAGGGGGTTAATGCCCATCACTTTTCTGCTCATAACATCAATCTGAATGTTGCAAAAGTCTGTGCTGCATGTATTTGTTTAAGTTGCACTTAAACATGTATGAATAAATATTTAAAGGAACATAATCTAGTTTGACAGCATATGGGGAGCTGTCTGTAGTGCTTCCCAGAATTAATTTTACTTTGTATCAGAAGTTTACCGAGCTTAAGAAAATCTTCTTACGTTGTGAAATTTTTAGACATAGAAATAGTCTACCACAACTTTCATTGCTTCCATAGTTACTCTGAAGGCCAGTTAGGGAGTTTTGTATATCTAGTGGTTGCTTACCACTGTGGAAGAGATTGCTTGCTCCACTCTTCCTGTATGTCTGATCCTTTCCTTTCCTTTGTACTGGTTCTGATACTCACCTTTTCCCTCATGGGGTTACTGTACCATGCACTTATGCACTGTTTAATTTAGCTAAAAGCAGGTGATGGAGGAGTCCAACATGCTCTTGTTCTGACACAAGGTAAGAGGTGGAAACATGGGGCAGTGAGTGGGTTGTGAAAAGGGGAAACTACCTATTTTAGTGGTCATTGTATCAGGTCATAGGGGCTCCGAAAACTGCACCCTTTCTCACAATATTTTAATTTTGTGCTTGGCATGTAGCATTAATTTCTGAAGCTTCAATTTCCAAGCAAGGTACTTTGTTGTGTGTTCTTGTGATTTTGACGTAAGAAATTATTTAATATCATTCAACAGCCTGTAAGATAAAATTAGACTTTATGGTTTCTCAGTGTGAAAATGGAGAAAGATAAAAGTTGTATGTGAAAGGGAAAGCTAGGAATAGAGGAAGGTCATTCCAAAACTTATTCTCTTACTATTAAACAGCACATTTATACTGTTTCATAATGAATAGTTTGCTACAAAGATCTGTTTCTTCCAAAACAGCTGGACTGTATACTAGTTACTATCATGTAGTCTGAAAACTCCACGACAGAAAGGTAATGAAGAAATGATTACTACAATTCTAGAGCAATTAGATAGTGGTTTTGGCACACAGTCTTACAGAGAAAGCTGGCTGAATAATAGTCTTCCTTGTGCCAGAGTCACTCCAGTCACTCATTGTGAGTCAGATCTCTGTAGGGAGTCTCCTCATTGGAGTTGGTGAAGGGTTTGTACAGAATCTCCACGTGAACTGAGCACAGGCAGCTTCCTGAATGACTGATGACAGTTGCTCGTGTGTCTGGAACACCCAGCTCAAATCATACCTAGAATATCAGGCATAGTTTGTAAGGAAGAAAAAGTATTTCAAATAAATGGGATGTCCAGAAAAGTGAAGGAGGTGTGCCATTTCCCCTGTCCAATATTGAAAGAGTCTTGGACTGTTTCTTTGCTCCAGTTTCTAAGTGACCTAGGGCCATGTGTAGCTGCATCACTATGTCCTCAGCATGCTTGCTGTTTTTACAAGTATCTTCTGTCTGTAGACAGAAAGACTCAGAATAATTATTTTCAACCACAGGAAGATTAAACATCATTCCCCCTCATACAATTAGTTAGGGGGTGCCTCTTTACCTAGGCAACTTAGTAGTAACAAATTCTGGCATGGATTTTGGTCACGCCTTACCTCAGGAAGCCAATGTGTTGGATATCAGGGTGTGGGTGTATTCGTGTTCTACTTTTGGGTTTGCAGCAGCATTCATGAGGAAGTGCTTTCATTTAT
Source organism: Dicaeum eximium (assembly GCA_013396995.1). Lineage (NCBI taxonomy): Eukaryota > Metazoa > Chordata > Aves > Passeriformes > Dicaeidae > Dicaeum > Dicaeum eximium. Next base: position 899,656 of record VWZP01008070.1, on the reverse strand, counting down.
GCCACGGAGACTTCCAACACAAAAAGCTGACGATTACAAAAATAGATCTGCGATTGCTCTTAAGTTCACAGCAGGTTTTTCCCAAGTTTATAATGTGTGAGCCTGTTTGAGGAACCGTCAGTGTGATAATACTGCTTCTGCATTCTTTAATGTAACTGCTTGTAAGTCATTAAATAACTGGCACTCAAAATCCACGTTAATCTTACCTGACTAACACACTTACCAGCTTCATATAGAAGGATGCCTGATTCTTAATTGCTGTGGCCTTATCAACCAACCAAGTTGTATGACATGGGAAAGTGAATTTTCATTTGGGGGTTGTTAGGTTTGTTTTGAGGGATATTAAAAGTATGTGTTAAAACAAACAATTATTATAGTAAAAATAAAATTATGTACAGATTTGATCATTTAATGATTTAAATTTTGTAATCTGTAAATTCAAATGTAATGCTAAAAATTAATTCATGAAATCTGCTGTGTGATGTAAGGCCTGTTTTAATAATTGTCCAAAATTCATTACTAGCTGGATGTGACTGGCAATATCCTCTTAAGTTCTTCTGAGAGTCACCTTTTAGGGTCAAATTCTGGCTTACTTTCATACATTGAAGACAGAAAAAACCAGGCCTGCTTACCTATCCTAATATTTGGAGGAATACTACCACTTTTACTGAACCCATTCTATTTAAGGAATAGAAACTGTCTTCTACATCATCACACCCCATATAGTTGAGAAACATAGTTTGAATTTCACATACCTCATGGTTTTACCTATCCAAAATAAAATCTCATCTATTCATTGCAGATTTTTCATAATGACTCTCTTGGTTCAGATTAACCATGGAATATTCTTACATCAATGCAGAATGCTTCTAACACATGTTGCATCTTCTCTGCAAACTGTAGGGTTGTGTCAGAGAAAACTGGTGCTTATTCAGACCCTGCTCTTATTTAATTAGTGGAAGCCTTTCATTCAGTAAGGAACCTACCAGCTCTAGTAACAGAAACAGTTGATTTCTTATTGTCATTTTCCCTAAGCATTAATGATGTAATGTCCCTTTGAATAGTACTTTTTATCCATCTTTTCCTGGTTTTTTTGGTGACTTGTTATTATTGTTTCTACAATTTCTATTTGGGTTTTTTTGCAGGCTAGGGGTAGTGGGTGGGGAGTGGGGTGTTGAGTAGTTTCCACACAAAACTTCTGGGAAATCCTCTGACTTTTTGGTTGCAGTTGTACTAAAAACCCTGGCAAATGAAATATTTGAAGGCATGTGGGTAAATTTAGTGGTTACTACTCCTGGCAGTCCATCCTACCATTTCACAGAGGTTTCTGTCACCATACAAAGTTCTAAAGAAGCAAATATGTGCAATTTCTCAGCAGGTTCTACCACAATGGATCAGTTGCAATTGAAAACAAGCGTAGTTTAAGTTAAGAGACCAATTTCTGCCCTTAACCAGCAGGTGTAACTGCTGGCATGGCAAAATGTCTCAAGACATTCACGGCAAACATTCAGAAAACTTTCTGAACTGTCACTGCAAGTACAGGCAGGCTGCAGCACCTGGAGCTCTGAGATGAAAAAATCACTTCTCATTTTTAAATGTTACTATATTGTCACTGGCATCTTAATAACTTAAAGTGCATCTTACCTGTACAGCTGAAATTGTTGCCAAGTCTCTCTTTGTGTAATACAAAACTTTGTAATTGACTTCTCATGAGTGACACTGCAGGGCTCAAGTTTCAGCTTCTTCTGTCTGAAATGACTTGTATTTTCAAATACAATTTTGGCAATGAGTTACAGCTATGTACTTACATGATATTTCACAAGAGTCTTGTAATTAATCTTATTTGACAGCATCTGTTGAACTGTGTGAGGTGCTGTCAGAATTACTATTTAAAAAATAAAATTACAGAACTCCCATATGTGGCCAGAACAACCAGCATAAATATGCATACATTTTTGTTCTGTGTGCTCAAAGAACACAGACTCATAGCACCCTGTAGGCTGAAAGGGACCTTTAGAGGCCAGCTGCTGCTCAGAGTCAGGCCACTTAGAGCAAGTTGGTTATGGCTGGGTCCAGTTCAGCTTTGTACATTTAGAAGGATAGAAATGCTAAAAACTCTCAGGTCAGCATGCTCCCAATCCTTCACCACTCTTAGGTTAGTTTTCTTTTTTTTGTATCAAGTCAGAATTCCAGCCTGTGCCTTTTGGCTTCTGTCCTTCAACATCATAGCTCTGAGAAGAGCTTAGTTCCATCTCTGGCTTCTCTGAACCCTTACATTAGATATTTGTAGATAGCAGTGGGTCTTCTCTTAGGTTGAACAAAGCCATTTCTCTGAGACTCTCCTTGTACATTCTGTGCTTCAGCCCATCTACCTAAGGTATCCACAGTGTATACTCTGTTTCTCATTTTTTTTATTACTGACTTACTGAAATATGCCACTCAGGGAGTCTTTTCCATTATGAAATGCAAGAAATTCACCTCTATATTGTGTTATTACTAATGGATGTTTGCAGCCTTAGCTCTGTGTGCAGTGATGGAAGAATGATGCCTCTTTAAGAAGAAAATGCCCAAAATACTGCTGGCCATTGTTCAATAGCATATCTAGTGTTGGAAATTTTTCTGCCTATTTCAGGAAATACGGAAAGCAGGACAGTCCCTTTAGTTACTTAACTATGTGTTAAATAGTTGACTTAGAAAAGAAGGAAGAAAAAACAGAAAAGTTCTGTAACTGTACAAAAGAAGCTGAAACTACTAAAACTTGTTAAGGGTTTTCAGTGTGGGTTTTGGTGGTTACAGAACTACTGTGGCAGCAGTCCCAAACAATGTTAAAATGGGAATCGCATATATGGAGACAATTCAGTTGGATGGAGAAAGTTGCTTGTCTTCCCATATAGGTGGATACTGAAGAATATTTTATAGCTTGTGCTTTAGCAATACTGGGAAATTGCCCTTTTTTCATGCTGGGACAGCTGTGCAGTTGTAATCCTTTGACATCAGCTAGCAAGGCTACTGCTTTCAGTTAAGCAGTACACTTTTTTTTTCCAGGAAGAAGAAGCTTATGGCAGTTTACCTTATCTACATAAAGAGTAAGAGCTAGCATTCCTAGCTAGCTTCTTAGAGCTGTGAATACGATACATCTCTAGTATGGGGAGCGTCTTAATCAGCTTGGCAGGATCACAGGAACATAGCTGTCATCATTTTAGCAAGCCCTTAGCATTTTAAACATGGCTTTAACTACCAGTGCTACATGAAACCTGAAGGCACCATCAAAACCCTGGTCCCTCTCCTGTGATCCTAAAATATGTTCTACAGAGCCAGACAGTAGAACAGCTACAGACTGCAATAAAAAAAGTCTTAATTTCCTTGGAAATCAGTTCCTGAACAATAGAGTCTTCTTTGTCCATCAGTGTTTTCTTTCCTTTGTTTCTATCTTCTCATATGCCCAGTTAAAATAACTTTAGATTACAGCTTTCTTTTATGTCTGTTGCTACAATTAAAACATCAAAAGCTTGAACTTGGAAGATTTTTCTGCTCCCCTCTTGCCCTCTCTCATTTTCCACTGAAAAGAAATGTAATCTGTCCAGGTAGAGAAGTTTGGGAGTGTCACTTGGCATTATGTCTGCTCAGAGGCAGAAACTGTTGGAAGGTTTGTGAGCATTATGGTTTGCTACAAATACAGTAGTGCTATATGTACAGTTCTTTCAAAATGAGCTTGATTGCAATTTAATTTCTTTAGCCTAGCCTTTTTGTATAACAGGCAAGTAAGGGAACAGAAGAGCTTGGGGTTAATTTGAAAACCTGGATTCCACTTTATTTTTCTTCTTTTCTTCTCTTGAATAGAATTCTGGGATTGAAAAAGCATTTTTATTTGATGTAGTCAGTAAGATCTATATTGCAACAGACAGCACTCCAGTGGATATGCAAACTTACGAGCTCTGCTGTGATATGATAGATGTTGTGATTGACATTTCTTGTATATATGGGTAAGTAAATTGTGAATGTTTTCCATAAAGCTGTGTACTGAATCTGAATAGCCTCAAAATTAGAGTGATGTGGGTATAAACAATAATGAGAATGTGTAATTTGCCAGGACGGGGGAGGAGGAAACAGCTGGCTTCTGAGGGATTGATCCTTCCCAGCAACAAGCATTGCTCCCTGTTCAGTCTCTTTTGTGAGCATCTTCCTCTTTCTATGCTAATAATTTAATTTGGAGGAAGAAGTGGGAAGAAACCAACCTAAAATAAAAGGAAACATAATATTTTTGTTCCCTAGGGATGAAATCAACAGAAGGATGCCTCCTGTTTTAAAAAGAAGTGGGGCCATATTTAGTTTTATTTAATAGCCAGTGACCTCTAATGGCCTCAAAGAGTTGTTTCGCTCTCACTTCAGTTCTCTGTTTCTTCCCTGTTCCCTACATGACCTTTCTGTGTTTTTTTCAGTTTCCCCTTCTTGTACATTAGCAGTGGAAATCTCCTGGGCTGGCATGTACATCTCCTTGCAAGTTATGTGTTCAGTGGCTTGGCCCTTGGCCAAATGTAATGCCAGCCATTCCTGGGAAAGGCAGGGGCATATTAAGAATTAGTGCGTTAAGATGATTACACTTGGAGGGCAACACACAACATGGTTAGAGTGGTAGGCTGGGCTAGCTTTACATTTGTACCCACTGACTTTTGCACCCTTGGAGAAGGTACAAGGGAGAGTCCTGGTGAAGGTGTGCAGTAAGCACTGGAACAATAAACTGTTCAATACTTAACCTAAAATCTCTGAAGTTTGTATATTCTACCGTGTGTTTCAGATTTTGGAGTCATCATTTCAGTAACAGTGTAAGAACTTGCTTTACAGAGGTATAAAATAAAGGATGCTGATTTTTGTAAAGAGATTCTGCTGTGTAGTTCAAAAGAGTGTGCATTAATTATTATCTGTACAACACCACTTGTGGGGCTCTTTTTAACAAAATGTCACTCTGCCACTGTGGTTGTGTATCCATTTAGCATTTATCACCAGAGGTCTGCTTGCCATTTTTTAGCTACAGAATAAAGACATGATATTACAATTCATTTTTTGTCCTCTGTTCCTGGAGCATCTGTGGAACTTGCCACTTTAATATATTATTGAGACTAATTGTTCTGGGAGGTTGGTGATAACTATTCATTTAACAGTATCTGTGTGTGCATTCAGGAATGAGGATAAAATTACAATGTTACAATGTACAAAAATATAATACAGTGATCATCATGACACAGCATCTGTGAACGAGAAATCTCTTTTCATAATATGATGTTGCAAAAGCCAACATCTCATGAGGAAAGTCTCATGATGTCTTAAACTATCAGTCAGCTGCTACCACTCAAGCAAGGTTACTGGGTTTGGAGTTATTGGTACAGACCTATGTTTCAAATGTTTATGATAAGTCATAATATAAAGCACTGATTAAAAGAAAAGCAGCCTTGTGGTAAATGGGTGGTAACTTACACAGGAAAAAATAAGGTTCCACTTCAGGCACTTGGCAATCAAACAATCTGATTTCTAGCCACAGAGCTAAGGTTTGGTGTGTGATGTGATAAACAATTTAATCTCTTTGTCTTCTTAGTTTACTAGTGCATAATTTGAAGAAGAATCTCCCTGAAAGATTAAAATGAAGATTTCATAAAGTTTGAGATTCTTTGGTGAGAGAACCAATGTAGCAGTACTTTTGTTAGCTAATCTGGTGTCTTATCTTTTCTTGTTTGTTTGTTTGAATACTACTCTTTAGGCTTAAAGATGATGGCACTGGAACTCCTTATGACAAAGAATCAATGGCAATCATAAAACTGAATAATACAACTGTCCTTTATTTAAAAGAGGTGACAAAATTCCTCGCTCTTGTTTGTTTTGTCAGAGAAGAAAGCTTTGAGAGAAAAGGTATTTTCCTCTTTTCTAGTATTGCAATAATTTTCCCTTATATTACTGAGTTAATGAATAACTGAGGTTGTCGTTAGCTGACAACAGTTTCTAACTGTATCATAATTATTGAGGTAAGTACAGCTTGATAAAGCTTACATAACATTTTTAAAGGGATGAAAGTACTTGTGCAGGCATTAAGATGAGATGAAATCATAAATGTATTTGACAACTTTTGATATGAAAGCATTTGGAAGTTTACATCCAATGCAGTAAAGCTTCTACCTGCAACTGTAGATTGTGTTAGTTTATCTTGACTGACATTGATTTGTACCTTTTGACAACAGCATACACATTTGGAACAGCTTGCTTGCCATAACCAAGGGAAATTTTTTGAAACTAACTGATAGAATGTTCCTGCTTTTCTTATATCTGAAAGAAAGCTTTTGAAAAATTGCATATTTAGGACCTAGTCCTATTTCATAGTGCTTTAATGTTTTGCAGTTAAAGTACATAAAATTTCTTTGTTGTCTTTCTGTCCTTGGTCAAAATCAATACTGAACTCTTAGTTCATGACCTCTCTTCTCACTGCTACGATGTTCACTGAGTTGCTGGTCTTTGTGACATGCCCTGAGACCAAAACTCAGCAGCGGAAGAGCAAGCTGTCATCTGGGCTTGTGTGCCCCATCCTGTGATAGTAATTTCACCAGTCAGTGTTGGTCTGTTTATGAATGCTGTGCTTGTACCATGTCTGCGAGGCTCTTTGACAGCCTGTTGAGCTTTTGATAGAACTTAAACTGGTCAAATGTCTCTTCCATACCCCTACCACCTTTTTTGCCTATGAATGTTGGATACAGTCGCTTTCTGTTGTAAGCATAAAAAGTGTTATTTCTGCATACTTACTAACAGCACTGTTTCAGAAAGATACCATGTTGAATAAACATCCATTATGGTTTGTCCATAGCTGCGTGAGGTTGTTGTGTCTGCATAATTGGGACACTTGGTAGCCTTCACTCTTCCGCAGTACAGTTCTGGTATTACAATGGAGATGAGCTTTTTGTGCCTCATGAATTCCAAATAATATTTTGTCTGAACTGTAGGGAGATGGAAAACAATTCCTGGGAAAAAAACCGAAGTGTAACATGGTGGATTTAAACCACTTAAAAATATGTATCTCCTGTCAGGGAAATTGAAGTGGAAAATGTTGCAGTATTTGAGTTAAGAAAGCTTATGGTATTTATATTGAATGAGGTCATGAGCTCAGTACCAAAATTCTAGAATTGTATTATGGTATTACAGAATTGAATGTAGCACTCAGTCAGTCTTCCAATTGACTACCAATATGGCTTTACAGCTCTTCTGTGGGATCACATTCAGCCCACTGACACGGTATTGTTATCTGCCTATTATGTAAGTATCTAATCTAACAGCATGTCTATTGTGTTACTTTTTAATTACAGTGTAAGATGAAATACAGCTGGCTGAGATTTGGTAATAGTTCTGTCAAGTATCCATTTCAAAGTTTATGTATTGTCAAAAAATGAACATTTCTTGATTAATAGATGCTACTTATTTTTATCACAGCTATTCTGTAAAGCAGATTTCCAAAATGACACCATATTTTATGAAAGATTCCAGTTTTTCTTCTAGTATACTGAGCACTTCTTCAAAGTCCTTTATTAAATTAAGGATCTGTTATCTGCCAATGAACTTCTATTTGATTTCTCTTAACACTTGCAAGTATATTTAATAGCAGACACAGTATCAAGCTGTAATGCTTACTGAATTATTTGTATTTATCAAATGTGCTTTTGCTTAGCACAGAAAAAATTCCTGGACAGCTCACTGAATATGACTTCCAGACAGAGAGTATGGTATTTCACTAAACATAGAATATAAGCAATGTTTTCATTACCTTATTTATATGAATGTCTTTATTAATATGTAAAACATTTCTGTCTCTGTAGGTTTAATAGACTACAATTTCCACTGTTTCCGGAAAGCCATACAAGAAGTATTTGAAGTAAGAATGAAAGTAGTAAGGTCTCGAAAACATCAAAGCCACCTGCAAAAAAATAAAAGACCCACTCCAAATGGGACACCAAGAATGCCACTGTAACTGAGGTTTTCTGGCAATGTGGCAAGCAAAGTTTTCATGAAGTTGACGTGACTTCTGCATCTCATTGCACTGAGTGAAGAGGAAAACAAATGGGACTGATGTATTATATGAATTTTCCCTGAACGTTCAGAAAGCACTGTTTAAATATTTTTATCCAATCAGTTTTTTCATATAGTGAGCACTTTGAGCAAAATGTTGTATATATAAACATTGAGGTGAGCACTTGTAAGAATTTTCTTAATATATGCTGTAAACCTTTTTCATGCCATATTAAGAAAAAACAGCTGTGACAGAAATACTGGGTACATAATTTGCACTTTTTCATGTTTTCCTTGTGGACTTGGACTTTGATAAACTTAGTTTTTATGGTGATTTTGATGCATGGTGTCAGGTAAAATGTATGCTGTAGTTTATTTACCTGCTACAATCAAATTGGTTAGTAAACAATTAAGAAAACTTGGTACAATGCCTTTTTAAATTTGTGACAGCTAATACCTAACATTCATACAGATCTAATTTCATATATTTTTCAATTTGTAAACTGAAGAATAATATTGAAGTATTACAGCAATAAGCACCTTACCAGGGATCGTAACTGGTAGGTAAATACTAGCTTTTATAAAACAGGCTTTTGGCCAAATTTCATTTGGAGTTCTCCTTAACACTGGTCATGCCCTCTCTTGGGTCTGGTTTTATTATTTACCTCAGCATATACCACTAAAATACCTTTCTATAAAGATGATTGTTTTGTAAAATGGCTCTATGTTGCACTGGTATTTTTATAAGGCTTCAGAGGAGTATGTTGTATCTGTACAGCTGGATTTACATTGCTAAGTTTGTGTCAAGAGCCTGCGTATGTACAGTTGGTGCAATGAAGAATCTGTATGTATTTCCACCCTGGCATTCTGATGTACTGATAAGTCATAAAGGTGTGAGCACTGGCTTCTGATTCCCTCTGTCAGGGGTACATCTGTGATTGAAATCAAGACGAGACCATTAAAATGAGGACTGGACAATCCACCTGCTGTAATAATCAGCGTACATCACTACTTTCTATTTTAATATTGAACATGGGCAGATTTACCACAGGATCAGCCAGGAGAGCAGAGGACTCTTAAATCTAAAAAGAAGTTACACTTACTTTCCATGTTCTGTATTCAGTGTTTTTGTTTAATTAGTGATACAAAATTATAATTTCTAGATGGGAGGGAAACTCCAGTTTTTACCAATTGTATGCACAGTCTAATGGTTTTGTTGGCAGCTTTTGGGAGTGAGAAGAACTTGACCAGAATGGGAGGCAGCTTGCTGTACACCAGAAACAGGTAAGGGGAAATGTACTTCATTCACAGCTAATCTGCCCCTAGCCAAAATAGCTCTGGAGGAGGGCAGGAAGATAGAACCAATGGCTCTGTCAAGAGATGTGTGATAAGTAATGCAGTTCTAGGGGCTCAGGAAGGTAAGAAATACCTTAATAGTGAATAGTGATAATAGTGAAAACCACTGATCCTAGTGCTGGTGTGAAGAACAGTGACAGTAGCTGTAGTCAAATCAGAGTGTTTCAAAAACACAGAGTTCAGATTTCCTTTTGGTACTGTCACCACCCATCATCTTAGTTGAGGGCAATTCTTCTGACTAGCCCCTCAGTTAAAGTAATGCAAAGGTGTTTGCAGAGTTCACCAAAGCAGTGATGGGTAAGAGACACCTTTTGGCAGCTTTCCAGTCCACAGGACTTTCATTGAAGGGCTGCCGTAATTTCTGGCCATGTGTTTGTTTTTCATTTTGTTGAGATCCCCCACTGGGTCACAATCTCTGTCCTCCCTTTGCCCCAGCAGGTGTAGGTGGCTATGTGGGACTAAGAACACCTACCAGACTGGGCCAGATTTTTTTTTTTAAGGTGTAAATTATCTCATCATAGTGGCTATGGTATGAGTCATAACTAAATGTAGCTTCCATATATTTGGCCTGAGTTCTATGTAGCCATGCATGCCCTTGCATTAGAGACCATCAACTTGTTTTTAAGACAGTTAAGTTACCACTTGTAGTCCCCTCTAGAATTTGGAACAGACTATCTAGCATAATTTAGTGAAAGTGACTTTAGCTAACATAAAACCTCCAATTCAGTGTTATCAGAGTAAGTGTAATTTTCATCAGATTACTTATGTTTCAAATATAAAATTGAAAAAATGTTAAAAATTTGTTCGTTTTTAACTTTGGTATTTTCAGGTTAGGTTATGACTCATTTCACTTTTGAGTAATCATTTTCTGATGTTCTAGCTGAGGTGATTGAACACTGAGTGAGGCATGCAAGGTTCTTTTTACAAACATATTTTAAAACTTGCTTTTACTTTAAAGATTTCCTTCTAAATTTTATTGAGATTCTAGTTTTTATTTTAAAGAAATTAAATACCCCAAGTGCTACAAGAGACACTTAAGGCAGTGTTGATATACCTTTTCTAAAATTAGAAACTGTGGAAGAAGTAATTACTTACCAAATAGTCCAGTATTTCTAAAGTACCTGATACGTGAGTCTCCATTTCTTATTTGTCATTGAGGTTGACTAGAAATGGTAGGGACCATTAATGAACAAGCCATGTCTTTTTAAAACACTGGTTTACAATAAACCCAAACCAATTTAGTATCCTGTAGACATTTTAAAGTCAGGAGCTAGATAACATAAAATATTGGTTCCAATAACTTGTTATAGTTGAGGAAATCCCTGTAAGTAATTCAACAGGCAGCAGCTCAGAGTGTGCGAAGGGTTCTCTGAGGAGTTCAAATGCACCTTTGAGCATGCACTGGAATGGCTATTTAAAGTGTTACAGTGCTGGAATATGTTTCTAAAATCCGGTGATTACCAACATGCTGTGCATTAGCATGGAAATGTAATTGGCAGGAGCAAACTACTCTGATAAAGCATAATTCAAATGGATCATTTGAGCTCCCATGTTTCATGATAGAACAATTTTTTTTCCCACTAAAACAAAAATTCTGTGGTTTCTTGCATGTGAAATTGCACTCCTGATTATTTGATACTAAGGGAGTTCCTTCTGTGAAAGTACTGCAGCAATTTTTAAAAGAAATGTTGACCTATGAACTGCCTCCATCTTTATATGCATCATCAGATTAAGTGGAGGAATTAAAGAAAATAACCCTTGTCATTGTATAAAGTAGCAACTGCTTGCTTTAATGACATATTTACTGTGCTGTCATTTGCAATAGTCATTGTAGAATATTTTTTTCTTGAACACTGAAGTTTTCCTATTTTTGTACTGATGATGTACATGACATCATGTCATGATTTTTGTGCTGCACCTTTGTCCTCTTCAATGGACAGATACATTAACATCAAAATTTCTTACTCAGATTCTAAATGTTTATCAATAGCTGCATGTGAATTTACTCAATTACAGATAAACACATCAAATTCTCCCGTTTCAGCTGTGCGGAAAATGGGAAATAAGCTTGGTTGGGAAGTTCTTTTGGGCTCCTCTTATATGGTGGCATATGGTTGACATCCCACTTGATTTCTCACTGTATTAATATTTGCATATTAGCTCATGCACATATCTTCAAATAGCTACATTTAAAAATGACACTAGCAGATGGCTGCTTTTAATTTGTTTTCTCCCTGGTATCTTCGGTGTTACCTTTCTCAGTTTGCTATCTCTGAATTTCACATTTTGCTGTAACCAGGTTTGATAACCAGTCTCCTTGGTTCCTGCCAACCTATTCCCTTTGGCTTGTAGGCATTATAAGCCACAGGCTAGGTCTTGAGCTAAAGCCTACTGAAAAATACTGAGTACAAAACCATCTAAATTGTAAAAAATCCATTGCTTACTATTAACATCCCTAAAAGACTCAACATTTATGTAATCCTGGTTTGTATGCATGCCATAAAATATGTATTCATATTGAAGTTACAGTTTTTGTTCACAGTTAGGTTTTAAACATTTCTTAATCATGTCCAGAACGTATTTTAAAATTTAAAAAATATATAAATATATCCAGGACAAAACCCCCGAGTGCAGCAGTCTATCACAATGTCTCTTGGACTAAACTAACATATTTTTGATGAGGTAAAAGATTTTCATGAGACTAGTCAGAGAAGATACTCTACTGAATATTTCCCTGTATACCTGGACCTGCTACAAGTAAGAGGGATTATTTATTTCAGAATTGCTGAATAGCAGGAGAAAATGAGAAAAAACCCAGTGATGTCCTTTCTTTAAAAAAAAAAATAAATAAAACCAAAACCAAACCCAACCAAAATTAAAAAAAAAAAGCCAGCAACTAACATGCACTAGCCTAAATTGAGAAGCATTGGATTTATTAGACACATGGATGAGTGCAAACATGAGAGGCAAAAAAAAGTACAGCGTGACCAAAGGTACAGTGTGTAGGCCAGAATCTTTCAGTGTATTCAAGCTGCCTTACACAAAATGTTTTGGTTGGATATTTGGAGGAATATCTTCACAGAAAGAGTGATTAAACATTGGAACAGGCTGCCCAGGGAGGTAATTAAGTCACCATCCCTGGAGGCGTTTAAGGAAAGACTGGACATAGCACGTAGTGCCATGGTCTAATTGACCTGGTGGTGTTTAGTCAAAGGTTGGACTTGATGATCCCAGAGGTCTTTTCCAACTGAATTGATTCTGTGGTTCCATGAAAATGTATACCAAGGAAAGATAATGGGTTTATCACAACAGAGTCAGCCACAGGGAGGTGATGTGAGTGAGGTCGGTTCCACCACATGGTCCTCAAAGGTCCAAGTAGTTGACAGGGAGCAACAGGACAGTATCAAAGCTGCCTTTCCTATTATAGCAGGATTTACCCTAAAAGCCATTCTGAACTGTGCTGAACTGTAGTGTCAGTACAAATATGAGTATAAACCATATGAACACATTCACACTGGAAATAAAAAAGAACTCTAAAGCAGGAGAGCAGCACAGGGAGAGCAAACAGCCTGACTACATCCAAGAGGAACCTCAGCTTGTCAGTGAAAATGGGTGTAATTCATGGTGTGTCAATTCCTCTAGAGTGCTAGCATCAGGGAATGCTACAGTCTTAACTCACTTGCTCATCAGCACTGCAAGTTTCTGACCCAGATGAACTCATGTTTGCATTTAGTGTTTATGTGCCAGGTAGGTGCCCACTCAGCCAGTTCACTCCATGCATCACTGCAAATTCTTGGTCTTCAAAACTGGGCTACCTCCTTACTCCTTCCCAAGTCTCCTATACCTAGTGCATATTTCCTTGATAAATACTGCCCTAGTCCTTCCTCAGCTTTCCCTTATCCATACAAAACAATCACCCAACAGTTTGGGAGCCAGTAGTGCTTTCAGACTCCTTCACAACTAGTGCTGCAAGCTCTCTTCTGCAGCTGGAGCTCCTCTTAATGCTGCTGATAAAACTGCTTAATTGGATGGAGTGATGGATGCCCCAGCAATAAACTTAAAACCTTTCAGCAGCACTTCTGGGGTTTCTAGGAGCCCCACCATCCAGTGCTATCATTCAACTCCAACTTGTTCTGAGGTTAAGTCAGCCATGGATTGAATTCTCCCTTTGCTTATGCACATCCACATCTGGGTTTGGGGCTACTTTGATAATGAGAGCCATCTGGGCTGTGGGAAATGTAACCTGTTTCAACTCCTTTTGCAAAGCAGTATACAGAGAGAACAGTTGTGCCTTCTGGGAAATCCAGTAGTGCCAGATCAAAAGGTCCTGGCACCATCTTTGTCTCCAAACCCTGTGCTGAGAAGTGGAACCATATTCTGTTTCTCTGCAATGCCCTTTTCAAGGACTGAATTGTCTTCTTGTGAGCCAAATCGTCTGATCCACAAATTGCTTCTCTTTCACTACTCCCTTTGCAGCTGCTTCAACTTCTTTGGACTGCCAGTATGCCATCATGCTGTCTTGGTCTCATATCCTAAGTGTTGAATGCAAGTTTTGCAGAAGAGGCACACAAATTAACTCACTCCCACCAGTCCTGTTCCCCTTGCTCAGCACTGTTTCCAGCTCTGTTCCTTCAGTAATTTCATATTTCAATTCCACGTTTTCTGTCTATAAAGCAGCAGTTGTCATTTTTTGTCAAATTTTGCATTCTTCATAAAGTCCATTATGCAGAAACTTGATTATTGGCTTTAAGTTTAGTATTCTCTTGACAGATTATAAATGCCTTTCTGCTTTACTCAGTACACCAGCTCCCATGAACTAAATGCATTCATAAAAGTTCCTTAGGATGGAAGAAGTTTTTTCCTTATTCCCTTCCCTTCTTATATTGCTACAATTAATAGTCCCCATAAAAATCCAAGCCATAAATCTGTAATTTGAATAGTTATGACAACACCAGACTGCACAATTGTTTTTAGCTTTTGTTATTTCTCTTTCAGAGTAACAGTAGCCTCTGCAGCCTGCATCCCCTGTGAGTCTCCATCCCCATGAGTCAGCCTGCTAGACGCTTTTCAACAAGGGAAAAAAAAAGCATGCAAGCAGATACAATTTAGCAGTGTAAAGTTTTATTTATTGGTTAATATGGGTAGCTATGACTAGCAAGCTACTAGACTAACATGCTCACCTCCCCATGCAAGACAACAGACGAGTATTCTCTGGCTCAGTGTCACCAACTGTTATCTTTTGACTCCCTGCCTTTTCCTTCCGGTATCTGACACCTTTTTAACACTGCTGCCTTTTCCCTGCCCCATGTGTCAATAGCCCTATCTCCATCTCTGGGTCTGGCTTACCTTGTGTGGCTCTGCTGTGCAGCTTTCTCTGAGAGTGCTGAACCAAGGCTCTGGGATGTAGTCCTACCAGGGCTGGGTTGTGGAGCCCAAGCAGCTGAAAATGCAGATGAGAGTGACCTGGTATCAGGCAGTGGAGATCAGGTCAGTACAGTCAGCTGGAGCCCAGAGAGAAATGCAGTTTGCTGGAAGCTAGACATGTTTGGTCAGCAGAGCCACTCTCTGTGCTCTCCCGACTGTTGTGATTAGGGCTTTAGTCCAAGTGTCTACATGCATCCCTTGTGTCACTGAAGGCACTCTGGACACTTCACCGGGCCTCGTGCTGCTGCTTTGTTCAGAATGGCACCAGTATCCCATACCTTTCTGCTCTGTGTGGATATCTGGCATACCTTAGGATACCTCAGACAGCATCAGATGCTTATGTGTATGCAATTGAATCAAGTCCCATATTTCCATTAACCATGTGAGAAACTCCTGTGTGTCCCAGGTATCTACCGGGGGTGAAGACAGCTGGTAACTCAATATATCTTGGTTGATGACACAGTAAGCTTACACTGCTTGGTAAATGTTTTTTGAGGAACTTTAAATAAGAGCCTGCTCACCAATCCTTTATTGCTAAGTCAGTCAGAGCTGTATGCAAGCAGGGACGTGCAAGTGCACAATAAAGTGGTGAGTAACAGTTTTGGAATGGATGGGGTGGAAAGACTACTTGATGGCAGTCCAACAGACATAACCCTGATTGCTTTGCCTCTGTCTGATGTGTAATTGTGAGGACAGGTGCTCCCTTTGCAGAAGAAAGCTTCTGGGAGTAAGTTAAAGTGAAGGGGAACTCACATACAGAAAAAGTAACAAGAAAATCTGAGGCCTGAAGCCCTAAAGAGATAATGAAAAATTGGCTACATGGGTCAAAGGCTGTGCCCAGCCTTTTCTCCTTAAATAGTGGCACTGGAGTAAAATATTTTTTAATCTCGGTAGTTTGCAACTGCCTCCAGCTATCTAATGTGCTCTGCAATATGCACCAGAGAAAATTTCTGCCACTATCTATAGCTGCTAAAGATAGAGTAACTAAATCAGGGAGGTTCAGAGTTGTAAACAGCTGTTACTTGGACACAGCTTCAGCTTTGACTTGGGTCTTTGCACATGTCTTCTGAACCAGGAAACCATCTGAACTATTACAGCAATGATGCCAGAAGATTGTGAGTCAACTGATTGGTGTGACTCTTCATTCTTCAGGGAGTAAAGAAGAGGTGAAACTATTTTGACTTCACATTGTGAAACATCTTGTTAATCCACACTAACTCTGCACCAACGGTCCAGATCAGGCAATCGCTTGCTACGTCAATTAAAGCAATCTGGTAACTTCTTTCCCCACTATCTTTCTTCATTTCTGAAATAATGCTAATTAAAAGTCAGCTGGCAAAGCCCCCTGTTTTCTGAGATGGTTGCCTTAAAACTAAGCTTGAAGAACAGACAGTAATTGCTTTCCTGAGAGGCACCATCCATCTGTGCAATTGCTACAGGGCATTGGTTACACAATGCCACACTTGTTTTTATCTATGAGGAGGAGGTGCACTTGTTGAATCCAGATTTACAAGGTCTGAATTCACACAGAGGATTTTAAAAGCTGAGACTGTATTAGTCACAATGAGTACCATGAAGATTTTTCTTGCAAGTAAGTCATATCTGTTCCCACTGACAATATAGGCATATGAATATTAGATTCCTTATTCCATTAAGAGTTTAATTCTGCAGCCAACTGTCTGTCTTTAAAGGCTAGCATTATAAATGAAGCAAACCCTTCTAGATTTTGTGAATTCATAAAAGCAGAGTGTGATTGCTCTGTACAAAGAACTGTTGTATTATCATAAGCTTCTGTGATCTCAAACCTTCTCTAGAATAAATAATTCCTAGCTGAATTTATGAGACAGCCTACAAAGCATACAAACCCCACTCTGAACTGACTTTAGATAATCACCTAACATATTTATACACTCATCTCATACAATTATACAACCTGCACAGAGAAATAAATAGTAGTTCAGTGTCACATTACCTAGCATAATTCCCTGAGATTTGTAAGAACATAGACTGATGCATGTTTTTGTGCAAAAACTGAACCCCTGTGTCACACAGGTGTTCTGCCTCCCAGAGAAAGGGGAGGCTTTGGGAGTAGCTCTCTTTTTGTAGGCTCCTGCTGGATGCTTCTTTGTGTGCATCCCCCCAGCTCTGCATCCTGATCTTTGTGATTCCCATTCCTACTGGCTGAGCTCCCTTCTTAGACCTTCAAATCAGTTCTTCAAGGATGTTCCTGTTAAAAATAAGAGGCTATATTGACTGAAATGCTTGTAATTCTTCTAAACTGGGAGCAAATGCAGGATACATTTCTCTCAGGTATAGAGAGCTATGTATATCAGATGCAGCTATACATACATACATACATACATACATACATACATACATACATACATACATGCAAAAATCCCTAACTAGGGTGGTCTAGAACACAGAGGACTTAGCTTAATCTCCCTTTGCAGATAACTCAAAAATGCAGGAGGTTTTAAACATGGTTTGTTGGGTGTACAGCTAACCTCTATTCCAGGCAAGAGGAACTCCCAGTTCTCTCCATCTGCTATAAAGTGAGCCTCAGGAATCACCTCAGAAATCTGTATCCATAGTTTGCAAGTGTTCAGCAGAATTCTGCCCATATGTTTACTCTGACTTGGCCTTTCTTTCACAGTAGAAACACCTTCAACTGAAAAATTATTAATTTTATCAATTCTTATGATTGTCATTAATTTTGTAATATTTTTTTGCACCAAAAAGGCCTATATGATACTTTGCTCTGAAGCTAGGTGGATCTATCAGGGTTTTCATCCAAAGATATCTAGAGAAAAAGGTACACATTAACATGAGTAAAAACTTTCAGTACAGATTCAAAATCTTTGTTGCAGCAGTGTTCAGGCAAACTTTCAGTTTCTGTGTGCTTCAGCTCAGCATGTTTATTTTTTCACCAAATAAGATCATATGACAGGATACACAAGCTACATGAAGTGCTGCCAGCATGTAGGATTTGACTGCAATTTTGCTACTATATTTAGTGTTTGGTTTTAAAACCCCAGAAGTTCTAGTACAAAATGGCTTCTTCCTGCAAAAGTCTAAACAAAAGGCAGATGAAAAATCCAAAGGGTATTTTTAACCAGAGGCAGGAAGAGGAGGGAGGCTGCTGCTTCTGGACTGGCAACACTGACTGTGCAAGAGCTCTGCAGTGCCAGCTCCTCATGTGCCCCAAGCAGCTGCTGAGATGTGGGGTTGGGAATTAACCCCCAGGTCTCTAACTGTATGCTGACTACCTTGCAGGAATCAGCAGTTTCATCTGGCAGCTCTGACTTTTGACTAATAGGACATCTGAAAATTAAAGCAGTCTTGTACTGCTAGCTCTGCACAATACCTCATGGCAATTCCCCCAGCTCCCAGCCAGGCCGCTCTGTAGCTTGCTTAAATGGGGAAAATGTGCACCTCCTTTCAGGGCATTTCTCTTGCTTTAAGTTTATTCAGCTCATTTTCAACAGTGCTTAGCTTTCATGCAGTTAGAGGGACTATATATCTTTTTTTAGCTGAAAACCCAAGTTTCACATTCACTGCAGGTGCTTCCTCCTTGAACTATATAAAATGACACTGTAAGTGCATCCAAGGGTCAAAGGCCAGAGCCCAGAAGGCAAAGCTGAACTCCACATTACACTTAAGTAGTTCATAATAACCACTTTATTCATGTTATAATACAACTTCAAAAATTATCTTCAACCAAAATAGATTCCAGAACTTTTTACATGGAAATCCAGATTTCCAAATGGAAAATACCTCTCTCCTACTTTGGGGAAGGACACAATTTAGTGACAGATTGTCCAAATGCCCTTCTCCATCTGCACAGCAAGGTGGCTCTGGAAGACAAGGAAAGATACTTACGACCAAAAGAGTTTGTGAACCTGACAGCCGATCCCTGCAGCTCACTGTCTCAAGTAGTCTGATCAACCATTCTTAGCTAGAAATGCTGAAATGTCATCAAGAGTTGTTGGCCACTTAATGTACTCTAGGGTGCTTTTGCTGTAAGAGGGAACCCCAAGGTCTGATGCCATCTTTTCCCATCTCTATATATTAATGACTCCTTATATTATCCACAGTGCTTTGTCCTGTAAAAAGGACAATCACTTTGCCCCTTTGAAAATTCTGCTAGTTGTTCAGGAGGAGTGAAGTTGCTTTCTTTACTTATTGCTGTTACCACATCACTGTGCAACAGAACAGGAAAGGAAAGACTAACACGATGTTTTGTAATACTGAGAGAAAAAATGATGGGGTGAAAAATGTGTACCTACTCAAATGTTTTTATTTACAACTCTTTGCCATTGCTGTTCAATCAAAGTGGGAAAAAGAGAACGAAAACACCAAAACAAAAAAAAAATTTAAAATATGAAGAATATAAAAGTAAAATGAAATTAAGAACAATTTATTTGACAGATGAAATTAAGGACAATGTGACCTAGATATGAGCTTCAAAATTATGCTGAAGACAAGTATGTAAGAGGTTGTTTCTTATTTACAGCTTGTACTGAAACAAAAGGAAGCAGAGACTGCTGAGATTCTGACCACTTTAATTTAGACATTCTCTTAGCTGTATGTTCTTAGAAGTCCTATCCTAAATCTGTTACACCTCTAACCAGGTGGAAGAGAAATGGTTGTAAGATGTAAATCTCTCTCTGTCACTGTGATATGGAAAAGGTGGCAATCGAGTCAAGCTCTTGCAGACAATTCTTGCCTAAAATAATAATCATTGATACGTGACACCATTTCAGTCTTTCATGATCCTGAAAACCAACAAACAAGATGCTACTACGTCTGACAATGAAGTCTGTGGGGCGGGGAGTGCGTTTGGTCTGTGGGGTCCTTTTCCAAGCCCCCAGTTTTGAAACCCACCGAGACCCGGAGGCACCTCGCCCCATCACCTCTGCGGCCGGGGCGGAGCCGAGCCGGGGACGCAGAAGGGACATTTTCGCTCGTGCAGCCACCGCGGCCCCACCGCCACAGCACCACGTCTCCAGCCGGTTCCGGGGCCGGTTCCGGGGCCGGGGCGGGGCCGGCGCGGCAGGTGCCTCCCCCCGCGGTCACGGCGGAGCTGTCGCCGCCGCTGCCACGTCAGGGGAGTGTCCCGAGGCGAGGCGGGCTGGGCCGGGTCCGGCCTTCCTCCTCCGCCCCCTGCCCCCGGAGCCGCCGCGGAGGGAGCGAGCGGTGCCCGCTGCCATGGAGGCCCGGTACAACCTCAAGAGCCCGGGTAGGCGGCGGCCGCGCCTTTACGGGCTGCCGGGGCTGCCGCTGGTGGCCTGTGGCTCGGGGGCCGGGGCCGGGGCCGCGGCGGGGAGGAGGGCCGGGGGTCTGCGCCGGGGCGGTGGGTTCTCTGCGCCGGGGCGGTGGCGGTGTTGAGGCGGAGGCCTGCCGGGTTCGGTTCGCCTTCGCGGTGCGATGGGGTTGAAACCTTCTTCTTCGAGCTGTAATTCGGTTCAAAACACCCTGACCGCCAGGTCTGTGTACGTGTCTGCGTGCCCACGCATTTTGGCGGTTCGTGAAAACGTAGCTTTGAACGTTTAGTGAGGTTGCCGTGCCCTGTTCCCCCGAGCATCGCCTTCTCTCTGAATAGGTGCGTGTGAGGGGACGGCTTGCCAAGGGTAACTTGGCCTGTGCGGCGTCAGTTTGTTTTGCAGAAGTGTTGCTGCACAGGCTCTGTTTACTTGAGCGTCTGTGTTTGTTCACATGTTTGGTTTGACATGTTTGCATGTTAGAATTCAGGCCTATAACTCCTGGGCTCTCTTTTGAATCCTTGAAGTGAGAGAGACGCCTCAAGAGACGTGGAGAAGGAGCGCTGGAAGGGAAGGTTTTGATTCCTAGGAAGCAAAGAGTGGACAGGCCACGTCCCCCCGCATGGCTGTGTTGGAGCAGTGGCCTCTGACCGGCTGTGCCAGGGCTTCACCTCCTGGCAGCTGCCTGCACAGCCCGAGGCCTGGCACTGCCGAAACAAAACCTCTTGGGCAGCTTTGTAAGGGCTGGTAGGGTTTGTGTGTGGGTTGCTGTCCTGCCCCTGCTTTCCCCTAGCCGGGTGTTGAGAAATAGGCATTATCGGCTTCATGTTATTGTGACGAACAGTGGCTTTGTTTTTAAATCATACCGTCCTGTTACCAGCATGAGAGGTGGGGAGAAACTGAATGTTGTGATGACTTGTACCTTACAAATGTCAGTGACACGCTTGTTTACAAACAGATCTCTTAAGGATGATGTGTCTATTGCTGAATTATGTCCCTTAGCCTCACACCCAAGTTGCATAACTGAAAGATATGGAGGATCACTCAGCAAATGATGAACTTGTTGTCATTTAAAATACCAGGAAGGAATACTTTTTTTTAGGGAGATATGCAGGATGTGTGGCATATGTGAATTTACAAGGCCACCCAAACAAGCTCACTGGTTGTGGTTCGCCACGTCATGGGAAACAGTGGTGGTGTGCTGTATGACAAGCACCTGGGATCTGGGTGGGGAGGACAAATACTTGTGGCTTAATTTATAAATGTTCTTCCCCTTTATTGTTACTTGTCCCCACTATATTCAAGAGAAAATTGCCTTTACTGGAATTGATTTTCAGCACCTGTTGGTGCTGAAAAACAGCTGTAACTAGCTGTTCCATAGTAAAATGAACTTTATTACTTCTCCAAATTAAACATGTTCGGTTACATATTAATATATTAAACTACTTCTTTCCATATAGGTAGTGAAAGTTTGTAAATTATATAAAAAACTTTTAAAATTTCTATAATGATTTAAAACATGGATTTCAGTAGTCAATATGTGCAAAATCGTTCACTGAACAGGTGGGCAAAAAGCTGTTGAATAAATATAAACAAATATTTTAAATAAATACTGTTTCTTTACCAGTTGTCCATTAAAATGAGTTGAGGTAATTATGTATAGCCACTGCTTTTAGTCTGGCATTTTACTTGCTAACCAGGTATTTAAGCATATGCAATTACTTAATGTTGCTGTATATGTTTTACAAATTCCTATCTTTTTCCAGATACCTGTGCACTATAGTGGTTGTATTTTACTCTTGCCATTCAACTGAAGGCTTATGATGGAACTCTAGAATATTCTAATATTAAGGTGGTTTCAATTAATGTAAAGGCACTAAAATACATAAAAAGAAGTCCACCATATTTTCTATTTCAAGGGGTTGTGTCATCTGTGGACTGAAGGGATTACTTTGGTAACTGAGCCCTCTAGGGCTTTAGAACAAGTAGCTGTACTCATGCCTGTTGTTGTTGCTTTGCCTTTAATAGAGGAAGAACCAAGCTGCTAACCTTTAGGTCAGCTTTAGGGATTTGGAACATGCTGTCTTAGACAGAGTGGAAGAAGTAATCGTTTTGTACCTGTACAAGAGGCTTCTACTGTTGAAATCTGCTTTTGGACTTGAGCAAACGGCAAATGGTGACTTCATCTGCTCAGTAGTTTTTAAAAGGGCAAATCCTACTAACCCTTTTAGTATAAGTTGCTTTAATCTAATGTTGTAGATGAAAACACATTTTAAATAGGAAAATAATTGTTAAAAGAAACATGTGCCTTTATTGATCTTTATTTTAAGCCAAATTCTGCTACAGAGTTGTGAAGGAGCTGAAGTTCATCTGTGGTTAATACGTGGCTCCCTCTTCTGTGAATGTGCTAGACCAGATTGATGAGTGGGGATTGGTTGGGCTTTCCATTGCCGTACTTTGTGTGCTCTCAAGCAGACCACAAAAGAGCAATATTGCCACACATCTTTGTCCTGCTGCTGACTGCTCCTAGGCAGTGTGTTCATCTTCTTCCTTATCCGTGTTTCTACAGCCAGTTAGTTCATCCCAACATATCTGAAGGATGGTAACTCTCCACAACACAAAGCAAGTTGTTCCCACGTCTCTGTCGATGAGAGGCAGCGCAGCTCTGGCCCATCTCAGTTTGCCATAGGTACAGGCCATGGCCAGTGCAGGTCTGGGATGGCCAAGCAGCTCCTGTCACTTACTCTGTAAGAGCAAGGAGCCATGAGGGCATTCACCTGATGCTGTCTTCTCAAACTGCTTATGAACTTGAGTTTCTTTTTTATTTCTTCACAAAAAGACCATTAATTTTGGAAGGGATGAAATTTCACACTCCACACTTCAAGCTTCTTTGTATTGCTTCTATAAGGCAAAGCCTTGTAAGCTGTTGCTTCATATTTTTGTGTGTATTTTTGGCAGTTGTAAAAGGGCAAGCTATTTTCTGTCTTAGTATTTCAAAATGGATTAATCAATGTATATCAGCCTGCTACCACAGGACTGATAAAAGTTCTCCCATCAATATTAAAGGTCAGCTGGCTAAAGTACAGATTTCATCTTCTTCACGCCTCAGGAAGATCCCTATTTTCTGAAATTTACAAGACAGCTACTTGCAATAATCTCTTTACTTCTTTTTTCCCCCAATAGCTGTGACCCTTAGCCTGCTGTAAGATCAGACACCAAATCTTGTAGTCACTGCTCTTGTAGTGACAATATCTTGCTTTTGCGTAGGCTGTGACCAGGCATCTGAGTGGGTATTTGCACAGACACTTGAAGAATTATGAACAACTACTTACAGTGCCTCACACAGAGCCCACAACCAACCATGCTTTTTAGTTTCTGGGGGGGCAGGGTTTGTTTTGCTTTCAGCAAGCCATCTCATTGAGCATTTGATTATCGAGGGCCCTGGAGGCCTAGGGAGAGCATGTGGAGGGAGGCATGGCATGCTGGCCTGCATTTGTTGCCCAGGGGCACTGCTTTGGGATCCTGAAGGCACAGGGAGCATAACAACGCTGAGATTGTGATCCTCTTAGCTGTCATCTTCAATATGATTACTGCTTTTCCTGTACTTCTTTCTCCACTGCTTATTTTGTACAAGTAAGTGTTCTGTGCCAGCAAGCATGCATCAGTTCTTTGTTAACAAAACAGGGCTAATAGGTTAGCTCTCTTAGCTCTTCTATTAGCTCTGTTTTGTTCTGTTAACAAAACAGAGCTAATAGGAAATAGCCAGTAGCTGTTGTGCTCCTTAGTATCTTCCATGTATGAAATAAGGGTAGATTGTTTAAAAATAAAAAGTTGAACAGATGTTAAAAATTTATTAAGGCTGAAGAAATTTTTTGGTCTTAGCATGTTCAACGAGCACCTTGGATTTTGTAAGTTTTATCTCCCTTATGTTGACTGAACAGTTGTTTCCAATTGCAACTACAGCAAGAGTACTGTACTTCCTGCTGCCCTGAGGGAAATGAGGACTAAATGTTGGCCGTTTCTGAGGGTGAAAGGAAAGCAAGACAAGACTAATTAAAAGTTTTTTGTGTTTTTTTAATAGTTGTTAATACTTTATATGAGTACAGGAGGCTTGTTGATCATGTGAAAGAATGTACATGAGGCTGTGAAGATGTAAGCAGCTATTCAGGAGGTTTATGGGTCTTGAGAAAGGATGTGTCTGAGACCCTGAGGATGGAAAACAGCTGGTCTGTCTCTTGGCAAATGGTGTTTCCATTTGTTTTGTAGAAGAAGTCAAAGGAACTGCCAAAGGAATGTCCTGGTCTTGGCTGGGATGGAGTTAATTTTCTTCCTAGTAGCTGTTTCAGTGCTGTGTTTTGGGTTTGTTTCTATTAGTTTTAGTTCACAAATGATCATACATCATTCACAGGTTCTAAGCTGTCCAGGAGAATCACATCTACAAGGTGACACATAGGTCCTAATGACACTGTGCAGGTTGCAGTGAACACATCACTTAAAGTGGGTTTTTTTTTTTTACTTAAAATGCCAAAGCTCATCAAGTGCTGTCATTTTACAAGACACCCTAGGTACTTTACACATAAACTTAATCTTGATGGATTTTTTAAATGATGTGATAGATTCTTTATGCACTGGAACTGCTGGCAGTGTGATTCACTGTTATTTTTCCCCTGACAAGAAATTTAAACATTACCTTTAGTAAATGAAATTTTCTTTTAAATGCCAATGCAGTTTTGCTTCCCAGGTG
This sequence comes from Dicaeum eximium, assembly GCA_013396995.1. NCBI lineage: Eukaryota > Metazoa > Chordata > Aves > Passeriformes > Dicaeidae > Dicaeum > Dicaeum eximium. Next base: position 874,831 of record VWZP01008070.1, on the reverse strand, counting down.
GTTGGGCTGCTGTGGGGACTGGTGATTCAGCAGGTGACTCTCTGCACTGTGACCTCTGAAGTCACTTGCTGTCTGCACCAGCCCTGAGTCAGGCACTCTTGGCTCAATGGTCAGGTATAAAGTGGAGGGCGGAAGAAAACAAAGCCAGCTGGATTTAAGAAGACCCTCCCAAAATGTCATCCATGACACATCCCTGTAATTGAAGGGACTTGATGGTTTCTCAAATGGTTTATGTGATTTCATTTTTCAAAGCTTTTTCTATTATTGCTGTCTAATATTTTTCCTAATTGTAGATAGTAGCCTCATTAATAGAAAAATGCATAACAAAGATGACTTGTGTTTTACTAATCACTTAAGTGAATTGTGTAGTTATATAAGTTTCTCTGAGATGAAGGCTTTTATGAGAGTTTTACTTCATTTGGAAAACCTGTATTCAATAAATAAATTACATCCTTACTTGTGCTGTTTTGCTCAGCAGAGCTGTAGGGAAAAAGTTTCTACTACTTCTCTATTTCTTCTGAGTAGACCTCTAAATCTTGCTTAAAGTGAAAAAAAATAATAATAGCAGCCGTAACTAAAAAGGTAGGAAATATTTGCCAAAGCAGTAAAAGCTGTCAGGTTATTTTATTCTTCTTTTCCCAGCTTAGATAAGTCAACTTGAAAGATTGAGAGATCTCTAGCTTTATGCCAGCTATTCTGGATTCCATTATTTATCTGTTCATTTTCTACTTTCTTTTTCAAACAGTGGAACTGGAATTTCAAACTGAAGTTAGAAAATTCCTTTCAGAATGAGAAGGTTGCTATATATTTGAGGAAGATACTGCCATGCACAACCACCTTTTTAAAAAAGGCATAATGATCTACCAAGAAAACACCAGCGATACTAAAATGCTGTCATCCCTTTAAGCAGTTACACTGACATTTACAAAGACTGATCACTTGCCTTTCCTGTGTCCAGAAGGTTTCTCCAGCCACTAGGTGCACACTTATCTGGTTGGGCACATAGCAGGGGTACTTGAATGTGGCCGGCAGACACATTCAAAAGAAGCAGTTGTGTGAACTGAAGTTTCAGGGTTGCTTGAAGTAAATGATGATGAAAGTGGAATTTGACTGGACATGGGTTTTGGCAGAAATATATCTATGAATCACATATGCATATATTGTACAAATTTTGCTCATTAATCATTATCCTCCACCACTCAATCTTAAAGCAAGCTGGTGGCTTTAAATTTGATTCTCATATTAAAAATATCCATATTTTGCTTTTCGGAAAATTTTGTTCAGTGTTACACAAGAGGCAGATTGTCAGGCAGAGCCTCTGACCTGTAGCATTGTCTTTTCCTCCACAGAGCAGTAGAGAACTCCCATGCTTCCTGCTTGGTGGGAACTCTCCTGTAATTTCTAGTCCAGAAACTTAATTTCCTCAGGATTTAATTTTGATGAACATTGATAAAGTGTTGCTGAATGTATCTGTGAAAGTGTGGCCATTTTTCACACTGATGGTTATGTCACATTTAAAAATAACTTGATTATTTTGTCTCTAAAACCTGTCTTAGACAAATTCATTGTCGACTTTTTTTTGGCAGAATTAGGAATACTCTTTGGCTTCATTGGCAGTCTGTGATACTTTATTTCAAATGGGTCCAAACTGTTCTGATTTTTCAGAATTGCCATTGCCAAATGTTTACTCAGTGACTCAGTATGACTTAAGTGGGTTGAAATACCATTACTTGTTGCAGGCAGACTCTGTGAATTATGCTTATTTCTTCCAGCACAGTTTTTGGTAGCCAAAGGAAGAACTGTTTCATGAATACTGCAGCAGTGCTTAAAGAAGAAACAAATTCCATGCTTTCTACATGGATCACTCATTCTCATAATGAACCTTTACCCCATTCCAGGCTTTTCTTTGCGGCCTCTGAGTTGGTATTTTTCAGCAACGTGGGAAGAGAAACACAAAATGGTTTGGCTTGGCAGGGATCTTTAAAGGTCATCTAGTTCAGCCTCCCCGCCTTAGGCAGGGACACCTTCTGCTAGACCACAGCTCAAAACACTGTCCAACTTGACCTTCAGTCCTTCCAGGCATGAGGTCTCCACAACTTCTCTGGGGCAACTTGTTCCAGTGTGTCATTGCCCTCACTGTAGAGAATTCCTTCCATATGTCCAATCTAAACCTACTCTCTTTGAGTTTAAAATCATTCCCTTTTGTCTTGTCACTACAGGCTGCTGTAAAAAGTTACTTCTTTCTTATAAGCATCTTCTAGGTATTGAAAGGTCACAATAAAGTCTCCCCAGAGCTTTTTCTTCAGGCTGAGCAACCCCAGCTCTCAGTCTTTCTGCATACACATGTGCTGCTTAGAATGATGGAATAATAGAAAGGCTTGGGTTGGAAAGCACCTTAAGGATCACATACTTCCAACCCCTGTGCCATGGGCGGGGATGCCTTTCACTACACCAAATTGCTCAGAGCTCTGTCCAACCTGGCCTGGAACGCTTCCAGGGATGGGGCATCCACAACTGAACTGGATAACTTGTTCCAGCACCTCACCATCCCCACAGGAAAGAAATTCTTCATAATATATAATCTAAATCTAGATTAATCTAAATCTAAATATCTTTCCGTATGAAGCCATTCCCCGTCTTGTTGCTACGTGCTCTTACAGAAGTCCCTCTCCCATCTTTCTTGTAGGCTCTCTTCAGGTATTGGAAGGCTGAAGTTAGGTCACCTGATAGGTTTTTAAGATGTCCTGGGTTGCTTAATACTGAAAACTTCTTATAAGCAAATTATCTCTATGATATATAAGAGATGAATTAGATTTTGCTATGTTTCATGCCCAAGAGTGGAATAGTATGCTCTAATAGCTTTCCCTTGGTGAACGTGGGTGACTCCACATCATGCTGTTATGGGGAAATAAATTTCTTCTCTGCCTTGGTCCCTCAGCTGGGAAATCTCAGTAGCAGTTGTCTGCCTTGTCCATGACTGCTCTGTCTTTATTAGGTTTTGTTACATTCTCAGTTTTCTCAGGATCACTGTTTTGCCTCATGGGGTGTTCGCTCCTGAATTAGCTCATCCTGGTGCATGCCACTCTTCTTCTAAAGACAAGTGTCCAGCCTTGTTGGCTGTGAAGCAATGCTGTGTCCAAAGCCTTTTCTGGTCCAGACTGGTTTTCCTGTTATTCCTCTCTAATGAACTGGTAAACCTTAATGAAGATGAAAGAGACAAATGGTTATTCAGCAGAGCCTGAATGCTGCTAGCTGTGACGTGAGCTGGTGGGATCTGTAGGGTGTTTAATTGACACCTCCCTGTGGCAGCAGCGTAACTGAGGTGACTGGCAGCAGCAAATTGCCACTTTATCAGTTTTCTGTTTGGGTTGGAAATGAAATTCTCAAACTTTGAGATGTTGTTTATAGCTGTCCGAAGGTGCGAAGGAGGAAAAAACTTTTGACAGTAGATTGGAGGTCAGAGTTTTTTATTGGACATTAGGGTATGGTGCACATGAGGGCACCTGAAGTATAAGTGATATAACAGAGCTTGCAGAAGTGGCCACAAGAAGGAGCTGCAGAAAATACAGATGATGCTGGTATTTCTGAAGTGGAAGGTTGGAGAAGGTTACTAATGACTATCCTGAAGTTATGAACCTGGGTGTTCACACTCAGTGGCAGGTTCCAACTGCAGAGGCTCTGGGTAAATTTTTCTGGCTGGGCATATGCGTTTTCAAATCTAATATAAAACTTCATCTCCTCTTACTGGTGATGTGTTGATTTCTCTCAAGTATTACTGTGACCTCCCTTTGGTCAACTAAAGGAGTAGTCCTGTAATTGTCATGGGAGGTGTCAGGATAAAGCTTTTCAGCAGTTGTTAAAGATGCACATGATGTCCTGTATTGGAAAATATTGAGGTTGTTAGCTTTGTAAATCTTGTAGTCTGAAACTCTGTTAATTATACATACGTTTTTCCTCTTGTCTGATGCAATTACTAATATAAAACTACTTCAGTCCCAGTGTTCAGTGTTGAGAAACTCTGGGACTATGCACATATTTTTCATAACTTTATGCTTGTATAACCCATTTAAGGTTTATTCATCATATAGTGTCTTGAATTATGAACTCCAGTGAAGAAGCTGGAATCTGCTGGACAAATTAGTTAACTGAAAAGAGTTCTTCAAGAAATGTTTTATGTATTTTTCTATGCAATGCATATTGAGTTATTTTCTTCATTTTCATGTCTTATGCTTGCTTTTTTTTTCAGCTGTCAAGCGTTTGATGAAAGAGGCTGCAGAACTGAAGGATCCTACAGATCATTATCATGCTCAGCCTTTGGAGGTTTGTTTCTCTATGTGTTTGCAAGAGCTTGTAATTAGGCAGTTTTATTAATGTATACTCTTAATTAATATATTCTTCTCTAAAATGCATATATATATATAAAATTTACATATTTAAATGATAGCAAACTAATTTTTTTCCCCTATGATGGAAATCAGCAGAATTCAACTTCAATGGTCTTCTGGTTCCAGGGTATTGGTGAAAGTACTTAATAACAGTTTTACATTGCACCTGAGTAGTTTTATAGCATGAGTGTGTTTATTTTCCCCCATTGCCTTCCCAAGACTATGGAAATACTTAAATTTAAGTCAAGCTTTTTGTACCCAAACTTGACATCTGGCTCAGTTGCTGAGTTGTTCACTGAAACACTTAACCTAAGGTGATCTCTGAGGATTGCTGTTTTGCATTTAAGAGAACCTGTGAAAAACATAAATGTGTGCAATTCTGGATGCATTGTAAGAGAGAGGGATTTCACTTAAGGAGTAGCTTCTTATCTAAACACCTGGTTAAGTTTTTGGGCTGAGGGGACAATAAAGTTCTGGCGGTTAGAAGCTGAAACAGAAATTCCTTCTGATTTCACTGGGTTAATTAAAAAAGGCAGTTCTGTGGTATTCAGTTGGGAGGTTTGATTTTTAGCTGTTTGCATACATGCGTAACGTGCTTGACATGCTCACGTGATAATGCATGTTCCTAGGTGCTATAAAATAGTCCTTATTGCCTACTAGTTTTTACCTGTAGCTTGCTTCTCCTTCCTGTGGTAAAACAAGAGGTTTAATTCTTGCTATTATTTGTAACCTACATGAAAATCTTATTTCTGGATTAGAACAGTGGCTCACTGGGAAGAGAACAGTGGCAGATGAAAGGAAATGCTTGAAATCTTGACAGTTTTCTCCTTTACTTGAAAAACTGTGACTAGGTGGGCTGTCCCAATGCTGTAATACCAGTGTTTAGCATTAGCTGAGGGATCTCATTCACTGACAGCAAACCTCAGTTGGGCTCCTGTCCTAACTGTAGGAGTTGTTCTGCTTGTAAATATTTAGGAAGTTGTTGGCAGCACAAGTTCTGATACACAAATCCCAGGTCAAAACCCCAAAGAAATAATGTTTAAGGAGAAGTTATTTATATGTCCAATGACAATAAAACTCTAGATTTCAAAGTGTACCTTTCAAAGTTGTGTAATAAGGCACAGTGGAGTGGAGGAGGGAGAATAGGAGTTCTCTGGGGTGTGAGTCAAATCCCTGTGTTGACCTGGGCATGGAAGGAGCTCTGGGGAGGCTGTCATTAGTGTTCTTTCTTGGTGTAGGTCTTCCCTTGGTTCTCCAGAAATTATCATTCACTGAGGCAAAGATCCAGTTTTCTCTTAATTGACTCAGTTTTCCATCTGTTGAGTAATAAAACTCTTGTCATAATTTATACAGCTAGCATAAAACATTTGGATAATGAATTTGAGGGTTTTGGCAAATTATTGCACAAGAAAATTGCCAGAAACCTGCAACACTTTATCCTTAGTGCTGCATTCTCTTAACTCTCTAAAACTTTTGCCTGTGTACTGTTTCTTCAGCTTGTCCTTGTTCAAGAAAATGGCTTTGAGTTGTCTATTTCTGTGATGAGCACTGCTTTTTTTTTTTTTTTTCCTTCTTCTTTTCCCCCTTCTTCCATTGATGGGGGCATTTTAGGATAATCTTTTTGAATGGCACTTCACTGTTAGAGGCCCTCCAGATTCAGATTTTGATGGAGGGATTTATCATGGGCGAATAGTGCTACCACCTGAATATCCCATGAAACCACCCAGCATTATTTTGCTGACGGTAAGTAAGCATGCTTCCTACTTTTTCCTTTCTATGTTATCCATTTTGTCATAGGTAGAGGGCGAGTTTCTTGGCATTTAACATAATGTTATTTTTGTAAGAAAACTGGCACAGTATGGTATAATTGAAGATCCAAAGTCTTCCAAGATTATTTTGGTAATCTCTAATTGCGTGAAGCTTTATGCCTAATAAATGGAAGCTCTTTCCTCCAGGAGAAATCACATTACTGATGTGATTGTCTAACTTTCCGTTCTTCCCCTGGTTCCTCTTGGTTTCTGTTGAAAACATTGCACAAATGTAGGAAGGCAGACCTGTAGTTTGGGGCAAAGGCCCTCCTTTTTGCGTAGTTTTGTAGAAGGTTTCTTTCATGCATTAATAGACTCAGATGACTCAGAGTTCCTGTGTTCAGCAAGCTGAATGCCAGTTTTGTGAGGTTGGCAGTAGTATAATTGTCACATATTGTTTGCATATGGAATTCTTTTGATCATGATTTTTACAACTTCTACAAAAACTCAAGAGTTAACTTCTAGCATGTTTTATTGTATCCTCCTTCTTCCTTTGAAGGCAAATGGCAGGTTTGAAGTGGGGAAGAAAATTTGTTTAAGCATCTCAGGGCATCATCCTGAAACATGGCAGCCTTCGTGGAGTAGTAAGTAACAATTCCTTGAAAAATGTTACCCCATCAAACGACTTGTTCTTTAAACTAAAAAAAATCTCATGAAAAATGTTTATAGTGGAAAAGGAGACAGATTTTGAGGGTGTAAAAATTATGGGAGAATTTGTCAAATGTAAAGTCATAAAAGAGTGAAACTGAATTATTTGGAAATGATACTAAGTAAATGCCAGGGCTGAGAAACTGAGGGATTATGGTAAGCTATTCTTTACTTGGATACATAAGCATTAACAATTCTCAGACTACATAGTATTCTCTGTGTGTTTTGTTTAAATTTTTTCTTATGAAAAGAAATCCTATTACTTTACCCTGTTTTAGCATGATCACTAAGCCAGCTTGAATAATAATAGAGGGGAGTTTTCAATTCTAATGCTGAGCACACAAGAGGAAAGATAATGTGGTCTGAGTTCAGAATAACTGAATCTTCTCTATCTTTATTTTTAAAAAAAGTGCTGTCACAGAAATTGAGAGCTGGCACAGTTCATCCAAGGCAATATGCTTATGTTCAAGTAATTTTAGTCTTGCTGAGTATAGTACATCAATTATTTCTATATCAGTTTCACTTTTAAAATATGTTGGTAACATCTTAGGAGTTTTCTAGCCCACTCTTCAACTTTTGTTAAGTCTCTAACTTTTTTTTAAAGAGTAGGAAATACTGTGTTTCTAAGTAGTTGTAAATATCTTGTCTCTTTTCTGTGGTACTTATTTTGATGTGATATTTATTTGCCAAATCTATTAGCAAAGTGTCTGGAATTCTTAAATTTTATTACTTGTGTAAAACAAAGTCCAAGTACAGATGTTGTCAAAAGATATGCTTCAGATGGCAATTCTGTTACAAGCAGTTTTTAATATTTTGAGCTCCTTCCCCTATTATGATGACATAAAAGGAACAAATTCTGCAATACTTTGCAAAAAATAAAAACTCAGAGCATGTGTACATTATATTGCAGAATTCATATCTAATAGCAAACAGATGCAAAAAGAAGAATTCCCTGTGATCCTTCTTATCTTCTTCCTCTCCCCTTCTCCCCTTCCCGCCCCCCAACGTTTTTATATGTTAGTTCTGCTTTACCTTTTTTCATAGTTTTTAAAGTTTGGAACACTCACCTTAATGCAACATTTTTGTGATTATTGATTTTTTTTTCTTCTCTGTTGGCTGGTGGCCTTTTCTTTGTTTACAACGTGATGTTAAAACAAAACTAAGAAAGCCTTGCAGTGTACCAAAAAAACCCCAAACCAGTGCTGCTTGTAGGAAATCCAGACTTGGCAGAATGAAGTTTGCAGTAAGAAATGCAACTTTTCTGAGTGTGGAATGAGGTTACATAACTGTTGTTTCTGCCACCTTGTTTATATCTCTGTTTTCCCATTTTAGTAAGAACAGCTTTACTAGCCATCATTGGATTTATGCCAACCAAAGGTGAAGGAGCAATAGGATCTCTAGATTACACACCAGAAGAAAGAAGAGCTCTTGCAAAGAAGTAAGTGCTAAGTTTGTTATTGTAGGTACGTTTACATTCACTCACTTTTAGGGTAATGCATTGAGTAGAAAATGCATTTTCTACATGAGTCTATTCTCTTGCATTTATTCCAAATAAAACAAGTTTGATGCCTTGTATATGTAGTTGCTTTTTTCTCTGAGTATTGTAAACTTGGAACTTGCAGTCAAACAAAGTATTTTGAGAGCACTCCATTCTTTCCGACCAGTATGTGGTCATATTGGAGGCTGGTCTGAAATTCAGACTTGGAGATGTAATTAACATTGTGATACAGTACTAATTGCAGCATGGAGAGAAAATGGCTACGATGGAATTGATAGTAAGAGGGGGAGAAAACAACCAAAATAATGATGTATAATTGTATTTAAGTAATAATGAAATTACTTCAAAATTATGAAGCAACGTCTCCTAAATGATCTTAGGAAATTAACATAAGATTAGGTTTTTGACTATTATAAAAGAATTAGCTTAGTGGACAAAAAGAAGGCAGTGGATGTTGTTTATAGGGATTTCAGCAAGGCTTATGGTGTCCTTTCCCTTATCCTCAGTCATGAAGTACAGCTGAGGTAGGTGGGGACAGTAAGGTAGATTAAGAACTGTCTGAGCTGCCTGGCTCAAAGGATTGTGATTAGCAACACAAAATCCGGCTGCAGGCTGGTCACTATTGGTGTATTCCTGATGTCAGTACTGGGGCCAGTGCTATTTAGTGTCATTCATGGCCTGGATACTGGGACAGGGTGCACCCTCAGCAAGCTAGCTGGTGATACAAAACTGGGAGGAGTGGCTGATACACCAGAAAGTTGTGCTGCCATCCAGAGGAGCCTCAGTGGGCTGGAGCAATGTCAGAGAAAAGTCCTGCCCCTGGAGAGGAATAACACCAGCTGACTAGAAGCAGCTTGGAAGGGAAGATTCTGGTGGTCACCAAGCTGATCATGAGGCAGCAGTGTGCCCTTGCAGCAAAGAAGGTTGATGGTGTCCTGGGTTGCATGAGGAAGAGCATTGCCAGCAGGTCAGGGGAAGTGATCCTGCTTCAGTACTCAGCACTGGTGAGACATCAGGGGTGCTGGGTTCAGGTGGGGCTGTGACCAGGTCAGACTACAAGAAAGATAAGGATGTCCTGGAGCAAATTCAGTGCAGTGCCACAAAGGTGATTGAGAGGCTGGAACATGTTTTGTATGTGGAGATGGTAAAAGAGCTGGGAGTGTTCAGCCTGGAGAAGAGAAGGTTCAGGGGATCATGTCCATGTGTACAGTTATCTGAAAGGAAGTTAAAAAGGTGGAGCCAGGCTCTTTTCAGTGGCATCCAGAAGTAACAGGAGTCAGTGGGGTGGGTTGGTCTTGATAGTGTGCTGTCAAGTCTCTGTGTTTCCTCACTGGCCTGGAGAGCCACCTGAAGTGTGCCCTATGGAGAGGTGATGTGGGAAGGTAATGTTCCCCAAGAAGCTGAAATTCCTGGATTGGAGGTGCAAGCATTTGTAATAATAGTTAAATCTTTATAATAATTTTTATTTGCTGCAGATATAAGTATTTTAATTGTAAGAAATTACTAATAAAATATAAATAATAGTGATATTTAAGTCAGTTGTTAATACTTTCCTAAATGACATGAGAGAATTTGTGTTAGTAATATAGATAATTCTCAACATATTTTTTCAAGATAGTGGGATTTGAGGCAGAGGAAAGTACTACTAGGCTACTGACCTTGCCACCACTTGTATTTCTGTGGATTGTTCTGCAAATAGTTTATTTAAACAAGCACACAGGAACACTGAGAACATACTATTCTGAGCTATGTCATTTGTGGGCAGGTCACAAGACTTCTGTTGTGAAATGTGTGGCACATCTATGAAGACAGCCCTCTTACCACTGACATCTGGAAGCGAGTCAAGCCAGGCAGACAAGGAGGCTAAAGAACTTGCCAGACAAATTAGCTTCAAGGTAAAGTCACTGTTTTAAATGTCTGTCTCTCTTGCATAGAACTAGAAAAAAAATACTGAGGAAAAACGTGTAAATCACAGAAACATTCATCATTTCAGAAAACCTTCATCAGTCGCTATGTGGAAGCCTGCTTTGTCAGTATAGCCTGGAATAGAAAAATAAGAATTGACTCTTGAAATTTGCCAGTTAATAAGTTGTGCATCTCAAGCACTGATTGATTAGTTTTAATTTGAGTGCTGACCACTGTGGTAAAAACTGCCTATGTTTTTTTTACTTCCACATTTTCAGACACTAATAACTTGATTAAATTCTCAGAATTAGTCTTATCAGAAAAGTGTGAGGAAAGTTTGGGCAAAGCTAACCTAAATTTTTTACCTTTGTGATTTTTTTTTCCTTTTGGCTTATGCAAGGAATAAAACATATTACTACTGAAAAATGGTTGCAAATTCTTTTGAACTACTCTGCTACTATCTGAAGATACTGAAAGTTGAACTCTGGTATGGAAGTTGCTGTGACCGAAAAATGTGTTCTCTAACTTGTGTTTCAGTGAAAGCAAGGTTTGTTTAGACAAATACATTCCTTAGAGAATTGCATGTCTTGCATGCACAGTGTTGTTTTTCACTGGGTTTTCCACTAAACTCTTAAATCAGACACTAAGGAAGACTACTGTGCATGAGGGAACTACAGTTACATTATGACTATGTGGCATTAGTGCAGAATACATCCTCACTAAGGTCAGGGCTGTCGATATGTCCCCTTTCATCACCCATGTTCTTCCAATAGTGTCCTAAAGGCTACTTTTTACTTTTTTTGTGTGTGCCATGAAAGTAAAGACTGTCTTTTTCTGAGCATTCCTGCTGGTTTTGCAGGTCATGCACATTCCTGTGCCATAACACTTACGATAAAAACATCTCCAAATATTTTACAAAGATGAGAAAAACAGGGACAGAGTTTTAAAGCTGAGCTACTTGGAGAAACAATGGATTGCCTTTTCTTGTCTTTTTTGCAATATCTAAGTGTTTAAAATTGTATGATTAATTTTTACTTAAGAACTGCTAATCTTCATTAGAGAAATTCTAGAAATATCATTTGTTTTATTTGGCTTTTTCCTTTGTGAGAAAGAACTCATACCTTATAATTCATACCTCTTTCAGTTCTAAAATTAAAGGCCTAGAGATATCAGTCTTTAAAGAATATGAGTGCTTTCCATGTATCTATATGCTTGACACCACCTCCTAAGAACAAGCACTTACCAGGGAAAAAAATGAACAGAAGTCTTAGGTTTCTACAGCATTTTACCATCCAATGTGTTATTTTTTTTTAATAAGGTAAATCAGTTGTGTCCTCTGGTTGCACCTTTCTTCTCTTCTCAAATCAAATTTTAGGGGTTGGGGTTTTTTAAGCTTCCTGCTTCTCTGCTTTGCTTGACTTTCTTATCTGTTTGTTGTTAGGCAGAGATGTTCAGTTGATGTGTTTGTAATAAACTAATAGTATGAATTACTAGCAAAAAATAAAGATGCTTTTAATCATTTGGATACATTTCATGTCAATTTATAGGGTAAGATTTAACATCAGATTGCTGATTGTATAATTTGTGAGAGTGTCTCTACTAGCAAACTTACTAGCAACCTCTGCATTAGCATCATCCTTAAATAAGGGATTTCCTAACTATGTCTAGATGATCCCAGGGTTATTGTGTTTCTTACCAGCTTTAAACAAGATGGTAACTTTTTAAAAAGTGGTATTGAGATAGGAATATGAAATTCAGGAGGGGAAAAAAACCCCAACACATCTTCTCATTATGGTTTTCCTGGTTCTGAGAGCATCCACCTTTGTTCCTGTCTGTTTTAGTAGTAAATTATATTTTGTGTCAGTGTTATGTTGACTTCCAAATACTTTTCTGCATTTTAGGTGTTATATAACAGAAATTACATTTTGCTTAAAAAAGGAAAAATAAATTACTAATAGCATATGTATCACTATATGGTTTATCTTTATGTTGCCATCACAAGGCATATTTTTAAATAAATATTAGTAATCAGTAAAATTAATTCTCTGCTCACCCTCATTATATGTTTAAATATATTGATCATCTTTTGAATGTTAGTGTGATTTCAGTCTAGATACTAGACTTAGTACTTTCATAAACTAAAGTAAATCAAATGTACATTTGGTGCTGCTTTATAGAGATTAACAGTAAAGAAAAAATAAGCTCATCTTGAAAGAAGCAAGAGTATGAAAATCAGTACTCACAGGTTCCCGGGAACTTACAATTGGATATAGGAAAGAAAGATTCACCCTGAGTGTTGTCAAATGCTGGAGCAGACTACCCAGAGAGACTCTAGAACCCCCAGCTTTGGACGTGCTCAAAACTTGTCTGGACATGACTCCAGAGAGACTTGGACCAGGGACATCTAGAGTTCCATTCCAGTCTAAATGTTTCATAATTTTGTGTTGCTTTGTTGATGATCCATATTTGAATCATAACTTTTCCTGTCTAATATTACAGTTCATAATAGTAAAGTGCAAAGAGAAAGCAGTGTTCTTAGTAGATTCTAAGTTTTCAAATGTTAAATCATTTTCCAGATTGTTTGGTGCCATATTTTTTTGATTCTCTTGATGTAATGCATATAAAGACAAAGAACTTAATTTCCTCACACTAAATAGTATCATGGACAAGTATTATACTGTAATCTTATCAGTTTGTTATAACCATAACTGGCTGTTTTCTAATACACCATTTGTATTTCTTGCTGCTACTACCACCACTACTTACGTCTGCATTTGAAGACAGTCACTAAATTTGAAGTTGTCATCTTTGTAATAAATTGGGATCTAGACACATGATTTGGGAAGTAACTTGCTTACTGATAAAAATAGATCTGGTCATGACTTCTTTTTTTTTGACATGTAAATTTTAGAAGTATTTCAGTTCAGTACTATGATGGTATGTCCTTTTCCATTCCCAAGAGATTATTGCTGGCATATATACTGGGGTTTGTGTTCTTCTACATGTCCCTACTGATCTCTTGTCTCAGATTTCCTAAGCATGAAACCTAAATGCTGGGAAATAATGCATAATAGACATTTTGTAAATGTGTATGAAAGCAATATTACAAGACTTGTATTTTTTATTTTACTCTGCTGAAATTTAAATACTGGATACTGGTATGCATATACTACCTAGTGTAGTGTCATGCCCACTCTGTTGGTGAGGCAGCTTTGGTACTGAAACCAGCACAGCCAGATTACACTGGCACTCACAAGAAGGCTCCTTAGTCCTATGGGGAACAGGCTGTGCTGCTTCACTTGTGTCAACAGTAGGCCAGCGTTGTCTTAAGGACATGCAAAACAAACGTTTTAAAAATTGTGTTATTCTGGCATAGTGTCCTGGATCTTCTAAAGAATTTTATATTTTGCTCTCTACATCTGTGCTTTTTTTTGAGCTTTATATTTGTTAGGTGCAAACAAAATTGTTTTTAAACTGTTGTTTGCACATTTGCAGTTTTATTTTTAAAGAATTAAAGTTTCTTAAACTTGTTGCTGTGTCATTGAAATGTAGCTGGCGCACCTGATTATTACGTTTTGGTAAGCCTCATATTTCTCTACAATAAAATACACATTCCAAAATAAGCCAGATCGTTTTGGAGCGATTTTGATCTTGTCTGTGAAATGTACACATGTGCTTCTTGTAGGCAGAGGTCAATTCGTCCAGGAGATCTGATGCTGGACCCTCACACACATCAGGACTGAACCACTCTGCTGCTTCGCGTGAGCCCCAGCAGGATGGTGCAGCTAGAGCATTCCCAGAGCCAGCAAGTGCAATGGTATGGTCCATCTTTGAGCTGTATTGGGCACAGTCTGAGCATGAAATTGGTCCCCTTAAGCTCATTGGAGTCCTGATTAAAGTGTGTAGTTCACATTTTTATTCTGGAACTCCTGCATACTTTTTATATAAAATCTATTAGCAAATAGTATGCTGAATCATTTTTAGAAATGGCAACCTCTGCTTTCACTTTCTTCTCTTAAAACAAGAAATAATGTTCTTTTAGCAGTACTTCTTCCCAGTGTTTCCTTTAAATACATTAAATGTTCAGTAAAACTTAATGGTGTCTCAAGCGCTACAATTTACCATCTGCATAATATAGCACAGGTTTTTCCTACAGAATTCTTAGCCAGAGGCAAAAAATGTTTCAGTGATAACCTGTAGCTTTTAAATATTAACCAATATACCTTCTTGGGTTTTATAGGCTCTTAAGTAAGTCTAAAGTATTCTTACCATTTGAAGTATGACACTTATGTTTTAATACTGCTAGGTGTAGGGCTTACATAAAGGTTTTGGAAGTGACTGCGGTCTGGTGATGGGCCAAGGCAGCTGCTGTTACGACTGTTGCAAATGTAATCTAAATTCACTGATAAATTGCAGGCAAATCCCAGCTAAGCTGTCTTTTTTAGATGGGATGGGGCTGCAGACTGGTTAAAAAATGTACAAAGTGTCCTATAACATCTGTTGTGTGTTTGCAACAAATTTTCAAGCTATGTAGAAACATAAACATGCTAATAACATACTTTTTCCCCCCACAGTAAGGGTTTTTCCAGATTGTTCAGGATTTAATAAACCATTTTATTATATTCTTCTTATTACAAATCCTGGCTAATATAGTAGAAAGAGCTGGCACACCAGGGCATTAATGGCATTTTCTTGAGGAGAGAGACTTTTAAAAATTGCTCACATTTTTAAGAAAACTGGTTTTATCAATTATACTGATTTAATGATTAATTTAATTTTCAGTCCTATGGGAAATGAGACTTTTATTAACTGTAAATGATAGGTGGGTTCATATTTTAGGGAATTGAACTAATATTCAGGATTGCTAGTTTTAGTTTGAACCAACACCTGTGTTTTTGAGCTGTCACATTTTGAGCGTTAGGATTTATCTGGAGCCATTCAGTAGTGGAAAATAGCCACACAGTGGAAGAAAGAAATGTGTAACAGGAAAGACTATTTTAAGGAATTTGAGCTTGCTATTTTTGTGTTCTTATTCATGTGAAAGGTAATAGAAATCTTTTCAAAGTAGGGCACTCTGGGCTTTGATCTGCTTAGGGGTGTGAAAGAGTACCCATGCAAACCTCAGATCTTTTCTACTCAGCTGGGTTTCTTGCATGTGTAAAATCCGTTTATTGAGTTCTTGTTGTGTAAAGACCTAACTCTGCCTTACTGTGTTAGATGTGGGCAACACCAAAACATATTATTCTCTCTTTGTGGATGAAATGTTTGCCACTTACTCTACAAATGTGTACTTAATTAAAAGCTATTGTAGAAAATTTGCTGGGTTTACTCTCTTTAAGAGTAAAAAGGAGAGAGGTGGGGCCAATGCTGAATTCTTTTATTAACTTGTGTAATTCCTTCTGATACAGTAGATTAACGTGTCTCACTCTGAAGCCATGGGACCTTTTGTCTTTCTTGACAATACAGAGGTGAACACTAGAAGTAATCGTGCAGGAAAAATGGAGTGTTACCTTTCTTCTTCTCCTAGAACAGTTGTAACCAGTCTTCTTTAAAGACACGATGGTAAATAGGTGCTAAGGAAGGGGTCACCTCTAGGTGAAGGTGAAGGAATCTGTAGACGGTGTTTTGCTATGGGACTGCTTAATGGTTGAGTTTGTTCTTTCCAGCAACAGTTCTCTGTTCCACGAGTTTTTTACCATTAAGTTGATTGAAAGGCCAGAGATTTTGGAAATGTGTTAATGGCAAGATATTTGTGTGCACAGTGACGTTCTTTCTGGGACAGGGCTAACTTAATTCTTGTGAGAAGAGCATTCTGAAATGGGTCTCTGGCATGATATCACTTTGTGTCTGTCTCTTTGTTCCATGTGGGGCTTTATTCCTGAAGAGAGAATTTTTGATTCCATCAGAAAAAGAGATATTTTTAATTAGCTCTCCCTTCTGTCATCTTTCAGCTAGGAAAAGGATTATAACCTCACTGATTAAAGAAGGACCAAGTCTTACAGTATTTCCATTAAGCATATGTTTTTCAGACTTCAAAACTCAGTTTGAAACCATTGTTAATATTTTGGCTGTCCTTGTGGTACTCAGTACTTCAGTCTTACAGATTCTTGCCCTTTGAAAATACTTACTGTGTAATTGCTGCATGGATGTGTTTGTCTGTGCTGCGGGAGAGGTGCACTCAGAGCTCTTAACTCTCAGGCTTCCCTGTATGACCATATCTTCCAGGTCACTTCCCTTCCTCCCCACCTTCTCTTGTCTTTTGCCAGACCAGCACTGGTTGTTCCCATTCACTGTCCTGTTAGTAATGACTGGCGTGGGCAACACTGGTACAGGTGTTGCACATTGACTGTTAAGTTTTATGTCCCTGTATTATTAGAGAACATTCATCCAGCCTTTAAACAGCTGATCTTTGAAGGAAGAAGAAGGAGGGAAGGGGGTTGATTCTCATGCCAGTGAGATGTGATTCCCAAGGGAACCTGTCACAACATCACTGAGGTTTGCCAGGTGCAAGGCAACAAGTACAACAGCATGAGAACAAGGAAAGGAGCAATGCCGCTCTGGAAAATTCTGCCACAGCAACTTGTATAAAAGGATACAAAGCTGCAGAGAACAGTCTTCAGCATTAATGAAACTAAAACAATAGGCTACCTAAGGCATTATGCAGCATAGTATTCCTGAGGAGTCTGAACCCAGTGCAGAGAACACCTCTGACTAGGCTACTTCTGACAGCACTTTTTTTATTATTTGTAGTAGCTGTCTACTCAGGGCAAAGTTATGGTACATTATTCTTGTTTGACTGTTCAAAGTGCAACCAAGATACTGGTGCTGAACGTTGGCTTGATAAAAGTAATCACCCTTAGCATTAAGGTGAGATCCTTCCACATCTGAGCAAAACAATGTTTTTGAAAGAATATATTATAGATACTCAGGTGGGACTCGGGTCCAGTGGTCACCTCAATTTTGGTCCCAAAATTATGATCACAGTGGGACCCATTAGTGGAGGCTGGAGAGCAGTACAGTTTGCTCAGCAGCAGAAGCTGGTAGGCTGCATTTCTCTCTTCCTCCCTGATTGCACAGACTCCATCTGTGTGGATTATGGGTGTCTGAACTCCCACCAAATCTGTAGCAATACATTTGGTGTAGTGGTATGGAATGATGTCCCACCTTGGGCCTTATAGCTAAAGAATAAAGTTGATGCTTGATGAGCTTTATTAAGTAACAAGGTAAAAGCTGTAGTTAGGTTGTTTTCTGATAACCTGGGAATACATTAGGCCTCAGTACACCTGTTATTAAACAATATCCTATAGTAGTGACCTGCACTGATAATAGTGGCTGGATGAAGCATTGAGACGGGTGAAAAAATAAACAGTGTAACTGAAGCCAGCTACTGTTGAGCTGATGAAGGAGGTTTCTGTCAGAAAATAAGGCTGTGTTCTGATTCATGAGATTTATAAAAGCCCTTACCTTTAATTGTAAGTTCTGAATGATATATTGGTTTCCCTTTATCTCTCTTAAGTGATGTCCCAGTTCTGTAATACTACAGCAACCATTTAAAACGTCTTGACAGTTGAGAGTACTTGGCCCAACTTTGATTCATTAAAAAATAGGCATTTTTCATATTAGCCATTAAGCCATGCTGTGTCAAACTTCAGCATTTCTT
The DNA here is from genome assembly GCA_013396995.1 of Dicaeum eximium. Classification (NCBI taxonomy): domain Eukaryota; kingdom Metazoa; phylum Chordata; class Aves; order Passeriformes; family Dicaeidae; genus Dicaeum; species Dicaeum eximium. The sequence goes on along the minus strand of VWZP01008070.1, from coordinate 856,927 downwards.
CGGTTGGAAGTTGTACAGACAAACAAGTATTTCACCTATCCCGATTTCTGCATCTCTCCTCAGACCATTAGTATAAGTGAAAGAGGCTTCAGTAACCCAGAGGATTTATATGGTTCTGAGTTCCTGAGTTTGCTGTATTTTTAAAACATCCCTTCTAAAATGATTATTTAATCCTTCTAGTATTCTGATAAAAATTTTTAAAATAATGGCCTGGAGATATAAAGCATGCAATGAATTTTACCATTTTTCAGTAGACTGAACATGGTATAAATTTCCTTACTTGCATTTTTTTAGATGATACAAGTTTTTGTTAGTTCTAATATAAGTATATTTTACTGAAATAGCTTATTCATCAAATAATTGTTCAGATGTCCTTGGAGCAAAGTTTTCTATCAGTCCTAACAATTTCAGAAGCTTCAGAAATAATATGGCCTGTAGTAATATAAATAGTATGTAATAATGTGAGACGTGTGTATTAAATGTCTGTAAAAATCAGATGCTAAAGGTGGCTATAATGTAACTAATATTGAATATTTCTGGTTTCAGTCTGTTAAGCCCTCATCCACATTTCCAGATGGTTTGGCATAAACCATTATTTGGCAGAAACAATGGAAATTATTTCATGTGAGGTGTTGTGTTAGTCTAAAAATCTTGTTATGTTTGCTTACGAAGAGTTAAAGACTTGCCATTAAGTTGAAGACAAGATGATTATGATTTTTTTTTTAAAATACTGCAGCCCATCTGCCATTTTTGGCATTCTTAACAATTAAGTCTTCAAAGAAACAAGAATAGCTATCTAGCTATCTCTACTATTAAAGATCCTGTAGCACCTGGACCCAGATTTATATTGGGTCATGATCACTCCTTTCTTAGCTTTCTTCTGCATGTCTGGTAATAATTGGCCATTGATTATGTTGGGAAACCCAAGGTGGTGCATTAGCTGAGCTTTGGGTGAAGCCTTTGGCTTGCTGCTGGCCCAGTCTATCTATAATTTCCACAGAAAAATAACTTAAAACTGTGAAATTGTCAGTGAGATTTGTCTTGAATCACAGATCAGTTAATGTCAGTGTGTGACAGCTTGTTATATTCAGAACAGGGCCTTTCTGTTTTATTTTTAAATTTAAGTTTTGCAGTATTGAGAAGATGTGTGTGACAGCCAGTGCTAGTTACTTTTGTTAGTAAGATGAAGGATTAAGTATATTTCTAGATTTTTTTCTATCTTTAAAAACTGTTTGAAGAAGAAAAACATTGCTTACTGAATTGGTAGTTTTTGTGTCCTGAATTCACTTCTCTCCCTCTCACCTTCTGGATGATGAGAATGTAGATGAATCTAGCAACTTCATTTTTCAAACACTTAGCTTCCCCAAGTCTTTATTTTCCTTGGCAAGAGAAGCTTTCAAGTGAGAAGCAGAATTACTTTCTTCTGCAGTGTACTGGAAGTCACGACAGGCTGCTTGTGGTATTCTTGGCTGTCTCTGCTGATAAAATGTGTCTTTTAAAAACATTTTTCTTTGAAGCTCCCCAAGCTGCTTCGCTTATTTAGGCAAGACAAGCCTGTGTAAACAGGCAAGTTGTCAAATGTGGCAAGTAATTGCATCAGTACTTCCTTGCCAGTGATAAACAGTGGGAAATACTGATGATGAGGAGGTAGGAATGGAAGGCCTCTTCCCTGGGCGAGACAAATCACCAACTAGGTGAAAATTTTGAATTCTTTGTCCACACACAGAAGAGTGACAAGAGCAAGTGCTGTTCACTGTGTTGTGGATTGTCAAACCTGAAATGCAGTTCAGGGCATTCCCTATTTGATCATGTGTAAAGGTTATCTTTTATGGACATAGTAGATGGCTGAAGTGGTGCTTAAGGTTATGGCTGTTGTCTATTAAAAGGCTTTGGAAACAAATCTAAAATGTTCAGAATTCCAGTTTTACCTGCTGTAGTGATAATCTTTCAGAAGGAAAGGGAGAGAAAGCTAACTCTGGAAAATAGCTACAAATTTCTTTAAGTAGGAATATCAGAAAGCCTTATTTTATGAGGACTGAAAATAAGACTTACAAATTTTAAAAACTTGCATTTTTTTCTCTGAGCTTCTTATTTTTTAAACACTTTTAAATTGAACCTTGTCAAAATGTTTATTTCTAATGACTGTGCTGTATCACTATTTTTAATATTAAACATTGGAAGTTTGCGCTCTTAAGTATTGCAAGCAGAATTAGTCTGGTGGAAGATCAGATGTCATAATTTCTAGTTCATCAGATTGAAAGTTGTTCTCTTCAGCATAAAATTCTCACGAGCAGAAGAACATCATTTGCCAAAGTTTGTTTTTTAGTACTTTTAATGTCAGACCGAGTTTGACCAGTAGAGGGCAATAGGTGCTGTGCTCGGGAGTTCCTGCTAGGATCAGGTAGGTAGGTGGTTTGTGGTTAGGATTTTTGTTTTGTTTTTTTCAGTGGTGGTGGTGATGATGAGAATGGACTTCTGGACTCAGCTGTCCACAGGAAGCACTGCAGCATTGCTTAATTACTTAGAAGTTCTTGGACTTCTCTCCATCCTTCTTTTGGCTTTCCCATCTTGTTTCCCCTTCAGTATACAGGAAACATTGCAAATCCTCAGAGATATAAGTATCCAGAGGATTATTAAAGATTTCTTGAGCACAAAGAGTTAAAAAAAATCCTAGATAAATATATTTGAAGTGTCTAACACAAATACGGTTTGACAGACTTCCTTCAGCCTTCTCTTGTCTGTAGAACTGCTGATTTTCAGCTTGAAATATACTTCTACTCAGGATACTGTATAGACAGAAACAACCAGCTATACCAATCCTGTAATTATTAGTGACATGTATTGACAGTTATCTGAAGAGCACATTTTAGTCCTTATGATTTTATCTCTTGCTAATCTTAAGTGCTGTATTGTCTGACAACTCTCAACATTTCTTTTTCAGTCCGAAACTCAGAGCAGCAGTGCGGTGGCTGGCCAGGAGCGTACTCCAGCTGTGTCCAGCACCACCACCTCGATGAGTCCTCGGCAGCGCCGTGCGCAGCAGCAGAGCCAGAGACGGGCCCCGACTTCAGCCGACTTCAACCGGGCACAGCAGCCCAGAGTCAACACGAACCACACGGGGTCAACTGTGCTCATTGTCCTGCTGACCTTCGCGCTGGCAGCTCTCATATTCCGCAGAATATGCTTGGCTAACGAGTACGTGTTTGAGTTATAAGGTTGTTTGTCCTAACAGCAGTGACTCGAGTGCTTCACTGAACATTCTGTATTGGCTATGACATGAGAACTGTTTACAGAGGTTACTTTTTGTATTTACGCTTCAGTCCTTATGAATGTTAATGTACCTACAGATACATTACTTGTAGGAAAAGCAAAGTTGGACGTGTAAGCTCTGAGTTTTAATTGAGTGCCCGCTAGATACTTGGAGAAACAGTGCAGAGGAATAGTAACATTAAGGCATGTGGGATGGGACTAAATTTGAGTAATTTATGAACTAGTAAAAGACAATTTTTTTAAAATGGTTGATTAAATTTTTTATGGGGCATTAATGCTCATATAAGTACCCCATCTAAGTCAGTATAAGATTTGACATTGGAGAGGGGATTATAAAATGAAACACTGCTATGTGTTTGTGTCTGGTGAGCTCCTAATTTAGAGGGAATACAGTTTTGTAACCACTTTTGTTTGCCGTGACACATTTCCAGAGGAGAAACACATACAGATTGGTTGTGATGCTGCTTTGTGTGTGTGGAAGGGGGAAAGGATTGTGGGAAGAAAGTAGGTGCCAGAAAACTACTTGCATTATTTTTATTTTGATTTTGATATTTTGGAAGAAAGATTGGGTAATCTTTTGAAAGATTTGAATGTCCTCTTCTAGTACTTTCACCTGTATATCTTGTTTTTAAAATTTGAAGATTATGCAAAACATGTCTATTCTTGCAATAGCTATAAATATGTAATATAATTATTTACCCAGAGCTGTTGTCTTTTAATTATACCAGAAATATACATAATGTGTTGAACTGAACGTTTCGTATGTGGTTTTATTTACTAAAGAAAACTTAAACCTTATTATACTTAAATTCTCATAATATGAACATGCTTAACAGAAGTATTTATTTAAATCCTGCTAGTAATAAAGTTTCAAGCCAGTCTTTGGATATGTTTCAAGTATCACATGGCAGTTTGTTTCTTTTTTGTCTGAGGGTGTTTTTGGTTCGTTGGGGTTTTGTAAGAGGGTTTCTTTTCGTTGGTTGGTTGGGTTGTTTTCTTTGGTTTTTTCTGGGGGTTTTTCAGTGTGTTCTTTTTTCTTTTTTTTCTTTTTTTAACCTAAAATCAGTATTTTGGACCCAGAGATCTACTTATTATATAAGTCTCTGGTAATATTAATGAATCCTGTGAAAAGGCATATACAAGCAGTAGACCTACAGTTGTTAGGGTTTTGAGAAGTTTTGTCTTTGACTGTTTAAATACTGAAGTAGAAGAAAGCGGGATAATTTTCCTCTTGTATTATTGTTCAAACCATTGTTCAGCATGTTTATTTCAAAGACAAGGAAGTTTAACTAGCTTTCATTTTGTTGCTGTCAAATATAATAGCACTGACTTAAGTAGACTCTAATCCTGTTTTTCAGCAAGTATTTATCAAGCTACCTAGAGCTTTCCTGAATTTTGTCATCTATAGTATATATTACTGTTTTGCAACATTAAAGTAGCTATAACAACTTCTAAATTAATGGTGACTTGGTTTATGCAAAGGCAATTGCATGTATAGATTGGGAGTTGCTGGTTTAATTTTCCTTTTAAGTTAACAGTAAATAAAGTCAGCTTTTTCAGACAAAATGATTAATATTCTGTCTTCAACACATGAAGAGTCAGACAGAAAATAAAGCCTCAACTGCCCTAAATCCATTTTTTTACGTACATTTTACAATGTACAGGCACATTACATGTCACAGGCACAGGCAGTTACCAGTTGAAAAAGATGCCGTACAGAGAGAGGATCAAAAAATGTAGGAAGCCTAATGAAAAGGGACAGCCTGGTTTTACAGTCTGGCAGGAGGATAGCACTGAGATTAGGGGATTGAGCAAAAAGCCGGCGCGCAGAATTGCGGGTTTTTATATAATGGCTTTAGTAAGTATCCTTTAGGACCCAGTGGCAATGTTCAGCGAGGCAAACTTGGTGGGTAATGGCCAATCATTAAGCGGTGATGAGAGAAGAGCGCTGAGTGCGAAGCCGCTGGGAGCCTGTCGAATGCAGCACGCCGGGAATGCCGCGTTTCTGCCGCTGATCGCCGACCAACGACCAACGCCACACGCCAGAATTAGAGTTGATTCAATGGTTAAGCCCGGGGGCACTTGTGCTACAGGAGGTCACTGGAGTGCAGAGTGCCCGGCTCCCATTTCCAGCAAGATGCCTTATTTTGCAAAACTCCTTTTATTAATCTTCTGCTTAGTTCTTCTTGTGGAAAGCAGAAAGCACAGGAGGAGGAGGTGGACAAGCCAGCTGGATGTGCAGAGGGCGAGGTAAGGGTTACTAAACCATGTATGTATCTTTTCCTGCAGTGTTACAAATACATAACTACAGCGATATAAAAACCTACGCTGTCAATGTCTTCATGTGTATTATGTGTGCAAGCAGCTTTACAGATAAATGTTTTTGTGACAGCCTCTGGTAGTATAATCAGTTTTATGTGTAAGTGGACACTTCTGTGGCTTGATTAAGTATTTAGCAGGTTTTGCAGAGAAGTTGAGTACTTTGGCATGGATTGTGGTAAAATTATTCTTAGCCATAGGTGCAAATTTCTGAGGGAATTCAGAGGAGTTGCAGGTAACAGAGATAGTCAAATGTGCATACTGTTTAATGTTTTGGGGCAGATTATTCACCTGCTTGCTGCAATGTCTGTGTTACTTATGTTTACTTGGAATTGCCCTCTATGCTCTGACAATTTGAGATGAGGATGTTGGTTAGCACACATTGTGGGAATTGATAACAAATTAAACCCTGAACGTTAGCCAGGGATTGTAAAATTAAAAGTATTTTTGAAGAAATACATGGAAGCTTAAAAGAATGTATTTTAAAGTTAAGTGAAAGCACAAGAGTTGAGTTAAAGGTCTTAGTAAAGTTTATTAGATTTACCGCTGCTGAGATTTGTCTAGAGGTTTACATTAGAAAAGATAATCTTCCAAACCTGCCAGACAGTCCAAAGGATGTTATCCTTTTTTGTGGTTATGTCATCCAGTGGCAGTTATATCTTACAAGACTATTCATTGTTTGAAGGGCTCAAAAAAAAATTTGGGTTAATCCATTTTATTGAATGGTTTCCCTATGGCTGTACACTTTCAAATTTTCATTTATTTTTGTGGACTTCTTGGTTTATCACTCAACAATTTTATGGGGAGTGTTGTTACTTGAATGTTTTGAAAAGAAATGTGATGTAATTGGAAGCAAAGAAAACATAATATGCTATCAGATTTACACTACTTACTGAAAAAATACAGTGGCATATGTTTTTAGTGACGTAAATGTTAAAAAGCTGAAACAGCCAGGGCCTGATCCTGAAATCCTAAAGTCAACTGAAGTTCACAGAATCTCAATTATTGAGTGAGAACTTTTGTTGAAAGAAAATATTCCAAAGTCTATATTCTGAGGAATGTGGGGGATTGAACAGTAGCACTTCCTTACAAACCTTTCTGAGTAGTAAAGATCATGTGCTTTGAAGTCATAAAATAGTGTAAATCCTTCTTTAAATGTCAATTTGCTCTGAAGTAGAGCTATTCTCTGCTTTTAAAGTTTTGTACTTTATTTGAACTTGGAGAAAATAATTTAAAGTTTCTACAGTGCTGATATTTTCATGAGTTGTAACAGTGGAAGTCAAAGCACTGCTAAAATTATTTTTATAAATACACTATAAAGTATAACTATTTAGTATTCTGTGGTGTAATGATTAAAATGAACAATTTTCCATCTAGGTCGAATCTGAGGAGATATATGCCATACACACACACACACACACACACAGACACAGACACACACACACTCAATTCCTATGCAATGGAATTATTTAAAGTTTTATAAAATCAGGTTTTAGAGATTGTCAAATGAGAATGACATTTTAAATACAGGGAACATTACTATTTTAATTTTCATATTCAATTATATTTAAATTTTTATATTTCAATATTCAATTATATTTCTTTTAAATTTCATATTAATTATCAATTACATAGAAAAAATTAATTGTGCCTAAAACAACAATGGATAGTGGACTGTTCTAGTAAAAGGAAACTAAAACTAGTTCTTAGGCTGGTTTCCTAATCATGTAAGAGGAATCAAAAGAATGATCTTTTAAATAATTTCACCGCATTTTCTGCTTTGTATTTCTCTTGCTGACTTACCATAAGAAACAGAGTAAATTTTACAGTAAAATTTTCTTATTAAAGAAAATTTATCCCTATATTTGGGGATCTACAGTTGGTACGTTCCATATTTTGTGTCCACAAGGGTGATAAATCAGCCTGGTCTGAAGACCTTTATATTAGAATATAGCTTGGGTTGTGCAGGTGCAGAACTCCTTCAGTGCTGTGGTTTCTCACTTGGGCATTGCACAGAGGTTCCCGTGGTGCAGAGATCCTTCCCCACGGAGCTCTGGGCGCTTGGGGTGGCTGCTCCTGCGGGTTCTGGGATGGCTCTCTGCCACTGTTCCGTGGGGAAGTTGCTGAGCCTGTGCCTAAGTGGGAAAGAAGCATGGGGAAAGTCAGGTTAGGGAGCCAAATTAAGACTTGCCAGGTTAAGGGTTGCCTGTGCATCCTTAATTACTCCTGGTTGTTTGTGTTAATACTTTGTAGCGCATTCTTTTTTCCATGAGCGGTGCCTAGCTCAGCATGCAGAATGGGTAATCCTTGCTTGATTAGAAACTGCCTTGCATTTAATTTTCTCTTACTCCTGCATCCCCCCCCCTCACTGACAACACATCTCTCCTCCTACAGATTGAGGTATAACAAAGAAACCACTGCCTGTGCACATCACTGCCCTGACTGTTGCACGAGACTGCCTCATGTTATGCTCTGGAGAGCCCAGGCTTTGCATAAGAAATTGGTGTATGCTCATCGAGTAGCAGCTCCTGGCTTTATACTTTGATAGTAGTTTTTCACATTTTCCATGGTGTACAGTCCCTGCCACTTATATTGAGAAACTGAAGGATATCAGTGGTACTTGTTTCTATGAAGTCGAGGGTGTTCTTGTTGATGTGCAAGATGTCCAAAGAGTGCATGACACCGAGGGCTCTAGAACTACATTGTAACACCATTGTTGGTTAAAATTTTTTGCATTTCATTTTGTTTGGAGAATTCAAGTGATGACTGAATTGCGAAGTAAAACCTTTTGTTGGAGTTACCTGTGTGCCTGCTGAGCAGTATGTTTGCCCCAGCCTTACCTGCGCGCCAGAGTATAAATTTACACAGGGGAAGAACAGCCTGGTGCTGAAGAAACAGTGTAAATGTGGAAAGGTGCAGGTGTGTGTGTGTGAGATGGTCTGTGCTGCTATGTGAGCTAATCTTTATGTCATAAACTGTTCTTGTACCTTTTCTTTTTAATTTAGCTTCTAGGGCTTTGTGTTGCAGCAGTCACATGCTTTGGTGGTTAGAAAAACAGGAGGCCTTGTACTTTTCTTGGTGCTGAGTTTACACAGTGTGCATCTCCTCCAGCTTGCTGTGGCTGCTACACAAAGTAAATGATGCCTTCACCTAATGTATTTTGGGATTTCCCCTCTCCCAGAGAATATACTGAAGAGTGGTAAGATTTTCACTGAAACTGTAGAAATACTTCTCTGCATCCCAACATGTAACTGGAACCAAGGCCCCATGACCATGAGGTACCACCTTGCAACAAAAGCCATCCTGAATTCTCCAGGGGAAGGTGCAGAAACCTGCCAGACTCTGCCTGCCAACAGCTGCACCATTCTCAGGATGGAGACCGTGTTTCCTTTCAGGCTCACCACTTAGGACTGTTTCCAATTTGAGAGTTCCTCATCTTGCTCTGGAAAGGTCTGAATGTCTGCATAGACATCTGCTCTTTTTTGAAGCCTGCTGAGCTGTTATCTGGAATTTATCATGCCGTCATTGATATATTTGGCAATAGAAAAAGCATCTATTTTATGCAGTTGGGACAATTCTGAGTAAAAGTGACTGGAAAGGAAAATATATTTTTAAAAATTAGGGCAATAATAGAGAAGCCTTTACAGAAGCTCAATGATCTATCTGTCACCTTCTCTCCTCTTTAAACAGAAATAATTCTTCACAGAGGTCAGATTTATCAAATTGATGTCCCTTGAATGAAATCTAAACAGCAATAAAATTATATATGAAAAACATGGCAAAAAAAGACAAAGGGAGACGGGTGGATTCAAATGAATAGTGGTGAATTGCAGGGAGTGCATAAAGCTGAAAGAAACCCTGACAAATCTATAATCAGAAATGCTAAAGACCATAAGTACATCAGGGAGGATTTATGAGATACTGGTGACCAGATTGTCAGTAAAGACACCCTGTGGGCAGCAGTGTTCAGAGCACCCTTCAGCTCCACCAGAGCACTGGCAGCTGGTGTCACCTTTGCTGTGGGTAATGAGATGCTCCCTATGCCAAACAGCAGTGGGGCTGGCACGGGGCACCTGCCAGAGCAGGGCAGAAGGTACAGCACAGCTGATGTCAAACACTATTAATTTTTTTTTTTTTCCAAACAAACTTGGTTTTGAATTGGATTAAATAGACAAAAGTAGTAATAAAATTTAAAGGCTGTGTAGACTTCCTGTCATTAAAAATATCTCAATACAAAAACTTTGTAAATGGATTAAATTGATTAAAAAGGGGCTGTCAGAGCTCTTTCTGTAAAATCTGAATTGGCCGTCATAATACCTGAAGGATTGGGCACAAACTGATGATTAAATGATGGTTATTAAATGCAACCCCTGGCTCAGGATGTGCCTGAAAACCTCTTTTCTTCCTAAGATAGTGTCTGTGTCCCCACCCAGCCCTATAAAGCCTCTGCAGCCACAGACTGTTTTCAGCAGCTCTCCTGTGTGCTCTTTGCTGTTTGATGATTTTTAAAGAATTGATCAAAATGTAGCATTTCAGTGAGGCTGAGCCATTGATTTACAAGATAATACTGGCAGGGTTTTCCATACTAATTCCTTGTACAATGTGCAATCCAATGTTTTATTGGATTTTTAGTTAGACTTTTTACCCCCTTTTTTGAGGAGAGAGACTTGATTGAACATTCACTGGTACTTTGGCTTTTCTCTGATAATTCAAGTCAGGCAGGCACAGGAAGATCCTTTTTTTGGACCTCCAGCTTTTGGGGCACAGAGGCCATGCAGGGGATGGTGAAGTGGAGCACTTTGGCAGCAGCCCTAACTCTGCAGCCAAAGAAAGCTTCCCCCCTGCAGCAAGCAGTTAAAAGCTCAGCTTTTGCCTCCAACCATTCCCATTGATGGTTGTGCTTGGTTTTACACCAAGCTTTTAGGTAACCATTAATGCAGCCTTGTCAGGAGGGCGCTTGCTCTGGCTGGCTTTCTCACAGCTAGCAGGGAGAGAAGCTCTGACATCCCAAGTGAAACAGGAGCCCAAAATAACCTGAGGGAGATCCAAATCTTCCTATGTAGCATGTTCCCTGGGCTACAAGGCGTTATATTCCTTCAAAACATCTATTTGATAAAATTTGTTTTAACTCTGTTTCTTTCTTTTCACCTCTTTATTGTAAGAAAATGGGTTATTGATGCTATCAATACCCTTTAGGTTTCATAATTTCTTTCTTGAAGTGAGTGCTCTGATGGGAAACTTTTCTTCTGATTTGTGATTTATGCTCCCTTTGGCTCATACTTATTGTGCTTTATATTTTAATGAAGCTAAGAGCATCCTTTTCCTTACCCTCATTTATGAGTGGGGTGGTTGTTTTGTAAGTTCTGAATTCTTGACCAAGACTTAAAGCCTAAGTAGTCTCTTTATTTTTCCTCCAAGATTTTTGTTCTTTAATTTTAGTAATATTTCTTCCATACAGGAAAAGGAACCTGAACCTTTTGTATAAAGTTTTTTCTATTTATCATAATTATTTTTAGTAACTTACTGGAAACCAGCTAATTGCAGCAGTACTTACAAAGTCATCAGCTCTTATGCCCAGAGCAAAGGGATTGAGGAACCTTAATGGTCCAAGTCTTTTACTCACACCACTGGAGAACAGTCAGGGATGCTGATTTGAATTTTCTTCCAGAAGTGTGTGCAGTTTGTTTGTCTGCTGGTTAGTAATCCCCTTTTGTGATTATCTTGTGCTTTTCTCAGGGGTTTGTTGTCATCGTTGTTCCACTGTTATACAATATCTCAAATAAAAAGTTAGAATTTTTCCTACCTTAATGTTCAGAAAAGTGAGGGACTGAAGGCTTTGTTAGATAAAACTCCTCTCTTCCTGCTGTTGTGGGGAGGAAGGGGTGGTTTTGCTGTTGCTGAAAGCCAGAAGAGCCTCTGTCCACACAAACTGCTGGCACTGAATTGGTGAAGCTCATGGGGCAGTTTCCAAGTAGTGTGTGACATTGCGTGAGCAGCACTGAAAAGAGCTTTTTCATGACAATGTTGCCTTGGTACCTGGCCAAATCCTGGCCAGGTAATGTGGGACAGCAGCTGCTTCTGCTGCTGCTTGCTCCCAGCTCCGGCATTCGCTGCATCCAGCTCCCCTGTGAGATGCTGTGCTCTCCACCCTGTGCCTCCCTGGGAGCCGGGTGTCTGGGGCAGAGGGAGCACCACGTCCTTGGAGAGGGGCAGAGGAAGCAGGGCTGCTGTGGGGCACAAAGGTCTGAGTTAGTGCTATGGAAAGGCAGAGCTGTATCTGTTTTGGTGCTGGCAGTTCCCCCAAAGTCCCTGGGATTGTGCCTGCAAAGCTGCTGCTCCTGTGGCTCCAAAATTGGGCTGGCAGTTGTGGCACCTGGGCACAGAGACATCAGAACTATGCTGTTGCTGTCTTTTGCAGTCACATCTTTAAGAAGAACCGTGACTTGACCAAAGCCTGGAAAGGAAAGACGGAGCAGCTTCTCAGAGTCGACGAACATGACTTCACCATGCGGCCAGCGTTTGGAGGTGAGAATAAAATGGTTCTCTTGATTTCATGCTAATCTAATTAAGAATAATCTAATTACCCAATTAACAATCTAATTGAAAACCAAGCAAACAAGCCTCTGTCCAGATGCATCAGTGGGAAGGGAAAAGACTTGGTGCCAATTCAGACAGGGCTCATGCTCATTGCCCTCTTTGCTCTGTAAATTTCCTGCATTCCTTCCTGTTGCTGCAGTTGGCTCTCTTGTTGGCTGGCACTCCTCAGAGCTCAGGATGGACCCTCCCAGTAAGTGTTTCTCTCTGTTGAGAAGAGGAACAAGCTGCAGGTTTTAATATTCACTTAATGGTTGTGAAGTTGCAATGAGCTTTTCAGCTGACGTGATTAAAATGCAAAATAAAGAAATTGGGTGGATCACAGCCCGCCATTACTAGGAGAAAATTGAATACTTTTGTCCAGAAAAAATCTTGTCTCAAACTCTCATAAGCAAATAAAAGAGTGGGAGGGCAGACCTCTGCCAACTTCACTTCTGCCTTCAGTCACACCCAGTTACAGGAATGTGCTTGCCTGACCTTTCTAGACCCACTGCTGCAGAGATAAGAGGGTACCTGGACAAAAACTGCTGGAATACCAGTATGGCAATCCCTCCTCTGATTGCATCAATAACCAAATCCTTCCAGTGCTAAGGACAGAGTTTTCTGTAGTTTTCACTGTGACTAATGCTGCATCCTTTGTCAATTGGCCATCTAGGGTGAAGTGCTACCTCTCCCTGCCCAGAGGGACACATGAGTGTTGTGCCCTTTGCACCTGGCCCATAGAACAGAGCTTCTCAGACCTGCCCATTCCTGGTGTGGCTGAAAAGGTGTTTCTTGCCCCTTAGTGCAGATGTACTGTTCTGGAATTTGAACTCCAGAGTTCAAAACCTGTCATAACTAGAGTTTCCTTTTCCTGCCCCCACAATGTTATTTACCAGCAAGCTGTAGTCCAGCCTAAACACTGGAGGTAACTTTTTTCTAATCAGTGTTAACTCAATCTGCAACTTCTTGGGTTGAAGAGTTTGCCTTAAATTGCCCTCTGGGTGGAGCATGGGCAGATCTCCCTGGAGCTGGTGGGAACACACTGAGCTCAGGGATGAGGTCTGGGAGCTGGCTCTGGAGGCTCTAGGCTTCTTTATGAATTGGCTGTGAAAGTGTGAATTCACCAAAGTGCACAGCCTCCCTAACTCCCAGATATGTCCTCCTGTGCTATAAGGTCACAGGATGCTGTCTTAGGTTTTCTGATTTTTAAAAAAATCTATTTATTTATTTATTTATTTAGCCAACCTCAGTTTTTGGAGCTTGGCTGTTGACTTCTGAGTGCCTGATATGAACAAACTGAAGGTGCTGATCTGTCCTCTCTGCAGCTGATCTGTCCTCTGGACTAAAGACCTGCTGGTCTGATGGGTGGGCTGACAGGGCTTCTCTGGGAGGATATTTGAACTCCCTACCTTGACTCAGTTGCACACAGCTGGGGAGCCACGGTGATTTTTAAACTTTTTTCCCCCTAACTGGATGTATATCAGGTCATCATGCCTGTTTTGGGGGGGAAGCTGCAGAGTTTTGTTCTGTTGTGCCAATGGTTTGGCACCCAGTGGCTGTATTTCTGGAAACAGATCTGAATTTACCTATTTTCATCAGTGTCCCAGGGTCCTTGAAGAACGCATGTGGGCACAGGTCACACCAAACAGACACATGTAATTACACAGTCACTCTTCTAGTGTTAATGGAACTGCATTTTAATCTCTCTTTTGCCTTGTTTTCCCATGCTACCTCCCATCGTGGCATCAAGATTCTTCTAGAGCCAAAATTTGGAATAACATTTATAAAACTGAGAAATACCCTAAAAGCCTTTGCTGAAAAGGTTCCTTTTTCATAAAGGAAAAACATTACGGGTTTTTAAAAATTTTTGCTTAAAACCTCCTTAACTTGCAGAGATTCTTGAGACAAAGGTGTGGTATTAGCAAAGTTGTGCTGAAATTGCACGTGGTAAGGAGCAAAGCATGGAAACAGCTTTGTTGAGGCTCCAGCCTTGGAAATCCTGATTTGGATGCACAGAGATTGCAGCTGCTAAAGGTCCTTGCTCAGCTGCAAAACTGCAGGGCGTGTTTTCAGTGACAGATGATAAGCCTAGTGGAAAAAAACATAAAGGAAAGGGAACAAAAGTCTGGTAAGAGGTGATCTTCATAGTTTTGTGTGTAATGTTATTCGTCAGGCAGTCACAGTGATTTGCTATGCACCCTGAATGCTTCCAGCTTCTTGCTGAGGCAATGTCAGTCAAACTGATGTGGTCTGCCCTGTGGAGGATAAAAAGGCTTTTGTACTGAGCAAGTGGAGAAGAGGAGTCTGTGGGATACACGTGACTGTACCTGGTTGCTGCCCTAAGACCCTCTCTGGTCTGAGATTCCAGCTCTATGGCATTGCATCGGGCCTGTGATGTTACCTTGCAGGTGGGAAAGGCACCTCACTTCTGGAAAATTAAGATAATGCCATAAGTAAATGGTGAGTGGCATTAAGACTAAAAGAAATCCAGTACTGTTGATGGTTCCCAAGTTTAGTGGGCTAGCCTGCAACTCCACCTTAAGCTAAAAAGGGGATGGGGTATGAGCTGTTTTATGGGGGCCACAGTGACACTTGCTGGTCTGCAGAGGACAGTCAGCAAGCTGCCAGCCCAACACAGCTGTGAGCACTGGGCAGAGCAGGCTGGGGTTATGCAAGGTGAAATGAAAAAAAAAACCCAATATTAGAGAAAGGTGAAGGATTTTTCAAGAAAAAGTATCTTTGTAACAAGCAAGTGAGCAAAGAAATGTTGTGTAAGTTGTGTTATTAACAGCCCAATAAGCATTGCTGTCTTGCCTGCTCTCAGCCCATTAGAGACAGGCAATTGGGTACAGAGGCAATGACAAAGTTTTTTGCTTTGTTCATGGTCAAAGAGCCTCCATAAGCTAAAAGAGACTGCAGGGGTTTTGGCCCTCAGGAGTTATCTCCATGTCAGTGACCTTGTTCTAGGTAGCAGATGTTCAGGTATTATTTACTGTTATTAATATTTAAAGATTATGTAAATGTTTGTTTTGCTGCCTTCCTTAAACACCCATTTTAAGCATTTCATTTATGACATCTCATATTTTACAGGGAGCCTGTGAAATAAGCAGCTTTAGTTGATACTTAAAATAGCTGTATCTTCTTTACTGAGGACCAGCCTAATGCTTTACTTTTATTATATTTGCTCATAGCCGAGTAGCCTAATGTCAGCTGGTCCTTTCTGCCCTTTCTGGGCAGTGCTTTTGCCAGGATGGATGAGCAGGGGGATGAATAAAGCAGGAGTAGTTCACTGAGTGTTACTGGCAAGGGCTGGAATAGAACTTGCTTCTCTGCTGATGAGCAGCCGTCTGTGAGCTGCAGAGGGACAAGCCCTGCAGCCATGAGGCAGGTGATGAGCATGTCCTGGTGCTGCCTGCCTCGGACCTGCCCACTCCTAAGAGATCCCACAGATGTTTACAGTCTCTCTGGGTGTGCACAAGAAACCTGTCAGTAAAGAAATCTCAAGCATACTTGTTTCCCACGTACATATTTTTGTCTCAGGGACTTCATCTGACTCCCTCCTTCAAAGATAGATGAGTGGACACTGTCTCAGAGAGAAACAGTGAGCCTTTGAAAGCACTGCCAAAGAGAAAAATTAATGAGATGTCACAAAGTTTTAGTCTCAGAGGTGGAGTGGAAAACTGACTCCAGGCATCTTCATGGTAGCATGCTCTTCCCTCCCTTCCAAAATCTGCTCCAGTGCTCAGAAATAAAAACCATATTTGCACTCAGTTCTGACTGGGAACTGACTCACACTTTGAAGCTTTCAGGCTGCTCAGTGGTTGGTGTTTTTAGGTGTGGAGACATGCTGGGATGTAACAGGCTTTAATGTTGGGCTCCTTCTGAAGTCATTCCTGCACAGGACTCCAGAGTTCCCTGGAGAGATTAGTCCAACACCAGACATCCCATTCAATCTGGGGCAGAATTTGATACTCAAACTGGAGTTTTTGCAATATGAAACAAGCCACAAAGTCTTCTTTGTGTCAGGACCAACCCAAAATTCCATGAATTTGGCTGATACTTTTCAGAGACCCTATCTGAAAAACTCTGCTGGACTACAGGCTTTGAGCAAAGCAGCACTGCTTCCTTTTCTCAGCCATATCCCCAGCTTTCACAGGGATCCATTTACCTTCCTGTCCAGCAGTGAACATCCCAGAGAGGAGCCTGAGCTTTGAGATCTCTCCAGTGTTAACGTGTTCAGGTCTTTTGTTCCTTATAATTCTGTAGGATGATCCTTCTTTATTTCTTCTTTCTGAAGAAAAGGTGAATATTGATAAAATATTGTTTATGATAAAGAAAGCCTGGATGATGAGGGCCTTTTTGCATCTAATGCTGTAATCAAAATTAATTGTTCTGTCTACCAGTTCAGTTTGTCATATCCCATCTGAGCTGTTCTTGTTCCTTCACATTCACACCCTCATCATACTCTGCTCCCTCTCAATACAGAGGGTTTTTTAAAATTTTTGCTCATCCTTAGTGGCATTTGATGAGGAATCTGGCAAAACACCTTGAGCCTCTATGCAACTGTTCAGTTGCTAGAGGGACAGGATTAAAAATCTAGCAGTTCCTAATTGACTCCATGGGTTAGTGAGATCAAAGATCTCCTGACATTTCTCTCTGAGTGATCAACAGCCATTTAATTCCATGGTTTGTGCTGTAGCCAACATGACCTTCAAGAAAACCCAGGGCTTTCTTGGAAAGAAAGTGGTTTAAAGAAGTAATTTCTAGACAGGGCTTCTGCTTTGCTTCATGAAGCTTCATGCACTTTCCATATTACTTGCATCAAGTACCTCTACAAAACTGCATCTTATTTGATGTTTTGTAGAGTGGTGGGCTGAGTGAACATGCAATTACCGTTACCACTTACGCTCATTGCCAAAAGCAGGACTTGGTGATCATTTGATTCCTGTCTCTACCTGACAAGCAGCATTTGCACTGTCCCCACTGGCCCTTCACTCACCCTTCTTGTCTAAACCTCCTCCAAAGTGTCTTTGTGTCTCAGCGTATCCCCATTCACATTTGTGTGCTCTCTTATTGCCTCAGCCCCAGATGCTGAGTGAGGAGCAGGGAGAAGGAAAAAGCAGTGATTACTGCTGCTGATTGTAGTAGGAGTTTGCCCAAAAAAGGCAGAGAAGATATTTCTGCTGATAAATTGGTTTTACATACTCATCTTTACGTTTCTGTATTAAGCACTAAATATTTGAGTCAATATATAAATATTGAGTGTTCAAGTAATTTCTCCCTCTCTCTATTACAATCACTGTGTCATCATCCCCCAGATTTGTGAATAACTGGAGAAAAGACACCTAATCCAGCCTTGGACCTCTTCTCTCAAGGGCTTTCCAGACCATCCAGCTTAACATGGAACCCTCTTTATTCTGGATTTAATAAAGCTTTGTGCCAGCTCCAGACCGAACCTTAGGTTCCTTATCTCACTGTCCTTGCAGTGAGATAACTGCTGGTTATTGAGTGTTTGATGCAGAAACATGAACAAAGGAAAGAACATGGTATTTTATTTTCAAGGGCAGATAGGGAAAGAATAGGAGAGCGGAACAGATACCAACTTGGCAGGGTTCTTGTGTTTAAGGGTTTGGTTTATAGTTGCTTGTTGTTTTTTGGGGTTTTTTAAATCTGTGATTAGTGTGCAGAGAAGCATAGAAATCACAGTAAATAGACTTTGTGTGGGTGTTGATTTCCTGAATCAAGGCTAAATTAAGGATTCATACACAGAGAGTCTCTCTTGCAGTCTGGAAGTTGTGGGGAGCTGCCCAGCATGTGTTGGGCACACAGCCCTTGGCTTGTGCTGTTTCTCTGTTGATTGTACTGCACATCAAAATGTCTCTTGTCACCACAGATACAGTGCTTTTTGCTACCTTGTTAAAAGAAAATCCAAAAAGCAACAAACCAAAGCATGTTTTACTGAGCAAGAGAAATGTCATAGAAAAATTCTTTCTCTCGGTTGCAAATGATTGCTGGCAAATTTTTTTTCAAGTGTGCAGTGCACAGCTGTGTGTCTGAATGTGGCATGTAGGTGTTTGTAAGCATCTGGGAGCTGTCTCAAAGTGCTGGGTTAGCCATGTTTGAGCTTCATTGCTGGGGGCAACAATCACTTAAACTGGAATTGGTGGTTCTGAGGAGCCTGGTCCTGCTCCACAGGGCTTGTTCAAGGTGCCTGTTCCCAGCACAGCTGCTGGCAGGCACCATGGGCATAACAAGCTGGAGCTGTGCCTGTGGGAGGGGGACAGTGTCACCATCAGTGGGCTCTGCTGCAATCAGGTGAGGCTGGCTTATCAAAGCCCTGGCAAACCTGCACTGGGGCTGGTCTCAGCTTGTCTCATGGACAGGGGGATCAGCCTTTCCCTGCTGAGGCTGAGCTGGTGCTTCTTTCTCCTCCAGCAAAGGTAAACATAAGGCTGTGTTCAAAACCCTGAAGACACGTGGGAGTCTGTACATGCTGCTGCAGGTAGAGGAGCAGGATGGATAGCAGCTTGCAAGTGTGCTGCTCTCCCAGCAACATTTCTGCTCTCTGGTTAGACTTGTAGTGTATTCAGAGCTTCGATGTGGCCTCAAGAAAGATGCTACTCTAGCTAAATGCCACACACTGAGAGCACCAGGCAACACTGGATCCACCTGGAGTGTTCCTCAACAGTTCCTGCTGAGCTACCCTGCTGGGTCGTGCTTGGTGTGCTTGTCTCAGTAGGCATTTCCCACCAGAATTTGGGAAAAGCTGCATGAGGGCACACTGTGGGGATCTTGAGTCATCTGAGCAGGTCCTGGTCATTAATGAGCAGCAGTCCACAGTGAAGTTTTGATTCCCAGTTGTAGAGGAGTGTGCATTCATTCTGGAATGTTTTCTGATCATTTACTCTATGTAAATGAAAATCTCTGGTTGCTAATTTTAAAACTACTGTGGAAAACTAGCAATATAATCAGTGAGTAATATGAATCAAAATGGTGATGGGCTCTTGAGAGATTAATGTAGCTGGCCTTGTTGGTAAAAAATAAGAAACCTCCAAGGTAGAGCTCATTGCTTGCCACGTCTTCATCTCAGTCCCCTGTCCTTGGGGCTAAATTTGCTAATAAAGGCCTACAATTTAAGATGGGATGGCTCAGTTTTTAAAAACATAGGCAAATGTTTCATCCAACCCCTGTGTTAACTGGCAAAGTGTTGACATTGCAGCATATGCCAAGGGGAAGATAATTCCACGTTTCAAAAGGGCCCTTACATGGTTATTCATTAACTCTTTCCCCAGCCCCCCCTGAAGAACCATTGAAAGAAATGTACAACATAAGCTCAGAAATGTTTGCATGTCACTTTAGAAGTGCTAATTAAATGCAGATGATATGAAAGAACATTTATTTACATATTCAAATCTCATTCTCTTTCAGGCCCTGCGATTCCTGTTGGGGTGGATGTGCAAGTTGAAAGCTTGGACAGTATTTCTGAGGTTGACATGGTATGTAATCCTCTTCTAAGCCTCAGTTACTTCTAGTCATAAAAAGACCTTCTTACTTGAAACCTGTGGGCTTGTAATCATTGGTCAGATGAAAGTAAGAGCAGCATCTCCAAAATTCAAAGAGGCTGATTATCAGAACCAAAGACTTGATCAAAGTCTTCTCTCTCTACCTCGAGATAAAGATTAAAAGCATGAAGAGAAAAGAGACCTTGAATGGGAGAGTAATCAGTGCTGTGAAAGATCTATCACAACTAAAAATATAAGCAGCTGCATATGAAGGTTTGAAGCTATATGGTAAAATTCACATAAGCTGTGCTTTCTGCAGGAGTTTTCTTCCTTAGGGAACCATCCAATTCACATGAGTGCTCCCACATACTTTACTGTTTGTTTTTGGGTTGTTTCATGGTGATTTTTTTTAAAATGTAGGAAAGGGAATAAGAACGCTTGAAAGAGAAGTGGAAAGGGGAACGTAGAGGGAAAGAGGAAGCTTCTGGGCTCCTTCCTCTTTCTGCCCTTTCCTCCCTGTTCTTGTGCACCTTTTTGTGGTCTAGACAAAACATAAAGACAAAGGAAGCGCTTTAGGTTGAGTGTTTTTTAATATGGTGCAATTACATCTTCACCCCATTTTGGAGGGGTTGGTTTAGGTGACCTTTAAAGGTCCTTTCCAACCCAAACTATTCTATGTTCTGTGACTAAAGCCAGGCAGCTTGCCTGCCTGGATATTGAAAGAGAGGGTTTGGGGGTATGCATGCAATGAGGTGTGTGGGAGGGAGCTGTCAGCACAGGAAAAGGCTGCCAGGAGGAGAACTGGGGCTCTAATATATCGAGATAATGTCCGAGAGCGAAGAGGCCTAATTAGTGCAAGTAAATAACACACAGTACTTTCTGTCAGGATTCAACCAAAATGTCAGAAGTCTTTGAGGTCAGTTCTCTCCCTTGGCTGTTGATAGTTCCTATTTTCCCAGCTCATCACAAGTATTTCTACAGCAGTTGCTGACATATATTTGGGGTGGAAGAATGTTCTCCCGGGTCAGTCTGAGTAATGTTGGTGTGTTTTTCCAATAGACTGTCCCAGCATGTTTGTTTGCAGGGAGGAGAGCTCCCTGCATGGCCAGGGGGCTGGGGCTGGCTGTGCCTGCAGCAGGGTGCCCTCCCTGTCTCCCCAAGGCAGGCAGGGCAGAGTTGCAGGCAGGGCTTGTTTCAAACTGCTCTGAAGTGGCCCTGAAATTCAGGTACCTGCCCTGGGCTGGGCAGGCCTTACCCATCACTGCTTGAGCAGGCACCTGCTGCCCCAAACAAGGACCAGGCTGAAACATCACCAGCTCTGAGCCACTGTACCTGCAAGTCTGGGCATGACACTGAGAGCAGCCAGGGACTCTTTAAAGCACAGGGGTTTAAAACCAGTGTCTCTTTGGTTGATGTGGATGAGCTGCTGCTGTGTGCAGTGGCAGGACATGCTCTTGAGACTGCCTGGAGCTTGGAACAAACATGAAATATGCTGCCAAAATTGAGGTACTTGTGTAGACTCATTGGCTGTGCCTCTGGTAGGTATCATTCTCCCAATTTGCTATAAAACCTTGTTTTCCAAGGAACTTTCCTATTTGTGAGTGCTGAAATAAACTCCTTTTCTTGCTTGTAAATAGTGTGTGTGCTGGTCAGAAAGGGACAAGCGGTCAGTACACTGCCTCTTTTGAATCATGCCATGAAAAAGCCTCCTTAAGTTGGATTTTATACTCAGAAGCTGTTGTCAGCTGCCACTTTGTCTCTGTGTTGGCAGCATTTGGTGCACCGTGTTGGCCACTGGAGAGAGAGGAGAGCTGGCCATTGCAGAGGCCACGGGGTTGGCTGTTTGGAGAGAGAAAGGGGCTGAAGGTGAAAGATGAGAAGCTCCTGTCTGGGAGGGCAGGGAGAGGGGTGGCCTGGAAAGCAGGGATTCCTTCCTGTGCTGTGCCTTCAGACAGTCTCTCCCCTCCTCTAGGGTGGGTGTAAGCAATGCTGAGGGTGCCTGGCTGATGGTCCCTGTTCCCCTGAGCTCTGATGAGGGAGCTGCCCAGAGGCATTTTGCAGCCACAGCCTCAGGCTGCCTGGCTGTCCTGGTTTTGGCTGGGATAGAGCTAATTTTCTTCTTAGTAGCTGGTACAGTGCTGTTTTTGGATTTAGTAGGAGAATGATACTGATAACACAGTGTTTTGGTTGTGGCTCAGCAGTGCTTACCCTGAGTCAAGGACTTTTCAGTGTCTCCTGCTCTGCCAGTGAGGAGAGGCACAAGAAGCCAGGAGGGAGCATGGCCAGGACAGCTGACCTGAGGTGGCCAAAGGGATATTCCACACCACAGAGCATCATGCCCAGTGTATAAGCTGGGGGGAGTTGGCTGGGAGGGGCTGATTGCTGCTGGAGGACGTGCTGCACATCTGTCAGCAACTGTATTGTGCATCACTTGTTTTTCTGGAGTTTTGCCCCTCTCTCTCTTTTCATCTTCCTTTTCATTACTCTTCTTATTACTATTATTTCAATTATTAAGCTGTTTTTATCTCAACCCAACTTCTTCTGAGTCTACTCCCCATCCCATTGGCTGGAGGTGAGAGAGGAGAGAGCAAGTGTCTGTGTTGTACTGAGCTGCTGGCTGGAGTTAAACCACGAGAATGGTCCTCCTCTCCTGGAGCCCCATGGCCCTCTATCTCCTGTCCTGGCCAGACAACTGGTAACCCTGAATAGCCAGGCTCTTCTTTACTCCTTTTTTGACTTCTCCCATAACTTGCAGTGTCTCCTGAGAAAGCAGCAATTGTGCCTCTTCCTTGGTTCCCTTTTTCTCAGCTCTTGTCAAATTGATGAACTTGATGCCTGGCCCCTGAGGCTGACTCTTCTAGCTGGGTTGTAACGTAAGCTCTGCCAGTGGCAGTAGTTGCTGGAAGTGTTTCTTTGGGACTATAGATGGAAGGGGAAGGTTGCCAGTGTCCAGTAGGGAACAGGAGCTGGCAGCATCCCTGGGATGAGCAGTGAGGGAGCCTGGGACCAGTCTGATAAGGTGGGGACCTGCAGGTGGGTGAGCAGAAGTGTCCCCCTGGCCAGTCTCTGCCATGGTCAGAGAGGTCTGGCCAGCTCTGTACTGTGCTGGGCAGCAAGGTGAGGACTGGCACTAGAGCCTTCTTTGATAAATTAAAGAAAAACCTACTGGAAATGCAAGGCTGTTGCGAGACAGCCCTTGGAGGCAGAGAGTCAGGGTAGCTGATTGCCGCTGTCACCAACCACGGACTGGTTGTGGTTTGAGAAAGTGGTTGCCACATGGTTAGGGAGAGACCCTGGCCTGTGCTGCTTCCTGCTCAGACTTGGCAGCTGCAGCTCCCATAATCACTTGCTTAATTGGGAATATAAAGAAAATAAGTGTATTTGATCTCTCAGGGTAAGAGTAGATTCAGCTCTAAAAGCAGCAGCTGCCAAGTTGGGATCAACAAACAGATGTTTTCCTTTATGTGGCTGAATCTCCTGCTCCATCAACAAGCCTAAAAGGGAACTGTATTTACACACTTAGGAAACACAGTTCCCTTACTTGGTTGCTGTTTGCAACAATTCAGTCCTTTTGGGGATAAATTGCTTAATGTTTAGCCTGACCATTAAGCTAAGTTTCAGTTTTTCCTCTTGATCATCCTATTGCTACCATATCCTGTAAGATAATCTTGCCAGAGTTGAAGAATCATCTGTCAGCAACTGTGCTTCTCTTGGGGCATATTTATATCTCGTTTGGGACTGAACATTACTGGGTAATGTAATAAATTCATTAGTTGGCTATGCTTTGTTTTAGCTGAAATTATTTTGTCAGGAAAATCTACTGACAGAGAGCATTGACCGAGGAAAGAATCAGGAGATGAGAGTAGAGAGATCTCATCTCTCTGGTGGGAGTGAGTTTTCTTTCTGGTGTGTCCTAGTTGTAGAGTGCAGCACTGACAGACTTCTTTCCTTTTTTGGTTCTCTTCTCTTTTTTGAAGGATTTCACCATGACCTTGTACTTAAGGCACTACTGGAAGGATGAGCGTCTCTCCTTTCCCAGCACCAACAACAAGAGCATGACCTTTGATGGCAGGCTGGTGAAGAAGATCTGGGTCCCTGATGTCTTCTTTGTGCATTCCAAGAGGTCCTTCATTCACGATACCACCACGGACAACATCATGCTGCGCGTGTTCCCCGATGGGCACGTCCTCTACAGCATGAGGTAACAGAGCAGCCCTGCTTTTCCTGAGCATCCCCTGGGGCTTTGCTCCCAGTTTTGCTCCAGGCTTGACTTTGGTGATCACCAGGACTCCTACTGCCAATCCTGCTACTCCCGCTGCTGATGCAGAGCCCTGTTTCCAGAAAGTCCAGTAAAAAATGCTTTGCAGGAAACTCTGGAAAACATGCTGTGGGCAGTAACAGGGTAATCTCCTCCTGGGGGAAGCATGCCCCCAACTCTTTGCAGCCAGTGGAGGGCTTAGTCAAGCAGGAATGTTCATCCCAGGGTCAGTGTGTGATTAAACTGGAAGCTGCTGATGTACCAGATGGTGACCTCTATAATTATCCTATTTTCCTTCTTCTTTGTCTAGAATTTTTTTTTTAAGTTGTGGTGCTTTCCTGTTGATGTAAATGTTTAAGTTTATTGAAGCTGAAATGGCAATATTAAAGACACCCTGGTTTTCTAGTAGATTTGTTGGCTGGAAGAATCTTGAGGGATGCCTGTCATGACCTGGAGGGTTATCCATCCTGTGGGTGTACATGGATTGTGACTGTGGGTTTGCAGGATTTTGTAATACACAAGGACATGTAGGCTTAATCCTCTAAACTTCTCTACCTTTTTACAGATTATCAAAAACACCACAAAAATCACCACTAGCAAGTAAACTACCACAAAATCACCACTGGCAACTATACCCATGATTAATAAAGTGACTGTACATCCATCTCACTCTATTGCAAATTACTATCAGCAATCAAAAATTTAGCATCTATCAATCATGTGGCAACAGCCAATAAGTAAGCAGGGTATTTCCTGTTACAGGTTACTTTACATTGGTGGAGCAACTCATCCACAATATTCCCTCAGGTACACTTAGGACAGGTTGCTTGTGCAGGTGCACAGTACTGGTATCAAGTGATACCAGCATCAAGTGCTCCAAACTATCCAACAGATGGAAGGACAAACTGAAAGAGCCTCCAAAGTGGGCTCAGAGGGGACCAGTGAGACAGCAGAGTCTCATTTCAGAGGTGCTCTGAGTCGTAGGGTGTGGAGTCAGCCAGGAGTCCTTGGTGGGTCTCCAAGAGTTTGTAGAAAGTTCATGCACTGACTTCAGCCTTCTAAGGAGCAGACAAGTATGTGCATCATGGAAAGGGCTCAGAGAAAGGCTTCATTTTGGATAAAAATTATGGCCTCCTTATATCCAGAGAGATAAGAAGGTGTAGGATGCCACCACTTTGAATAGGCAATAGGTACTGGTAATTTTTATTTTTCACCTGTAACAGCCAATAGATAATGATGTTTTTGTTCTCTCAGAGCCTTTTTTAATTTGAAGATAATTTCCTACCTTTTCTGACAATAAAATGCCTGTAAAATTACTTATTTTTGGCAGTTACTTATGGTATTTCAGGATGTCTCTGGTTTCTAGGTCCCCTATCTGCATGTCAAAGAGGCCAGCTGTGCTTCTCTAGGATTTGTCTTGTTCCCAGGCTGGCAAGCCTTTCTCTACCCATATTTTTCATCAGACAGTTTTTTGCTCAGTAGTTTCCCCTTCTAACCAGGTCACCTTTAAGGCTGCTCACATCAGCATCCCAGCAGATTTAATTTCCTTCAGAAGAACGAAAAAAGAGAAGCAGAGAAAAACACACTGCCAGAGGAGAAAAGCTCAAGAACCCAAAAAAAAAGGATATTTCCCCAGGATAGAAAATATGCTCTCAGTGTACAGTGACCTTTGAATATTCTGTAGCCAAGGATTTCTGTTCTAGGATCTTTCTGGAACTTATTCGCTTCAGCAATGGTAAAATAATTTTCAAAAACTTGGAAAGGTTTCCTGTTAAGTTTACTTCTGTGATCCTTTGAGGAGGTGATGTGACTTTTTAATGTTACCCACAAGAGAGAAGTCTGTGAGTTAACCACAGCTGACTGCACAAGAGCTAAATTGATAATTTGATACATAAAATCCAAGGAGAAAGAAAATCTGCATGGCATTTGTGCCTGGTGGTGTTTAGAACACTCAGAACAATATCCAGCTGAAAAAGCATGGGTGTCCAGTGGTGCTGGGAATGCACTCAGATAGCCTGAGATGTCTGCATGGGATTGATACTGGACTGGGGAACATTTCAGTCCTGTTTTGGGCCTTGGGCTTTCAGAGCCACCTGGACACTGCACTCTAATTGAGGAATATCATATTGATGAGCTGAGTTTCTGTTCTGCCCCTGACTAACAAACTGTTATTGACCACAGGTTGTGCCACAGTTCAGGTGACACTGAGGAAACAAAGGAACACACTTTAATGAGACTGAGTTATACAGTGCTTAACCACTACACACAGTTAGGGGAGGGCATTGTTGTAGGATACCTTCTGGAGCATATCCCCAAAAATGTTCTTTAAATTTTCCCCAGATGGCAAAATTTTGCGTTAGTTTTTAGTCCAAATGAACAGCATGTGCCTTTCAGGGGTGGTGAGTGTGTAGGTCAGGGTAGGATTTAGATGACAATCTGTGGAACAGAGGAAAAGTTCTTTATTGACGTCTGCAATGAATCTAGAAAATGGTCACAGACAACGTAAGTTGGCCTCTGAAACGATGAGTCACAGCTGATTTGCCCCTCCTAAATCAGGAGCTCCACTGCAAATCCCTCAGCAAGTTCACTGACCCGCTGGAAAATTTCTTATGTAACGTTGTGCACAACTGGACCAGTTTAAAAACTGGAGCTGTGGTTGCTGCAGCTTTTTAGCTAAGACAAAAACCTAACAGGAGCAAATCTCACTTGCTGAAAACCAGCTGCACCCATTTTACAGCCCCTGCCCCAGAAACACAGCCCTCAGATTAAAAGGGTTTATTGAGAGCTGCAAGAAACTGCTTTTGCCTTAATAATATATGTACTGAAGGAATTTTGTGGCTTGCAATAAGGATGGTCATATTCCTCAGGCTTGGGTCATTTCAGGGGTGACTGTGGAGGGAACTGAGTAATGAGGAAAATGGGGAAACCTTAATTACACTGCACATAAGGGAATAATCAAATGTAAACAGTGAAGTTACTTTATATTGTAGTCTTGTAGGCAAATAGTTGGATATAAAACACAGTGGAAATAGCTGTACTGACATTAGTATAACAGTAACATCCAAGATAGTGCTCTAGTTCCTTGATAGATATTGAAATTACATTTTTGGAGTTTCTGTGTATAATTCATCTAGCTTGAACAGGGAGAATTGGTAGGCACTTTCCTGTGGATTTTTTTGCTAACATCATGCAATATTTCTGGCTTTAGAGCTGCAGAAGAATGATCTGCGGTAACACTCTCTCTTGATTTCTCCTCATAAAACCAGCTTTTCTGATTTTCGATTTCTAGGATCACAGTGACAGCAATGTGCAACATGGACTTCAGCCACTTCCCCCTGGACTCTCAGACGTGTTCTCTGGAGCTGGAAAGCTGTACGTTGTATCCATGTTTCTAGATAGACGTGCTCCATGGCTGGCTGCACAAACATTCCACTGGACACGTTTCAGAATACTGTCTATTTTAGAGCCTGAAAAAACAGTTCATCAGAGTTACAGAGTATTGTGTGTCTAGTCCTTGTGCTGCAAGACCAGAATTTGCAAGGAAAACATCCTATGGCATAATCCTGATCCTGCAAACACTGTGACCTGGGCTCAGCTTCTTTGGTGGAGAAAGTAGTGTGAACAGTAAGATTTCTGTAGACTTTCTCCGGTGTATGGCAAGACTAACATCTGGTAGTTTTGAGGTCCTCCCAGCTATTTAACTGAATGTTCCTCTGCAAAATCAGAATCAGAGGATAATTTGGATAATTTGCACTGACCTTGAGGTCAGCTGCTCCAATAACCTGCTAAGAGCAGGGAGTCCTTAATGATGGGATGCTTGAGGCTGTGTCCAGCTGGGTTTTGAGCAAGGTAATTCAGGCTCCAAAACTTTTCTCTGCAACATGCTCAAATATTTGACAGCCCTGATCCTGAAAGTGTTTCCTTTTATCTGCTTGGGAACAATCCTTCGCTGAGACTTGCATCCTTTGCCTCTTGTTCTCCATTTTGCCAAAGCATCTGGGAAAAGGCTGTTCCTACCTTCTCCATGAGGGTCAGCAGTGCAGCAGCTGGACCCCACCACAGACTGCTCTTCTCCCAGCTGAACAAGCCCTGTTCCCCCAGCCTCTTGTCCCTAACCCATGTGCTCCTGTCCCTGATGATCTTGAGAACCCTCTTCTCATTCCCCATTCCTGTTACTCAGTCCACAAACTCTGTAAGTTTTTCATTTACATTTTAACATATTTCTGGGCTTTTGCTTCTCACCTGTCCCTTTTGCTTTTAATCATTCTAACATAGTTTGAAGTGTCCATGCTTCCTCCTTCCTCTAAATTAAGGTGTTTTACCCATGATTATTTCCTGAGCTATTACCTATTTTTAGTCTGTGAAGTTCAGAAGAGTGCTATTCTAACTGTTGTTTCAATGTGAAGTAAAAAGAGGATTTGTTTTCTTGAATCCAGATTTTTGTTGTTGTCACAGTATTTTATATGACAAGATTTTTTAACTCCCTTGCTGTTGGCAAACTTACTTGTGGCATTAGTTCATACCAAAGACGGGATGTATTAACTTTAGTTGAACCTCTAAGCTAAAGTCACATCACACTGTATTTCTTCTTCCCCTGAGATGCTTACACTGATGAAGATCTGATGCTGTATTGGAAAAATGGGAATGAATCTCTGAAAACTGATGAAAAAATTTCTTTGTCTCAGTTTTTGATACAAAAATTCCACACCACATCAAGACTGGCTTTCTACAGTAGCACAGGTAATGACCTTTTCTGATGTCATACTATTGCTAAACCTAATAATGTATTAATTGCTTTTGAGGGGGATCTTGGGATTATGTCACTGAAGTGTAGTCTCCACAGTCTTCTTGAAACCTCAGTTTCTTATTTTACTAGTCTTAGAAATAAAACAACCGAAGAAAGGTCTTGTTTCTCTGTATCTGCTGTCCAGGCTGTTCTCACTGATTCTGGCTTTCCTCCTCTCTCAAAGGTTGGTACAATCGCCTCTATATAAATTTCACTTTACGCCGACACATCTTTTTCTTCCTGCTCCAAACCTACTTCCCTGCCACTCTCATGGTCATGTTGTCCTGGGTGTCCTTCTGGATCGACCGACGAGCAGTTCCTGCCAGAGTCTCTTTGGGTGAGAACAACTGCAACAAGCCATGGCTGTGTGAAAAACTTTGAATGTGAAGGTTTTGGCAGGAAAGG
Organism: Dicaeum eximium; assembly: GCA_013396995.1. Lineage (NCBI taxonomy): Eukaryota > Metazoa > Chordata > Aves > Passeriformes > Dicaeidae > Dicaeum > Dicaeum eximium. Next base: position 827,811 of record VWZP01008070.1, on the reverse strand, counting down.
GAACTGTTCATTTTGATGGTTAAAGATATCGTGCAAACAAATTGTGGTTTAATCTGATAATTAATATAATGTATAATTGCACTTTGTCTTAAGTCCTTCATCATTTAGCAGTCTTCCTCACTTATATGTAGCTCAGGACAGAAAGTGCTGTGGTCTTAAAAATGAAGCTGTAACACATAATGGTACAGCTAGGAAACAGGAGTCCTTGTCACCAGTGGTCTTAGCAGACTTGATCTTAGGAGTACGTGTGTAAAAATATGTTTTAACAGCATTGTGTTTAAACCCTGGAGTTTAAGGAGGGAGTTAAATGCTGTTTGTTAAATGCAAAATGTTGACTGCTCCATTGGTCCTCAAAACTCAACCCATCATGAGCACAAAAATGTAGGCAGGGGAGCAATTCTGTATTAGCAGAAGAAACTTGTTACACACATTTATTTCATACTGAATATCTTTTAGAGCATCATGTAGACCATAATTTCTGTTTTTCTAGAGACAAAATCCCTTACGGACTGTATCAGTCAACAACATTTCTTTCTCTGGGTTCTTTCCAGGGATAACCACCGTGCTGACCATGTCCACCATCATCACTGGGGTCAATGCCTCCATGCCTCGTGTTTCCTACATCAAAGCAGTGGACATTTACCTGTGGGTCAGTTTTGTGTTTGTCTTCCTCTCGGTGTTGGAATACGCGGCTGTGAATTACCTGACAACGGTGCAAGAGCGGAAGGAGAGGAAACTGCGGGAAAGGGTGAGAAATGCTTTTGTCATCCACTTATTCCTTTTTTTTCCCCTAACAGTTGGTCTGGTCTTTATATTGACTGTCTGTTAATGGGAAAACATTGACAACCATGTGTGTAATTGGGTCTGTTTAGACCACTTCACCTCAGGCTAAATTGCTAACACAGGAAAACAGGATTTGATCTTATGGATCTTCATAGAAACATCAGAGAAGACAGTGTGATCTGAACTGGGAAAGAGTGCAACCTCAAAATGTGAGGGAATGGCAAGAGGGGAAAGCATAAAATCTGATACTTCTCTGCAGCTGCCACCATTCTTGTTTAGTAAGCTAAAGGTGTTATTCGGTGCAAATTAGTTTCCTCCCTCTATAGGCAACATTACTCTGGAAACTGGATTTAATGGATGCAATACTGGAGGTGTTCCCCATCACCAAGCACAAAAAACAGCCAAGTTTGTTTGTGGTTCTTAATGTGCTATAAAAGGTCTTATCCTGCATCCCTGGAGTGTTTCAAGGCCTGATAGAATACATCCTGACCATCTTGGCCTTGCTATGAGCAGGACATAGGACTAGAGATTCCTGAAGTCCTTTCCAGCCTGAGGTATCTTACAGACCTCAAGGCCCTTCTTTGTGATTGAGCAAAGCACTATTGCCTTTTGAACACTAAGGCTTGGGACCAAGTTTTTTTCAGTCCCCATATATCCAGGATGTCACCATGTTTTACAGTTTCTTTCTTCCCAGTAGGAGCTCACCACATTAGTCTACTGGTAATGCTGGTAACCTGATGCCTTTGACTCCTGGAGAAATTTGTATAAGCTTGTTGGAAATGCCAATGCAGACACCATCTTTCATACAGTTTTCATACAGTTTCATACAATTTAAGCATGCTATTTCCCTCTATTAACTACTCTTTTGGTTTTGCTTGCCCTTCTCTTTCCCTTCCTTTTCTCCCCATGACTTTCTTAAAGAACAGCACAAGCCCCATAGCAGCCCAGCACCTTTCTCAGTTGGCATGCTATAAAAAAAATGTAATTAGATATATTTAAAAAACAAGTGGATAAATTTACCTGACTTCTGTGATGAAATTTTACCTCTCTTCAAGACCTTCTCAACACAGTTTCTCTGGAAAGCTGCTTGAACAGGTCCTGAGTATCTTAATTTATCTATGCCCCTTCTAATCCCCACCTGGGGCCCAGCAGTTCTCTGCAACACAAGGTAGAGATGCTCAGGCATCCCATGTCCAAAGAATCTGGCATCTTGGCAGGTCATGGGAAGTAACAAGAAACATCCTTGCTAAGTTTGACTTGCCTAGAACAAACCTGTATTTGTTTTTTTTAAGATGAAAACCCTTCTCCTTTATTTTTAACTGTACTGGAGGGATGAAATTAACTTAAGAGGGTTTGTTGATTTTCTGCTAAGTTTTCTGGAATGTTTTGCCACATCCAGTGATGGTGTAGCTTGTTATTCATATCATAAATCTGCCCTTTATTGAGTCTTGTACATTGAATTCTATATTCAGGAAATGCCTTTTTACTGCACAAGGGAAAATATTGTACCCAGTCTTCAACATATGACAATATTATTCTTCAGTAGGGGAAATGGAACAGAGATAATAAATAGCATTATTTGAGGAAGAAGCTCTTGAAGAAGCAGAAGAGACATTTCTCACAGTAAATGTAGATCTGGTCAGCCAGTGCTGCTCCCCTATGAAAGACCCCAAAAGTTCTAGTATGAACATGTAAGGCTGCCCAGAAGTGAGCTCTATATTATGTCTACATTAAGAAATGAGATGTGCCAGGGACAGAGACACACAGTATCTAAAACTAAACCTTCTCTCCCTCAAGATCACAGGGACTGCTATGAAATGCCTGTGGCAAAAGGTCTGTGGCCCCATGCTTATTCCCAGCCCATACCTGGGAATTCTTCAGTGCTTGCTGGGCTGAGAGAGGCCAGAGACCTTTCTGACTCTTTAATAGTGTTGTCAGCTGCATTCCCACGTCCAAAGAGGCTCTTTGGCAGTCTTTGAATTATTATTGTAGACATAGGCTAAAAGTCCTGCAGGGTGACATTAAGTGGTGCACCTCTGCGTGTACGTGCCTGTGTGAGGATGAGTGTAATTTTTAGGTTCTGTGGAGGTGGGTTTCTAGCACGTCAGGCTCTCTTGTCCATAGAGGTGGCTGTCATCATGCATGCATGAAGCCATGGCAACTGTAATTTGACCTGGGGGCTGACAGTAAATCTGCAGAATTGCTTTCTCTGCTGAGTCCTGCAGCAATTAGCTTGTTATTGTAACTGCTGTCTCTCACACCTAGCCACCATCTCCCAGACCTGTCAGCTCATGATAAAGAGCCTGATGTGTAATTCTCCCCTGAGTTTATTTTGTTGTTTGGTATTATTCTGGTTTTGGCTGGCATAGAGTTAGTTTCTTTTCAGTAGCTGGTACAGTGCTGTGTTTTGAATTCAGTGTGAGAATAATGTTGTAACAAACTCATGTTGTCACTAAACTGTGTTTATCCTGAGTCAAGGATGTTTTTATGTCTTGTGCCCTGCCAGTGAGGAGGTAAACTAAAAAAGCTGGGAGGGAACATGACCAGGACAGATGACCCAAATGAGCCAAAGAGATATCCCACACCATAAAACACATTTCAATTATTAAACTATTCTTATCTCAAGCTATAAGTTTTACATTTGATTCTTCTCCATAATGCTCCGAAATTCAGGGGGGAAGGTGGGTTGAGTGAGTGACTGCATGATGCTTATTTGTCAGCTGGTGTTAGATCACAGCAGTCCTTTTTGGGGAGCTGCACTCTGGTTTTGTTCTGTTTTCGTTTGGTTTTCTTAGTTTTGGAGTGTAGGTTTTTCAAAGCGTGCCTGCTTAGAATAAAATATGTCATAAAACCCAACTGATGTTCGGTTGTACTCATGGAGTGCTCAAAAAAAGTAAAGTAAGCAGGCTGACTTGTCATGTTTTTTTGAACATAATGTGCTGATACCAAATCTTTTGGTTATGCCAAGAACACAGAAAACAATCCTTAAGTCTATTTTAAGGTTTTCAATGAGCAATGTGATCTGTTGTTTAAATAATTTGAAGGAAAAGCCTTCACTACAGGGTTTTCCAATGGCATCTTGAATATTACATATTGATTTTATATACATTTTTACATATATTATATTAAGATATATACATTTGTTTTAGCTGAACATATCCTTGAAAACAAGTTCTTGGAAAACCCACTCATCAAAGTTGGTGGAATATTATTGGGTAAGGAAATTGGTCTGTGGGAAATCAGAGACAGGAACTCCTAGCAGAAAGGACATTTTGGAGTCCATTTTCATTGCATGCAAATAAATAATCCATATTGCTGGGACAGGAAAACTGAAGGTTTTGAGTGGTTGAAGACTGTATTTCCTATTCAAAATTCTATCTGTGTGCAATGGATTTTTTTAGACTTGTGGGATGCATGCTGATGCTGCTGAAGTCAATACAAGTTTTTCTATTAGCTCCAACAGAGCAGGGATTTTACATTATGATTTTAGCTGGTTCTCTGCTTGGTTTAAAATCAGATTTATGAAGAAATCATGTGTATCTGTAAAACCAGAACTTGGCCCTTTTCTTCCCCATAACATGTACTGGATAAGCTATTTCCACAGATTAAGCTGCATCTTGTCCATGAATATTTATAAACAGAAAAAAAAGAATAATTAGGAATTTCAAGACAGTAAGGCGGAACAACAGCTACCTAAGAAAATTTGTTGCTTAGACTATATGTCTGCTAAAGCATTTTTCTAATCTTTTCTGAAGCTGTTTGTCCAAGCAGTGGAGATAAATCCTGTTTCTTCCTTTTGAAAACAAGCAAAAAAACCCCAAAACCCTTTTTGTTCAAAGAGAAACTTAAAATATCTCAATCAGAATTTTGAACTCAACTGTTTACAAGCTGTCTGTTAATAGAAAGGCACAATTTCCGTTGCTTACAAGTTTTTCCAATATTCAGCTGTATTTCTTGTTTATGTCCCTAGTTTTCGTGTTCATGTGGAATACCTCACTCGAAAACCATGATGCTGGATGGAAACTACAGTGAATCTGATGCCAACAGCCTGGCAGGGTATACAAGAAACCAGACGGTACCAGAAGAAGAAAAACCAGAAAAGATGGTTGTGCATCTAGCTATGAGCAATGAATCTAATTCATCAAGGAAGAGAGGCCTGAAGGGCCACATGGGCTTGCGCATCATCCAGAACACTCATGCAATTGATAAATATTCAAGATTAATATTCCCAGGCACCTATATATTTTTTAATTTGATATATTGGTCTGTCTTTAGCTAAGCATGCTGGCACAGCTGTGACTGAATCAGAAGACATCTACAAAACACCCTTTCATTGGTACTTTTTTTGTCTAATCTGGACACAAGCTAGAAACCTGATTATTTTATTGCTTCTTTGAAGGGTAAATGGGAGGACACATCCTCCAGGAGGCAATTCCATGTGCAGGCCTCATGGAGGAACTTGCTGTGCTGGTTGGTTTCCAGCCCACCCCCCTGCTCCCGTGTGCTTTATGACACATTTCTCATACTTGAAAATAGGTGTCCACCATACCCCCAAAAGGTGCTGGATGCTCGTTTGGGGCTGGCCACGCTGGTGGTGCCTGCTGTGCAATGGACAGCCAAAGACAGTGCTCATGTGAGCTGTAATTAAATAAATGCAATTTGTGTGGGGAGGTCTGGACAGTGCTTCTCCTGTTAGGAAACTGAATGAGCACTTTCCTTTACTTTTGAGAAAATTATTTTGTTTTTTCTTTGGCATATAAACATAACTTTTTTTCCATTGCTTTGTGAAGAACACCTCCTTTTAAGGGTACAGACTCTCCTTTCTGTCTGGATAGGACCTTCATAAGTACCATCAGGACAGCTGGCTGGCCAGGATCAGCTGGGCTGGTTACAGAGCATTACAGGTGGTATGTTTGAGTCAGCAGGATCTTTTCTAGATTACAAGGTGCAGCCCAGAAACTGTATATCCCAATATGCCTCTCCCAATCAACACAATGCCCTTCTGTTCAGGCATTTGGGATCAAAAGGGATACATGTCTGCCAGAACCTCTCTGCAGAAACAGAGGCATGTCAGAGATTAAATGGCCAAGAATAATACTGTGGGTCTAAGGTCGATGTAAGTCCTTTGAAGCTGCTGCACAGCATTGTAACGAGCTTATGTGCTTGGCAGTTCTTTTCCTATCCTGTGATAGCTCCCTTTCCTCTGCTAACAACACTGACAGCAAACCCCAAATGTAGAAACATGATAGCAACAAGACAGTGATGCTCAGGTTTGTGTGCTCCTTATTTTAAGAGAACACCATGACTTTTTGGCTGCCATGGAGATTATGTACATCAAAACATTTGTTTATCAAGCTGAAGCTGAGCAGTGGGGGCAGAGCTTGAAGTGTGAAGAGCCAGGACTAAGGTTAGAATAAAGAAAAAGCAAACAAAAATACTGATGTAGCTCTAATTATTTGTCAGGACATGACATTTTCTGCTTACCATAGTAGGAATTCCTTCATCCTAAATCTCAGGAGATGTAAAAAGTAGCAGAGAAATGTCAACTCTTAGCTGTCAACAATACTCAGGTTTTCCCCTGTGCCTCAAGTGTTACTGCCTAAGTCAAACTGATGATGGTACCGATTTAGTGGAAACAAAATTCATGAGAGAAGCTAAAATTAACAACTATGTTCCCCTTTAATCAGCCATGTTAATAACTGACATGACTTGAGTTCTCTCTGGTCATAAAAGTAAGAAACCCTGACATTGCCCTGAAATTGCTGGCAAGAAGAGGAAGGACAGCATCTGAGGGCAGGGTTGCCTAGCCTGCCACTTGTCTCCTGAGCCACCAGGACAGTGCATTTGCCACTCATTGCTCATGGAGCTGGAACCTGGATACTTCTCACATTGACAGCTGGAGATCACTACAAGAAAGACACAAAAAATATTAAATAAATAGACCACTCATCTTTTGAGAGGTTAAAGCCTGGGCATAACAGTGCACTCTTGAGCATTAGCAGTTTTGAGTGTAAAACAGGAGCCAGTGTCCTAGCTGGCAACAGGACAGTTGCAGCAAAGGGACTTTTGCTGGAGAAAGGCAGCAGAACTACACCATGAAGCCACCAAGAGAGTTCAGGGAGTGAGAAACTTGGTTCCTGTGCCCCCCTGCTTTGCCAGTCTTTTGGCATTACCCATGGCACATGCCATTTAACCTCGCAGTGCCTCAGCTCCTCCATCTAGAAAGTGAGGAGTGCTAGGATTTGCCTACCTCATAAGGTGCCGAGGGGCTCAGCAGGCTTAGATCCATGTGTGTGGGGCATGCCCATGGCTTCTGAGCAGGTCACCCAGTGGGAATCCAATTTTGTGTAAGTTACCCGTGAGTTCTTCAGATGTGCCCCCTGAACCAGTCCAGCTGGAAGAAAGCAGGGATCTCTCCTGCCTTATGATACTATTACAACTCCCCTGCATTACAGTGATATTAAACCAGGGATAAGTGTAGACAAACAGCCAAAAAGTGAGTGCTGTCAATGAATAATGCCTCTTGGCATACAAAACCCAGGAAGTCCTAGTGCTTTACTTTGCTATTTCTTTTTATTACACCTCCTGCTCCCTTAGAAGTTATGTGATGGCAAAGATGTCCTTCAGGTACTATCATCTTTGTACTAGCATTTCCAGTAGTTTTAATAGGCATCTTTTGGAGAGGATACCTTACTGTGATTTTATTTGCATGTGTACATAACTGATAGAAATTGATGTCTGCTTTTGTCAGCCTATAAAACCATCAAGAGGGTATTTTTCCACTGAAGTGAAAAAAACCCCTCCTCTGTGTTAGGCATTACTTAAGCTCATTATGAACTGAAACAGTAAATTAAAAGTATAGATGCAAATAAAGCCAAGACTTCTCCTTCAGTCAGCGTTATGAAATGTATTTTTTTTGTTTATTCAGAGAAGAGTGGCTAGGCACGAAGCTAGAACAAATATTTGAAGTGTGGTATTGACAATGTATTTCACCTTTGATTTCCCCTGGATTACAAGGGACTCCATGAGCATTGTCTAACTTCCAGTTGCCGGATTCCAAAACCAGTGTTTTGAGAGAGAGTGCCTGAAGCTGGGCTCTGAATGCTGTTTGATGGATACAACCCAATTCTGTGAAGCACTGAGCAGATCGACAATGAACCTACCAAAGGAGAGGATTTTCAGAAGTGCACAGGAGATTTGGGCAAATTGAGGTCACGGATGAAAATGCCTTCTCTGGACAACCCAGTCCAATTGCAAAGAGAAAAAATGTGGGCTCTGCTCATTCTAGTTCTGGCTCCACTGTAATTTTACTTCTAACCAAATCATGTCTTTGAAAAAAAGTAACGATATAGACGTGTGCACATATGTATAATGTGTATGCAAGCATAATGTATAACAAAGGAAGACACTGGGATGTGTACCTATGTTAAATATTGTCCATATGTGAAATTGTAATATATTGTATGTAAATTACCATTTATTATGCCCAGAAAACTTACTATGCTGAATGAAAAAAAGGCTCTTATTGTCAGTCAAGGGCCAAGAAATGAGGTACTGGAAAAAATATGGGTTATCTTACATTGTTTTTTCCTGAAAAATAAGGTGTTGAGAAGGATATAAGCAATGCTGATGCTAAACATCTGCACTGAGTACAATCCACTGTGCTGATTGCTGTAATCAAACATGGTAATAAAACAACAGATGGAAAGGGTGGAAAAAGAGTCAATTTCATGGCGTGAATTTTAAAATGTGATTTTAATTCTGTTTGGAAATCTGTTACCTATAAGCTTATACCCAGGGGCAAAGGATTTGAATAAACACCTCATTTGTAATTGATTTCAAGTAAAAAAACATTTCAAAAGGTGGAAGAATTGTAGTGGAAGCAGGTGAGTACTTTGAAGTATGCAAAGCTCTTTGGGAAAAGGGAGCTGTTAGTCACAATTATAAGCTATGGAGACCTTTTGTGAAAACTGCAACCCACAACTGAAGAAAGTTTAATAATTGCTTTACAGTTAATGGCACATTTTCAAAAGATCAAGTGGCAGGTAGGTATCTCAGTCTCCGTCTGACTACAAATGAGAACTTGTCATTTAATTCCTGCTTTATGCCTTTGAAAACATTGTCTCCACACTTCCCAATGGAAGATAAGACTGCTCCTAGGTCCCAGTTGCCAGGTCTCAGCTATTATCCCTAATGCAGACTTATGGAACTAAAATAAATGTGCATGGGTGAGGCAGGTGCCTAAACCACGGAATAATGGTTAATGGTTATTGTCTGTCAAATTTCCACAGTGGAGAGATTATAGCAAGGTACAGCCTAACTAAGTGAGATACTGCCCTGGTGAAATGTAAAGAGCAGGAAAATTTATTTTAAAAACAGCAAGAATTTAGCACTATTAAAATTAAAATGTAATCCAGTCTCACATTAAGCTGATTAATTACTTTGCACAAATGACATTTGAAATAATGTATCAGGGCCATTACCTTCCTGGCCAGAGGAATTATCATTTCAGATGAAGAGAGAAGGGAAACAGCGCACAAGCATGGAAAAGGTGCCGCTCTTGGCATCCAGCTCTTGTGGAAGGACAGGAGCAACCACCAGGCAGAGCAGGACCTGCTGTGGAGGCAAAGGTGAGGGGAACCAACTTTCCCAAGGTACTGATGCCTGGGAATCACACATCAGCATGTGGCACTCCTTGATTTGGGCATGAAAAGGTTATCCTCTGCCAGCAGGATATCCTCTGCCAGCAGGAGTGGGATCCCCAGCACCTCATGAGAGGTGGTGTGGTGCAGGTGGTGTAGCCATTTTGGCCAGAGGTTTGGGCTCAGTTCTGGCCATGTGTGTCTTTAGCTGGTCCTTGGTCAGGGTTTCACACAGGAGCCACATGCCCATGGCAGCCACGGGCAAAGTGCCCTCCATACCAACACAGAGAGACATGCCCAGCTCGCAGGTGTGCCCACACCTCTGGGCTCATCCTGCAGCACCAAAGAGATGGGGACGACATCATGGGCATGGCACAGAACGTGTGCCCCAGCCCTCCCTTTGCAAGGCAGCCAAGGATCAGAACAGTCCTGCACTGCCCACTCCCCAGAGCGAGCAGCAAAGCCCTTAGCAGATAATTTGACACCTGATTTTTTTGATATTTCTTCCCTTTGAAAAAATGCAGAAGACTTCTTTTGGCCAGTTGTCCGAACTGGACTTCTTCCACAAGTCTTTTAGGAGTCTCTGAGTGTGTATATGTGCACTTGCAACCATAGAAATTAGCTTAGGAGAACTGCCTGGCAACTCAACCCATGCAGAATGCATATAAATGATGTGGAAAAAAAGAAGGAAAGATTTTACTGCTCTACTTGTCATGCAGATTTATAGAAGAAAATTGTGTGTTTAGCTTAGAGGGAATTCAGAGTGGGAAATGAAAGGACAAGTTAATTGTAACGACAGTTTGAATTACTTGAACAAATATATTTTGGGAAGCGGGACAGAACATTAGAGCTGTAAAACTCTCTAGCTTCCTGGCTCTTTCCTTTTTATCTGGATTTTTAATAGGGTCCAAATTAATTTCAACCATGAAATTTTAAACCTTTCTTATTAAGGTGCATAATGACCACATTTTTATAGGTACAGATGGGAGGAGACCTTTGGTGCTCTGCACAGACTGTAACTGCAGCAGCCTCCAAGTAAAAATACTGCTCATTTTGCATCTAGAGTTTCAGGAGAGCTGAAAGGCAGAGTTATCCACCTGTTGGGCAGGGACACGAGATGTTCTCCAAGGAGCTGCATAGCAGAAAGATCCTATCATTTGCACCAGATAGAGGCCTTGACATGTAACACGTATTGCTGGGTGCTCAGGTGTGGTGCTGGGGGGGACTTTACAAGACTCTCTGAAGAGGAAACAAAAAGAAACTCCCTCTTGGCCAGACCTGGAGACACTGACCACCTAGGTGGTCATCACCCTAACCACAGCCTGCATCCATGATGTCCCCACGGATGCAAACTGCCACCCTGGGGAAGGTGACAAAGGACGTTTCCTCAGGGCTTGGTCCAAGTTCTGTGCCTCTGTGAGATACTTTCTTTATGGGGTCAGTGTCCCCTTGCCCCAGAAGGTCTCTGAAATGCTCCCAGGGTGGCACACTGAAAGAAGTTTCTCTTAGGTGGGGGCTCTCTCTGTGTGTTCCATCCATGAGGGAGGTTGGTGCTCAGTCTGAAAAGGTGCTGTCTGTTTGCAGGGTCTTCCTGCCAGATTCCTGCCACATCAGACCTTGCTTTCATCCCAGTGGTCACCCAGGAGAGGAAGAGGAGGAGGAGCTCTTGCTTCGAAGGGCTCCTTTGTTTGGAGAAGGGCTGGTGTATGACACAGAAAATAAATGAAAGGATTGAAATGGGGGGCCCTGTTGATTACCTGGGGTCAAATGATCTGTCCCTCTTGGGCTCTTGGGCACTCTGTGCTCTAAATGACAGAGGAGATGCAATTCCATTTTGAACTGAGCTGCTAAATGGAAATGGCACTTGCTGAGCTGCCATAAGCCTTCACCGCCACTCAGGCAGAGCAAGGATGGGGCAGGAGCTCTGTGTGTGTGGTTCTGTACCTCATGAAGCTGTACAGGAATGCCTGGAGCTGCCTGGTGGTGATGGTACTCAGCAGTGATGCTGCCCAGGAACAATGCTGCCCATCAGTTTCCCCTTCCCCATGCTCAGTCTCTCATGGCAGGGCTCTCCCCATCTCTTACCCACCCCCCTGCAGGTGCAGCTATGCAGTACTTAGCAGGACATGGCTTCCTTTAAAAAGAAGCAAAAGTAGGGAAAGAGGCAAGAAGAGGAAAAAAGTCCTCCTGCCCAAATGAAAGTATTTTTGTGACTGTGTCAAAGGCAGTATTTTGCCAAGCCATTAGCTGCTCCTCAGTTCTCCAGCTTTTCTTTAATCACAGCTGTAATGTTTATGCTTTTTCCTCCTCAGTTCTCTGGCAGCTGACATAAATATTACAGAAAATCAGTAGTCTTCCCACGTCTCAGCTGGTGATAAAAGCCGTGAAAATAAGTGACTAACAGCTCCAGTGCAAAACCTTTGTGCTGGTGCTCTGCCAAGGGAAGGGACCATTGATGCTGCTTCACAAACACAAACTCTGTAAGGTTTTCTTACTATGTGAATCCAATTAGTTGAAGCTATTTAATCGGGAAGAGGTAAAACAGCCTTGTAAAAATAATAAAAATTAAAATTTGTTTGATTTCACAAAATTTGTTTGTTTCCTCTTGTTTGAGGAGGAAACCGCCTCAGAAATAAGTCCTAGGCTTACTTTCACTTCAGATCCCAATCACGGCTGTGTGGATGCACAACACACAATGGTGGGAGGAGTCCTGGCCTGGCCAGATGGTGGGTGCAGGTCCAGGAGGCAGCCCACAGGAGGGCCACCAGTGCACCCAGGACTGGAGCAGCCACCCAGGATGAACATTAGACCCAGAGTTTCATTCCTCAATCACTCAATCCCTTGCTGCTAAGCTGCCACCTAAACTATAAAATGCTCACAGCTGCTTCCAGGCACATCTATTTCCACTATGGAGGCTGTCCCAAAGCTTCATGGCCACTGCAAAGCATGTCTCTGGGCCCTGGCTCAGCCTGTATGGAGCAGAATGCCTCAACATTAATATCTCATGAACCTCCAGCTGCCTGTCCAGGCTCAGCACTGTGGTGTTAAGCTGCCCCTGGTGTCACTTCCCAGCTGCCTCCCTGAACCTGGAGGTCCTTCAACACCTCAAACACCTCACCCATCTCCCATCCCAGCCTCCCCACCTTCTGCTGTCAGTACAGCAGCTCATGGAGTCAAAGGCTTCACATGCACTTGCTGCCAAACAGACACCCCTACAGCTGTCTCCTGGTGTCTACCCTGATCCTTGTTTCTGCTCCCCAGAAGGCTGTGACAGGAGATCAGAAGTCACCCAGAAACAAGCTGAAGAGAGGAGGCTGGAAAAGGTTTGTCAGTGATCAGGAAGAGTAAGGAGGGTGAAGCTGCTGAGCTGGGCTCCCTGAGTGCTTGGGTGGAGCACACACACTTGGCACTAGGGCTCAGCGTGTGCCAGGTCTCAGGCACAGCACACTGAGGCTCAACACAGCTCCAGCACTGACACCTTTTTGGCCAAGGATAGTCCTGGGGCATGTCCCCACCGCCAGGACAAGGCTGCCATGCCAAGTGCTGCTACAACAACCAGGCCAAACAGGGCTGGGGGGGACCAGGCAGCCAAGGCTCCTGTGCCTGAAGGTATCATTGGCTGCATTTAAACCATTTCTGGCAGATGCACCTGCAGACTGCTCTTAAAAACCCCCAGTGCCACAGCCTCCCCAGAGAGCGTCTATCAGCCTTAAAATTAGGAAGTGTGCACAGGTAGCCTGGTTGAATCACCCTTGCTGAGTCTGTTAAGCCCTGTGAGTATGAAGTAAAATTTTTGTACAGTGTATGTACCTAAATTTGTGCAAATATATATCATGTTTCCTCTCCTCTTCACTTCCCTGGACTAGGTGACCTCCGCTTTGTCTGAGATCCTCCTCAGAGTTCCCCAGTTTGTTTACAGAAAAATCTCACACAACAGCCTTACTTCAATCCTGGAATTATCTGGGTTGGAAGGGACCTTAAAGACCATCTTGCTCCAACTCCCCTGCCATGGGCAGGGTAACCTTCCACCAGACCAGGTCGCTCAAAGTCCCATCCAACTTGGCCTTGAACATCTACAGGGTTGGGGCATCCAAAACTTCTCTGGGCAACCTGCTCCAGTGCCTCACCACCCTCACAGTAAAGAATTTCTTCCTTATGTCTAATCTAAACCTACCATCTCTCCATTTACAACTGTTTCCCTTTGTCCTATTGCTATCAAGCTATACAAGCCCTGCTTGCATCCACCATTTCCTTCTGCAGAAGAAGTGGCATGATTTGAGATTGGAATTTGATTTTTGGTTTTTTTCTTTTTTTTTGGTTGGTTGGTTGTGGTTTTGTGTGTGTGTGTTTTTCATCTATTTCATTAAATGTTTCATTATACTGCAGAGAGGTGGTAACTCTTCCACGAACAACAGTCCCAGCTTTTCCATAACACCTGTTAAGATTACCTGGTATCCCAGAAGTGACTCATTTTGCACATCTAAAAAACTCCCACCAGGCAGAATAAACCAATGACAACCATCAATGAACTCATGCATTCCATAAATGCATAGAAGGGCTTTTCCATGCCTACAACATTGCTGCAAACTTTGGTTCCTGCCATGGAGGCAAATAATGCCCTCAAGTATAATCCAAAGCAGGACTTTTTATGGGCAGGTCTCTTATATGAGCTTGACTGGTGGTGAGCTGAGGTTTCACCCTGCAGCCAGGCAGCAGGGAGGCAGGAGGATGGCTGAGGCCCTGCCCTGCCCTGCCCTGCCCTGCCCGGCTGCCCTCGCTCCCCTACCCCAGCACATGCGTGGGCAGGCAGGCAGAAAGCTGGGCCACGTGAATGCCTGGGATATGGATAAGTGCATTTTCATATTACATCTAATGTAATAAGTCAGTTAAATGCCCCTAGTCCGGGGAGGGCAGCATGTTAATAAATGGTCGTTACCAGCAGCTGACAGTTGGTTAGCACAGATTAATTCCTAATGAAGAAAAAAACTCTTTATGTAATGTAATGCTTCTCGCTGGGGATCAAGGGTTGCAATCATCCACCCACAGCAGACCTTTAAATCCGGCTTTGTTCCTCTGTGGGAAAAATAGACAAAAAACCCAAACCCTGCTATTTTTTAAAGGTTATGATTCAGCCAGCGTCACTCAGATTCTAATTCCAGGAGCGCTGAGCTTGTTTCCTAAAGAGTACAATATGTTGCACCGTGGCCTGGTGATGCACATGTGGCAGAGGAGGTGGTGTGAGGCAGGAGAAGGGCACTGTGTGGACCCTGTGCCCCAGGGATGCAGAAGATGGCCTTGTGGGGGCACACCAGGGCTCTCACACCTCGAGGGATGGTGCCAACTCCCTGACCTCAGCCACAGGGGTTTGAGGCTGTCCAGTGGGTGTTTGTCTCAAAGGGGTCGCCCTGGGAAGGTGCAAGGAGCAGGGATGCAGCTGTACCGGGCTGTGACATGGGCTGTGAAAAGCAGGAGGTCAAAGGCAGCTTAAGCAGCAGGGGTTTTGGCAGGGGACTGTGCAGCTGCCCATATCCAGGCAGTCGATGCTGTGGTGGATGCACACACAGAGACTTTCACTCTCGCAGCTGTCAGGAGGCTTCCAGGACCTTATTTGCACTTGCAAGGAAGCAGGACAGTCCACTGACTCACTGATTTTCCTCTCCCTCCCTTCAGACATTCCCTGAGATGGGCTACTCCACAGGTGTCACCTTCTCTCCAGGTTATGCCAGTGTCACCCTTGCAGAGGGAACTTACAGAGATGCTTGCACCCACCCCAGCAGGGGGTCTGAGATATTCTGCCAAAGTCATGGGACCAAAAGCTAAACTCACTAAAAAGCTAAATCCCCTGGAATACCAATAAATAGTGTCAATAATTACCAGTTAAAAAGCAAAATCACTATTGTTTACCCTGTGACCGAAGGATATGGATACAATAAAACTGCTTCATATGCAGGAAGGTAATTTGTAGTTGTGAGGTCTGGTTTTTTACATCTAGTATTATTCATTATCTGATAAGAATCTTCCTACTAATTTACTGACAATCTGAGGAATTTCACAATAATATCTTAAAGCAAGAATTATTCCATTTTACTTGAGCATCTTATCTTTTGCAGAACACTGACTTATACGACATAAATGTGCATAAAGCAGGAGAAGGTCCACAACTTGTGACACACGAACAGGAGAAGGCAAAGGAGACCTGTATCTCCCAGGCAGCACGGCTGCTCAGCAGGTAAAATGGGATCTCTCAGATCCTGGGGCTTTCTTTCATCTCTTTTCTGTTTCACCTTGCGTCTCTGCAGTGATGCCAAGCTGCGGGAAGCAGATTAAATCTGTAAGAAGCGTGAGAACAAAGTAAGTTCTGTGCAGGCAAAGGACTTGAAACAGGGAGAAAGGCTGGTGGCAGAGATACTGTCATAGGCAGAGACTTCAAAAGAGGCGCAGCAGGTGCTTGAATTTGCAGCTGATCAGCGTGGCCTGAGCGAGGTACGCCTGAGCGAGGCTGAACTCCGCAGATTTCTATTTAAACAGCTCCTTAGAGTTTTTGCCATTTATGCACACTTGTGTTAAGGGGGCCTGGAAGAGCCCTGTTCTCATATCTGGGAGCATGATGTTGCCCCTGAGACCACCTTCCCAGCTCCTGAGGATGGGAGGAGAGGGGCACCACCACTGAGGGACTGTTCTTTCAATGCAACAGCCTGGCCAGCAGCACCCCCAAACTGCTCTGCAGCTTAAACTACACACTGTGGCAGATAAGAGGGCTGGAAAGAAACACCATGGGGCTGCTGCCTTGGGAATACACATCCAGAAGTGCCTAACAACCAAAGGTCTCTCAGCTGACAGTACCTGGGTGAGCAAAGAAGGCTTCCCAGCAGGCTGCCATGCAAGCAGTGTGGGTTGGGTACTAATGTGAGCAGATAAAATGGTCAACAGCCCCTCTCTGAGCCCTTTTCACATGCTGTTTTTTACCAGTGAAATCCGTGAGCTTCTCAGCACAAAGCAAAATCCAACTAGGTTTTACTCATTGACAGCTCTGACTATGCTGTAATGGAAATTACAGGGCACCTTTATAGCCAAGAGAAAATTTGTGACACCAATACAAAGAAAGCAACGAGACAAAAACAGCAGTTATTGACATCAGAGGTGAAACAGCCCCATTAGATCATCTGAATAATCTCTCAAAAATGCTGAATGTTTTCTAATGCTTTGTCTGGGCTATGAAAGAGGTTACTGTTAAAGGGATGCCAGTCTGAAGATTGTTAATGGCTTTTTTGGCTCTGGCACACTGGACAATGTCTTTAATGTCAAATGGAGAGATAAGCTCTCACAAGGAGGTATAGAAACCATGTGCAAAAACCATGTACAGATTAATAAAAACCTCCAGCACTACAAAACGACGAAAAAAACCCAGACAACCCTTCTTAGAAATCTCAATATAATCTCGAGGTTTGCAATTTTGGAAGAAGCCTTAAAGAAAAGTTTTGAGACATTTTCTGTCTCAAAACATGCTGCTTTTGATATGTCTGCTCTGTATTTTTGGGGGTTTATTTAGTTTCTTTGCCCAGCCTTTGCTCAGAAGCTGGAGAAATTAAGGAAGTCAACAGAAGGAAAAAGTTTTTAAAACTTTCAAGGAAAAAGCTTGGAAAAAATATATTATTGTAGAGGGGAAGATTGCTTCTCTCTCTTTTTTTTTCCTTTTAAATGTTGGAGAAACAGCATTCTCAAAGCTCAATTCTGGGTGGTAGCATAGGACACCCTGCATGACCACATGACAATCATGGAAAGGGCATAATGGGCTCCCATGCACGGGTTATGCTTTATATGTTCAGCACAAATGTCATCCATTGTGTTCCTACATACCACAGAATGAATTTCTGGAGAAGATTCCTGATTTTTCTGGACTGCTTCTGGGCTGACATCAGCATGCTGTGCTGCAAAGCCATAAACTTGCTACTATACATGCTAATAGTCTGCTTTTTGGGTCCTTGCCCAGAGCATCTCAAACCACTATCTCCCCTTCTATTAGCTCTGGATTTCTCTCTGAAATAATGACATTATTTTCCTTTAAACATAAACCATTCAAATGCTATTAGTATCAAACCTCTGACAACAAATTCACTGTTGCCAGAGAGGGAGTGGGAAGGTTTTAGCCTAAGAAATCAGACCCCATTTTCCGGTGCCTGAGAGTTCAATGAAGGAAAGAAAAACTGCCATTTAAACCAAAGCCATTAGTTCTAGGCAGCTTTCCACAGCTAGAGAGTGATGTCTTTTGAAGAGGGAGTGAGGAAAGAGGGATAGATATATTTTATTTTGGGGTTTTTTTGCATGTTTGGGTGAGTTTTACCACCCATGGGACCTGCTCAGCTGGCTCTCCTGAAGCCTTCAGTTACCCACACATTGGAGCGAGTGTGGACTATGGCAATCTGGATTTTATTTCACACTTCCCCCACACTGGGCAGTGAGCATCCTTTTCCAATCTCCTGCCTTCCCCAGAGGCTATCAGGAAGATGTAATTTCTTTCCAGATACAAATACACATCCGTTTACAGTTTCATGCTGGGGTAAACTCCCCTGATACACCAACCTGTGTGACAAAGACCTCCTCGCTGACACACCCTGACCCCTGGGCCATGATGCTGGGCCTTCACAGTGCCGTCATTCCTGCGAGGTCCCCTCTGCTGGGATGGGATCAGGCAGCCTGGAAAAGCGGCTGTGGAGCTGCTTGTGGCCAGCAGGTGGAAGCCTGCCTGCACCATTTTATTTCACACTTCGCTGCTGCTGCCTGGTTTTGTGCTGCTCCTCCAGCACTCAGCACCGCAGCCTCAGTCACTGCCTACCTGCCTGTCACCCTGTCCCCACTGCTTGCCATGTCCCTGCCAGTCCCACTGCCCACGTTCTGCTCCAAGAGGCAGACACCTGGCCTTGGTCGGTGTTGCTTCCTAACACAGCTGCCTATTGCAGTGTTTGAGACTCTGGCAAAAGAAAAATAGCAAGTTGGTATTCCAGATGGAAAAGCACAGGAAAAAATAGAGTGAATGACAGCAAAATTTCCTCCTTTCTTTTTCTTAACCTCCGTGTCTCTTTATTCCAATAGAAAGAGAAATTGTGGGTGGTTCTGTTCCCCTGGCTGCCATCACAGGCCCTGATCTGTCTGTGCAGTGCTGGGTGTAAGGCCCACCCCATCCTGCCTCATCTCCGAGGTCAGTCCCCAGGTGGGACACGAGCAAATGGCACTGGTGGCAGAAGTGGGGCAGTTCTGATGTGGACACAAGTCCTGGGGACAGGCAACTGCTCAGGGCCATCCTGTCCTGTCACTGCTGCAGCTTGTTCACTTCTGCTTACTCTGGCTTGGATGTGCCATGGAATGAGAGCAAGAGGTTGAGCTAGAAAGGGAATGTGCTGACTATGAGAGGCTAAAGAGGATAAATGTGTGGAAGAAGAAATATGTGCAGAAATCAATGATGTGAGAAGCCAAAATGGCCACAGCAAAAACTGTATTAATTATGTTTGTGTTTTTGACAAGGCTTTCCTCTTCTATGGTCTATCTAATACTTTTTAAAGTCTGCCATCTGCCAGTGTGCTTGCAACAAAGTGTACATTCAGTTTTCTATATTTTATATGGAAATAAAACCATTTAAGGTAAAGACTGCCTCTTCTATCTATTCCACCTCAGTGAGCTGCTGAGACCTTTCTGATAGATCTTTTGTGCCTCAGTCCCCCTGGTGTGCCTTGTGCTTGCTCTTATACTTCAGTGACTCTTTTCAATGGCCTCCACATGTGATGGCTTTAGTGGTACATGCATGGATTCATGGAATAGCAATTGACCTGGTTTGGAAGGGGGGAAAGAAGAAACCATGGTGAAATTATGTGGAAAAGGTTAAAAAATAAAAGGGCTGGCTTTTTCTGTAACAGAGCTCAGCTAACATGTTACAAGCCCAACTCTGCACAGCTTCATTTTCAATATCCAGCACTCTGTTTTTCCTATGCAACTTCTGCTTCACAGCAGGTCAAGGCATCTCTGACCCTGCTGAGTTAGTTTATTCATCAGTGACTTGGATGGAGGTGCAGAGGCCTCCTCAGCAAGTTCACTGATGACACAAAGCTGGAGGAGTAGCTGAAACCCCAAAGGGCTGTGCAGCCCTTCAGAAGGGCCTCAATGGTTTAGAGGGATGAGCAGAGAGGGCCCTTCTGAAATCCATCAAAGGTAAATGCAGGCTCCTGCACTTAGGGAAGCATAACCCTGAGTATGGGTACAGGATGGGGGCTGATCTGGCTGATCTGCTTTCTGTGAGGTGTAGACCTGTTCTCAGTGATGCTCAGCAGAAGGCAAGTGGCAATAGTGACAAGCTGCAGCAAGATACAAGGAGAAAGCTGTTTGGAGAGGCTGTGGAGACTTGGAGGTATGAAAAACCTTGGAGGTATGAAAAATTCAACTGTACAGACTCCTGAGAAGACTGGGGTAATTGGATCTCTCAGGTTGAAGACCAGAAAGTACCCCCAAAACCTTTTAGCAGATTGTACAGGAAAATAGGCCTGTTCACTAGTGTATGGTCATCAGAAAAGAAACACTAACATCAGGACTTCCTCTTAAGGCTCAGTTCATACTGAACAATAAATACTAAATTCAAATATTCTTGCAAACCAAAAGGGAAAATTAAACCCATGGCATGGGATAAATACATAATCTCCAGACAGTGGTTATGTTAATAATTCTCAATCCCAGACAATTTCTTGCTATAGCAAGAAACCAGAAACCAAGGCTGATGGTTTCACATCCAGTGAACCAAAATTGCTTCACGATTTTGATGTGATAAGAACCTATCAAAACCTTCAATTACCTCTCAAGAGATCAATGATAATTTGTGCTGCAAAGGAACATCAAAGTGATGCCAATAAAAGATTTTAAATCATATGAAGACCAAAATTAATAAAAGCTCTATTCCGAACACAAATTTATTATGCCACTAAGACTTGACAAATAATAGTTGTTACTGACTGTGCAGCCTGAGAAGTGGCAGGATTAAAACTCATGAACTCCCTCATTCTGCAAAGGGATAAGCAGGATGCTCTGACACTAAAGAATCTTTACATGCTAAGTTTGGTCACTTGCCAATGGCAGCAATTTCTATGCTATGCAATCATCTGTTGATTCCTGTACACTTGCAGTCAATGTCTGCAAAACAAGACCTCTTATTAGCATTTTATTTCAGTTAAATATTGCAATCAGACTAATGGTCTACTAATTATAGTCTTGTCTCTTCCCTTATTGCACCATATGGTATCTGCAGACAAGAGGTAGAAGCTAATCTGGTGGAGAAACACAAAGCATTTTGCTGTATTCAGCCCACTGTTTCTATAAAGACACTGACAACAGCAGTAAGACAAACTGAGCAAATCAATATTTTGCTAAATGGACATCCTGGGAGACAAGGAAAAAGTCAATTGTTTCAATTATAATAAAATATTAAAAACATGTGCAAATACTAGTTGTATCTTGTACCAAAATTTTTTACGGGGAATTCATTGATTGAGAAAATGGTCTAAAATAACTACAGTTCATCTCTGTAAATATGGAGGACAGAGCAACTGAACACCAGTGGGGTTATGCTTCTGGGTGACAGGCTGAAGGGAGACACTGTGAGAAATGTCTGCTGAGGCATTTCTGTTTCTGACAAGACCTGGAAGAACTGCAGGAGTTTGAGATCCAGAGGCAGTGAACAGCACTAGCCATGCCAGTGAAGCTGTGTCAGACAGGTTTATTTGTGATAACCACCTAGCAGCTTTTAGAGGCTGCCACTGAAGCCAGAATTTCATGTGACAGATTTGTGGCTCCTGTTTGTTGTTCTCTTCCTGGTGTGTTTCAATGGAACTCATGATACCTGTTCAGTTTGGTTTTTACTGCTGCTTTGGGGCATCATTGTTACAGTGATGAAGATCAGTAGCAGAAGAAAAGGACACAACCAGTAATTTTCCAAATGGCCATGTATAATTCACAGAGCTTCAGTATATCCAAATGCCAGCTAATATTTTTTCCACACAGAAATTCAAGGAATATTGTTAAGGTTGCCCCAGTCTGCCGTCATGATCCAGTGTTAATGCAAAACAGAAATGACAGAGCTGGAGAATCTGCAGCATATTCACAGAGGAAAACAAAAGCTACTGGATTTCTTTGTGCCAAAACTAAAAGGTTGGAGTGACTCCAGTGAGGGGAAATATATAGGAAGCCATTGGGATGGGTTTCCCATGGGCATTCCACATACAAGACTCCATCAGAATGAAACAAGACTAGAAAAGTGAGACCTGCTGGCATTGATCACATCATTGACTCTGCAGCCAAGAGTGAACTGTGTGAGTCCTGTGTGCAATGGCCAGACACCGTTTGGGACTGGCAGGTGGGTCCACCAGATGGAGACCCATGAAAGGGGGTGACTACAAGAGGGAGCTAAAAGACAACCAATGTGTGCCTGAGATTACGTTTGTCGAGGCAGAATGTTTGACTTTTTTTGTCTTTATTTTAAAAAATACAAACTGTTATAGCCTATTATTTGTTTAGGAAACTCTTTTTGGCCAATCATTTTGTAAAGCTTAACTGTTATAACAACCTGCCCTCTGAAGTTACTCCACTGCCAAATTCAGCAAAGGTTGTCACATCCAAACAAATTTGAGTTTCAAAAGCACTGTTCAAATTTATCACTTATCTGGCACCAATAGTTGATAGTTCTCAGCCTGACTCACTGAGTATTTAATCATCTAATCATCTCTTTTTTATCACCCTAGTATTGGACTTCTCCAGATTCATCCCTGTCCAAGAGCTAGTCCAAATCCTTCAGAAAATCATTTTATCTTCAGTCAA
The DNA here is from genome assembly GCA_013396995.1 of Dicaeum eximium. Taxonomy (NCBI): domain Eukaryota; kingdom Metazoa; phylum Chordata; class Aves; order Passeriformes; family Dicaeidae; genus Dicaeum; species Dicaeum eximium. The sequence continues at coordinate 805,537 of VWZP01008070.1, read as the reverse complement.
TAAATACATGCATAGTGAAACAAACTTCATTACTATTGTTAAAAAAAAATCTATTTTAAATTTTTGTTTTGTGGTCTTCCAGGCACTGGATCTTGTAAGAAAATTAATAAAGCTATTTTAATAAATCTTTAGCTTGATGGATACAGGATAACTCACTTTCAGGACTTGCCCAGTTTGGATTAACACATAAAGAGGAAATACAACCTTCATGCTTCATACTCTTAAAATATTCCTTTTTTAAGCACTAAAGCTAGCAAATTTTGTCCATGCTATTTTTTTTTAACTCTCCATTGGTGTCCAGATTTTCTCCTCCTTATCCTAAAATTATGAGACACATTCTTGACTGTTAGATACAGTCTGGTATCTATGAAGAGGACAGTTTTGTAGTAAGCTGTGGTCAAATGACATTAGTAGTTTCTGGGCCTTTCCCTATTATCCATTTACTCCTTGTCAGTGATCCTTCAGTTTTTCTGGTCTGCTTCATGCCATTGCATGCTTATTCAGGAAGCAGTCTGTGGTTTTTTCCTGCTTTTTTTTCAAGAAAAGCATAGGATAAAGAACCAGCCTCTTTGGGGAGATAATAGCATTACCTGATGAAGATCTGACATTTACAGTCATATTCAATATGGGGGAGTTTATCCAGTTTTAAAATATTTTTATATTTTCCTTATTTTATCTTGGTACTGTATTGTAGCAGTTCCTTAATAAAAATGCCATGTGGTGCAACATTAAACGCCTTACAGAAGCACATCACATAGCTCCACTTCCCCTGACAAACACATTTTAAATTAATCAAAAAAGGATTAACTTGGAAAGATCTATTTTTCTTTAAAGCCATGCTAATTGACATTAATCAAATTACTCACTAACTCTTCATTTATTGAGTGCCATATCAGCCTTTCCAATATTTTGTCAGGCTGAGGGCTGTAATTAGTCCAGTTGTTCCTTTAATCCCCTCTGAATATTGGCAGAACAACTCTCTTATTAAGCACTACTGCCTTCGCTGAATTGCTATTGACAGTTCTGTGGATGTTACTCATATCCATGTCAGCTTTTGCCTTGAGATGGCCCTGCTGGAATCTCAGTGTTCCTGTGTAAGAATTTCAGACTCATCACCTTTCTTTATTATTCTATTTTGTTGCTGTTTTTTGAAAAACATTTGGAACAGTTTCTTGGTCGATAGGCAGAGGCCCTTAGCATATTGCTGATGAAATTCCCCATGGGGTGCTGCAGATGAACCATGAGAACAGTAGAGGAAACTGGGAAACCCTTTTTAATCCGGGGTTGTATTGTACAAAATGTACTTATTGCAAAAAAAAGCAGAATTACATGGGCTGGATGGGAGGATTAAGGACCAGAATCTAGTAGCTAGAGTGAAATTAGTCCCTGTCTACAATGTCCAGGGTACAACTTTGATCCAGTCTGAATGCTTTCAAACCTTTTAGTTCGGGATCTTCCAACAGAATTCCCTTTAAGGGAGCAGTCCCTCCTAGTAAATGAGTGCTATGTATTGTGGGGATTAGGACATACTGGGGAGCATCAGGGGAATCCTTGCCATCCGTAGTATCCCAAATCTGCCTCCCCTAGTACATCTGCTAGCAGCAGAAAAAAAATCCTTTCCACCAGGCTGCACTAGGCACTGCTATGTGGTTTCAATATTTTAATTCAACCCTGTTAAACTGCTAACAGCAAAGTATACTTCTAAAAGTGTATTTTTATCTCTCATTTATATTTCACTTTTTTTTTTATCTTTTCTTCAGTTTTAGTAGCAGACCCTCCACGCAAAAGGTCAGGTGCCCCACAGCCAAGTACACACAAAGCTGCCTAATCCAGCTAAGGCAGCTGCGGGGAATTGCAGGAGGGGCTGAAACAAAAGGACACAGCTCAGCACGCAAGGCACATAATCTCTCAGAGCACAGGGCCACCGAGAGGCACTTGCAAACTCAAATATGCCTCCACAGGCACAGAGACACATCATGTGGGGAGCAAAGACACATTTGGTGGAGAAAGACATCCCTGAGGGGAGAGCTCTAATGAAAGGAGAGAGGAATTAAAGACGCGCCGCGGTGGGGTGTTGTGGCATTGTTGTTCATTTCGGCAGTGAGGAGCAGCAGCTTGGTGCATTAGTCCCCAAGCAGTGCAATTCACTCAGGCACATTGTTTGCTGTAGCCATTCAGGTTTCTGCTCAGTGCGGGCTTGGCCTATTTCCCTTTTCTTTCATGCAGTACACAATCCATTTAGGGATTTAGAGCAGCTTAGAGGCCCATGTACATTGCCTTGTCTCTATCTGATTTTTATTCTGTGATAAGAAGGCTTGGGGTCACGGGTTCATTGGTACTTGCTCCTCCTTGCCATTCAGCTTGCATGGAAATCTAATTATTCATTAGTGTTTATGATTTCTTGAGGTCCGCCAATGTCCTCATCACTGCTTAGAGAAGTTCCAGGGTTTGCCACAAAAAGCATGTGAATCTGCTCTGATGTGATGTTATAAGCAAGGGGTGCAAAAGACACCAGAGAGGAGCAGGGGCATGAAAACTAATGTGATAGCAAAGTGCAAAGGCTATTTGTGGTGAAAACCTTGGCCAGTATAAAATGACGTGATTCCCATCCTGGTGTACACGTATGCCAGATCATATCACGATCTTTAACACTGAAAAATAAAATCTTCCTATTTGGACATTTTCTCTGCCCTACTCTGGCCAATAGCTCCTGACCTCTGCTCTCCTTAATCACAGCACATCTAGCTACAGCCTGGAAGATGATGAATTTGCCTCATGTGCCTGCCGAGGAAATACTGTCTTCTTTCCCTTTCTGTGTGGGCTCCTTTAGTTTTAACCATTCCAGTGCAAATACATATCTTCATACTTCTCTCATCCTCTCAACTTCCAGGGGAGTTTGATTTCAAGTCATACAAAGAGCAGAGCTACAAGAGCTGGGAATGCTAGGAATAGCCACCAGCTCTGCTGACACCACCATAGTGAAACTCAACGGAAACGCCATTTATCCCTAGGTTGATCAAATTCTATTCCTCATCTGCACTAACATCCTCCTTGGATATGGTCCTGTACTCCAACAAACGTGAGGGATCCAGCTGACATATTTCACCTTACACGAAGTGAGCATTGATCTCCTGTGAATGTCCCAAAGAATGGAAGTATTCTTCTTAAAAAGGACACAAGTAATGGATGCAGAAACCCCACTAACTTCATATCAAGCTGGATTTTTAAAGTGTGTGACAACACCCATGATAGAAGACGCTAAAGAAGTAAAAAACTATTCTCTGACCATTGTGTCCTGGAGCACAGAGTACCATTTCTGAAAGAAACAGAGCTGCAGAGGAGAAGCAACTCTCCAGAAGCACCTGATGTGTTACACAGGAACTCTTGTGCTCCTACAGCTCCTGTAAACATAAATCACAACAGAGATACAGTGACACAGTTGTCCATGCTTGCACCAATAGCTTTTAAAGGCAGATGCCTTCTGGGAAGAGGTTAGAACATCTAAATGCTCTTTTATGTGTGTCTGCTATAGCTTGATTATACCTCCAAGAGTATTTACACAGACTGTACTGTGTATTGCTGCACTTTTTGAAGCTTTAGGTAGTTAGTTAAACAAGAGAAGGCTGGGTTGTTATTTGACTGGAGTTATTGTTGTGTCAGACATTTTCACTGCATTGTGCCTTGCCCTGAAGGCACTGAAAGTACTCCTGGGTTCCTGTGGTGTCTGTGGCTTGTGTGACTGTTCTCTAGACTGGATTTCTGCTCCTGACAAGTTCAGTATCTCAGTATACTGTTGACTCAACCGTTAAAAAATATGCCTCAATTTATTCTTCTATGTTCTCATTTTGAAGATGGATAGGTTGTAAATAGAACTGGATAAATACTTTACTGTTCGGGAATCAAATGGGAAAAGTGTATATTTAACAAATTATAATAATTTGTTTGCACCAAATTGAATGAATTTTTGTGACATTTCTTATCATGCTTTTTTAATGAAAATCCAGGAAATCCAGGATTAAAGTCCTGAACAGTCTGGGAAACTTGTATTTCTATGCCTCAGTAACAAAGTAAAAGCCCAAGACCCTGCTGAACTCCTCTGAGGAACATAATGATCAAAGTGACAAAATCCTCGAGCCAGGAAAGCATCACCAGCTGTCAGGAGCTGAGCGGGCATTGCACTGAGCAGGAGCTGGGGGTGGCATTCCTGAGGGGAGATCAAGCTGCTGTGAGGGCAGCTGCTGCTGGAGACTGCCCTCCAACACAACTTCAAACCTTATTCATTGCTACTTACTCAGGAACTCTGGTTTCTTTCACTTTTCCTGTTCAAGATAATTTGTTTCATCTGTCTGAGATGTTTTTATATTTTTCTTGTGAATTATCAATTGTGTTCAGCTCCTGCTCTAACCCAAATAAGCCTAGTGTCTGGCTTCAAGCACAAAAGCATTCCAGGAAGGATGGCTTCTGCTATAAAAAGGAAATAGCTGGCCTTTCCTACTGCAAAACTCAGCACTGCTCAGTTGGCTTCATGGCTACAGTCCATCCCCACTTCTTGGTCTATTCCTGAATCAGCTGCTGGCTGGCTTTGAGGGATTTGATGCAATCACTTCACATTTGAATGGCTGTCTCCTATCCATAGAACTGGTGTTAAAGTTAGGAAAGTCAACAGTATTGTGGCTTTTCCACTTTAAAATTTGCTCTGAGATGTGGTGAGCGTCAGATGTGGGTGAAAAGTTAGTACTTATGTTATTACTAGTTGGGTATCTGGAAAGCAGAATGTACGTTAAATTTTATATTTGTGAACACTCATTTGATGGGTCAACAAGAAAAAAAAATGCCAAGAGATTACCAAATCAAATAAAACTAAGTAATAAATCAAAATGCAAATATTTTGACATGTATCTCTGGGATATTCCCACCAACTCTAACAGCTAATAAGATAAATAGTAAAGTCATTTGAGGAGACTGCAGTGAGCTCACAGCTAGCCCACAAAATGTAGAAACAGATGAACTTGTTAAAAATACTGTTCACTGCAAATTATTCATTCTTTCCATATTTGGTATCCAGAGGGTTTTACCTACTGAATGAAAATAGTGCTATATCTTTAATTTCTAGACATTCTCATGGAGAAAGCAGGCAAAATTAATTTTCCATCTGCTCAAGATCAGTATCAAGCAAAACTGGAAGACAAACTTTTTGAAAGTCCTTTTGTTCAATTTTTCTGTTTTATTTTTCATATACAAGGCATCTGGCCATCTCTCTTTTTGTTCCTAGATGTTTGAATTTTTATATTTTTTCTAATTCTGATATGGAAACTTTCCATAATTTTTCCTCTAGGAAAATGAGAAAGAAATAGTGCTGGAAGGTGACCTCGGGAAGTAATGTAGTCTAACCTTTGGTCCTAAGACAAGATCCACTATACCTGTCTTAATGATTTCTAATGATGGCAATTGCAAACTCTTTCCATGTAATCTGCTGCAATGCTCTCTGTCCCTATTGTTAGAAAATATTCCTAGTATCTAATAGAGTACCTAACCACATTTTTACCTCATTTCCCCCTTACTCATCTCTCAGTTACCTTTTTGTTCTGTATCTCATGGCCATTTGGAGCAGAGTATTTTTCTGTTTGAAGTGACTTTACACACCTGGAGGCATACACTGTGCCTTTCCTACTCTTCTGAGCCCTCCCTTTGGCTTACTTGCAAAACCAGGTGGTTTGCAGCTTCCTTGCAGGTCATTTGCAAACCGTGTTACACCTTGCAGGCTAGGAGCAGTCATGGATGGCTGCTCTCCAGGTACAGCAAGATAAACTGAGCTACATCTTGCAAATGTTTTGCATCAGTCCTACAGACACTTCAGCAAAGCTTCACATAAGCTTCTCTGTCTTGTTTATGAGAGTGCTGTGTGAGATGGTGTTGAAAGCTTATCTAAATCTACTGCTTCTCCCCCAGCTCTGAAGCCTGTTGGCCTGTCAGGGAAAGGAGTTTCTTCCACATGTTTACTCCTCATGAGCCCACATCTATTCTTCATCTAGACATTTTCTGTAAGGAATTTAGAAGTTGTCTGATGATTTATTCCAGGCCTGTTCTATGAATTGCTCATATTTTAACTTTTCTATGAACAACAATCCAAAAAAGAGAAATGGAACATATTTTTTTGCCTTCTTGATATATTCCTTTGGCAAATTCCCTCTGTTAGAGAATAATTGTTTCCCTCCTCTCATATGTACCAAGGCACCTCCAGCTGTTTTAGGGCAGCTGAGTGAATTCACAGCTATTCTTTGCTTGTCAATCCCTATTGCTCCTCTGCTGCATAAGAAAGGGACTTTCTTCTCCTTGAGAAGGATATGTGAATCAGTGTAAATGGAATGCAGGTAATTTTCAAAGTTAAATGGATACAACTCCTTTGAACAGTAGCATTGATCAGTCATCACAACAAACTACTGGTGACTGACTGCCCATCTCTTGAAGCCTGCATGAGTTTGTGTAGAAAATGTTTTACCCCTACAAATCATGAAGCTGAATCTTTGTTTGAATTAAGTTTTAGTGCCTTTCAGTGTGGATCCCAAGGCAGTGTAAATGCTCACCAAAGTCAGTAAAGCCACAGCAGCTTAGGCCAGGTAGAGATCTGCTCCCCAGGGTTTGTAGAAAGAGATGGGTGACCTGACAAAAAGCTAGGAAATAGAAATCCATGGGTAACAGGCAGAGAAAGAAGAGCCTTGTCAGCAAAGGGGTGGGACAAGGCTGGTGGTGTCAGCAGGACAGGTCTCCAGCAGGACAGGCGAGGTCTCCATGAGAAGGCACAAGTAGGAACCAGAGCTGTGAGGCCTTGGTGGGAGGCACAGAGGAGAAGGAAGGTAAACACAGAGCTTTGGGTTGTGCAGGGAGGGTGTGAGCTCCAAACTGATGGGCAGCGTGGCTGGCTCGACCAGTCCTGTTTCTGCCCACGCCGTTTTGTTTTCTTTACCACAAATGAGGATCTTGCCAGCCACATGAGACCTGACACATGAGGCCCCCAAGTTCTCCTGCAACTCTGGTGGATGTTTGCTGCTTGATTTCAGCAGGATGTCTCCAAACATCCCTGTGCAGAGGGCAGAGCCATCTCCCCCATTCTGTCCTTCCCTGTTCCTCTGAGAGTACTGGATACTTTCCAGACATGGTGCTCAGCAGAGCACAAGTCATGACAGCACTGACCACTCTGGCCACAGCACCACTGGATACTAAAGTAATGTAGAAGAACATACAGGATCAAGTGCTGCTTGTAGAGCTAAATAATTTTTTTTCTGTAAACAGCTGTATGTTTATTAATACTTTTCAATTTATTGCAATGCTTGTAACAAACATTACTTCTACACAGGTAAGTTTGGTGATTAAAGAATTACCAGTGACACCTCCCTGACCAAATGCACCACTTTGCTTAACAAAGCAGAAATATATATATATGTGCCACAGGTATTTGAATAGGGTTCAATTTAAACCAATTCATAAAATAGCCTGTTTGGACTAAAAATAATTGTTGTCTGAGAATACGTGAATTCAACACTGCTAGAAAATCCCTGCCATCTGACGTAGAAGGATTTATAGGTTTAGTGGAAATTGCTTTCCCCACTGTCCAGATTAAATACTGCAGGATGATTTTTTGTATGAGTAAACATCCTTCCAATAACGATCAGACCGATAATGTCTTAAAAAGAGAAACAGGATCTACATTTAGGTTTTCTTTTTCTTGTATGGACTATTTCTGGATACAGGACCTTCAGATAACATGTTGACTGTCCATAAAATGCGTTTTAGCATCTTCCTCCTGCTGTGGGGATGGATTTTATCCACTGAATGCAGAACCCACCGACAAGGAAAAGAAATACATGAAGTATACAAAAAAGGCAGGTGAGTCTCATGTTTTTACATTCAAGTAGCTACAGTTTGGATAAATGTAATGTTTTGGGTGATGATAAAATGATAAAATTTGAGCTTGCATTTGCAGACTGTGATCTCTCAGCCAAAAATACTTTCTGTTGTTTCTTTTGCTAATGAGTAAGTTTTAATGCATTTTCTACAGTGAAAATCACTGCTTTTTTCAAAAAATAGGTTTCTGAAGTGTCTCAAAGTTTGAAAGGGTACAAAAAAAGAGGTATTTATATTTACGGTAGTTAAAATGTGATAGCATATTTACATGAAAGTTAAAATGAAATTTAGGTCCATGAGAATTGTTGCATTCACTGAAGATTAGATGGACTTGAGATCTCAGATGAAAACATTCAGAATTTGGTTTTTGTTCCCATGTAATTTGTTTTAAGACATTTTAAAAGGAAAAAATAAAGTCTCTCAGCAAGGCAATGGTCAGTAATCAGAAGAAACAGAAAGAGCATTCAGTATATTGTATTAATATGCTAAAATTATTTAAAACGCTGTCTACTCTTTGTCTCTCTATCTCTCTCTTACAAAAAGATGATGTGATATTTTGCTCTCACTGTCTTGTAGACAGCCATTTTAGGAGGATTGGACTTGAGAAAGGGTTTTTGCTACGACTGAGTTCTGATTATTTATATTCTATTTGGGAAATATTTGGAACTTTGTGTGAGGATTTTTATGCTCAGGCACAAAACAAGTTACACTTGGAGGAAAAATACTTTTTTTTAATGTAAGAATATACCTGACACATTTAATTTTGTTTAAATGCTGTGTACTTCTGCTTGTGACAGACTGAACCTGTGTTGTCTCTGCTTTACTATAGCGCTGTTCTGTAAAGACTGTACCATCATCAGTACTGTAAAGTGTATAGGGATGGAAATGCAGGAATGTCACAGTCCTGAGGAATTCAAACCACTCCTGTTAGTTTTCAGAAAAAGCAGCTAAAAGGTGGAAGGGATGGGAAGCGCTGTGCCTCTTTATTTTCCTACAGCCCCTTGGAGCAGGTGAAGGGTACCTTACAGAGTGGCTGTGGTGTCCCGGTTGGTACTCGGGCATCCATGAACCATTTTATACGTAGGAAGTGGCTTTAGCAGTGACACCACCCCCATGGAGGTATAAGTGGCAAAATGGATGCAGTGCTCTCTTCATGACCAGCCCCCAGGGGATGCATTACTAGAGCCAGTATGGGTACAAGACAGGCACAAAATCCCTTTTTTTGTTGAGGCTTCATGACAGTGACAGCAGAGGTGATGTGTTGGCTGTAGCAAATTAAAGGGGTGAGAAGCAAGGTACCACCGTGGGAGCTGGGAAGCATCCAGATGAGAGGAATGTGCACACACAGCCATTTTCTTGCTTATCATCTTGAAGGAAAGATCTACACTGCACTAAATGCTTAACAGTGTGAGTGCAATGAAGTGGCAATATAACAAATCAAAGCAGAAAAGTGTTAAAAATGTGTGAAAATGGAAAAGAAATACCTATTCAGTAAATGCAGGAGCTGCCTCTTCACCTATACTTTGTATATAATTATTCCAGGGTAAGCCCATCAGAAAGCCCTGAGGTGGTGTAGCTATGGAGAATTGGCCCCACTGCCCTCCCAGCAGGCCCACACTGGCCTGGGAGGTCATTTCTGGCCTATTTCTTCCTCAGTAGGGCAAAATGATGTTGAGGAGAGCTGATGGGGAGAGAAGAGCAAAGCTGGCCTGTGGCTGTAGGGTTGTCCATCAGCAGCGTGGTGCCCAGTACAGTGCCCACTTTGCCTGGGATGGGACAGCCTGTGAGACACTCGTGTAAGGTAAAAAAAGATGACTATGGCCACCCATAGGATGACCATAGGACCTAAGGATTTTCTCCTAAGCAAAACAAATCCTCCTGTACCAAACCCCTAGTCTTCAATGTCAAACTCAGAACGGGATTGCAAGTATTTTTTAACACTGGCTTCCATCCATTTGGTCCTGTTCTATGATATTTTGTCTCCTCTCCATCGAGGCATTTGCAGCTGGATCAAGCGTTCATTCACCTCTCCCTACATACATTCAGGAGATTAAGGTTCTTACATTTCTCAATGTGGAAATTTCCCAAGCTTTGATCCAGCCATTTGCTTGTTTCCCTCTGCCCCTTCACTGCTTTTTCAGGATTAACATCAGGACTAGGTGCAGTATTTGTACAGCCTCCCAGCAGGTGCTGTATTCAGAGGTAATCCCCCTGACCTTCTGGAACTGCAGTCAGGATCTCCCAGTGGGAGATCATGCCTGCCCAACACTACCAGGCATCTGTGTATGGCAGAGCACCTAATCTCAGAGGTCCAGCCAAATTTCTTTGCTTTCATGGGGTGATCTCTTGTATGTAAGATGCTGGTTATATAGAACAGTTTTGAAGAAGGCATGATTCCTTCCCACTTCAGTCAAAGTCCATGCCTTTTTCCATCACAGAGTTAGATCTTGGATTCAAAACAGAGCAATTGAGGATGCTGTATTACATCAGAAAAACTTGCAGAGAACATTGCTCCTGAACATTCTGGATTTGACTCTGTTTCCCTCTCCCTTCAACACCCAGCTCTGAACAGCCTTTATGCAGGAGGAGAAGTTAGAGTAATTGACCTCTTTACTCCTCTCTGAACACTCTTATCCTTTGCTCTGTAAGGCTTGTGGTAAGGACCAGGATGGAAATCCATCCCTTCACTGTAGCCTTTTCCTTCAGAAGAAAGACACAGGCCTCAGTGGGGATTGATGGGAAAATCTATTTGAAGTGGAAAAGGCTGTCTCCACACCATCACAGGATGCTCAGGATGGCTTGATTTGCACCCATGACCTCCTTAACCCCCAGAATCCCTACAGGACAACAAGATCATCCTCTTGCCCTAGTGCCAGGGCTCAGTGCCAGCCACTGGTGTTGGCACACGGCAGAGGCACCTGCTGTAAAGATCTGCCACATTGGGTGGGTTGCCAGCATCCTGCTGTCCCTGACAGACGTGTCCAACTTTGCTCCTGATCCTCATGGTGCAGCTGATGGAGGAATACATAGGCTTTCAGCTTGTTTCTTTGGATGGTGTGGCAGTTCCTTCCAAGGAGACTCACTTGCTCTGAACTCTGCTTTCAAATTAAAACTCACCACTGGATCTGCAGTTTTCAGGGCTTGTCTTTTCACCTGCCCAGATCCAACTGAGTTCACATTCACAGCCTTCACACTCTAGAGATATGGTGAACGGAGTATATGGGGAGCTGCAGGGTCAGACACCTTCTCTGTCACAGCTTTTGTCACTGCAGCTACCCTACTCTAGCATGAGACACAAGAGCTGTGAAGAACAGTGAGCAGACAGGCGAGGTTTTGCCTACAAGTGTTCATGCATGCACCACAGGCTTATGAGGACTGGGTTTGCATGACAGGAATTTTGAAAAAGGTCCTAAATAATTCCTTAAATAAAGCTGCTGAGGCTTTAGGACATAGTGTGACAAGAAAATGGCAAATCAGTCTAGGTCAAAGTATGCAGACAGTCACAGTGAAAGCAGCATAGTAGATAGCTTTCTTGCATGGGACTTACTACAGAGCCCTCAAATATTGTAATTCACTGTAAAAATGTCAGTGTGCCAGTCAAAGACTCAACTACTTATTTTTGCTAATCTCCAGGACAAATCACCTCAAAGGAATTTCACTTCAAAGAGCAGCAATATAAAAATAAAAGCTTTCTCACCTTGCAGACCTGTTCACAGTTTGCAGTCAGCCATGTGCAAAACCTGCAGGGATTGCAAGGCTTTTTATGCCTGTTAGGTTCAGAGTGACAAAACTCCTACAGAAAGGAGCTGAGTTCCGGAGCACTGGCAAGAGAGCTCTCTGCTGTTTTCCCAACTGCTCAGGCTCTTGGAAAGCCACCAGGCTTCGCAGGGGGTCACTGGAATGATGCAAATGCTCACTAAAAGTCACAACATGGTTGTGCCAACAAAAGGGCCAAAGCCTGTGTTGCTAATTAGACTTGCAGAATCTACTAGAGAGGATGAGCGATAGGAAAAGAGCTGTCCTGGAGCTGAGCCATGTTGTTCTGCCAGAGCTAACTGCTGGGGAAAAAAAATCTCTTTTAACATTAAAATCTCCCTGGACAGCATTAAAACCACCGTTCAGACAAACAGCTCTCAACAGAAGAGATTTCACTGTAAGAGATCTACAGATCATGTTTGTTTAATCTTACCTAAGAGATTTATTTCACGCTGTTAGTCATGTCCCTACCACTCCCTGACCAATAATTTTGCCTCACTCTTATCTCCAAATTGTAACCTATTTGCATAAACAAATCTTGCTAATGCAAGCTGTCTTTAGATCAGACTTCTGGAGTGCATGGTAAGGTTGCAAAATGCCTGTTGAAGGCATTGCCACATTATCAGTGGTGAGGCAGACCCAGTGAGCCCACAGCTCCCAAGGCATCGCTTTCCAGGATCAGTCTGAGTTGTGTCTGGACACCATTTGCTCCAGCAGTGCTGGGTCTCAGGAGAGCAGGAGGTCCAGTGTGGACCTTGGGCCAGTGCAAGTGGTATCTCTCCATCTCCCCACTTGGTAACTCGCCTTCCCCTTTCCTCCTTTTATCTTCATCTCCTTCACTCCTTTTCTTTCCCTCATTCAAGGTTTTCTTCTCTTCTTTGTTTTGTTTTGTTGTTTTTTTTTTTTTTTGGTCTCTTTCTCTGCCCTCTGCTTCAGCTGCCTCATTTATTTTTGTCCCTAGCCAATCCCTTGCCCTTGTCACACAGATCTGCCAAGATTTACCCTGTTGCTTTTAACTTCATATTACTTTGTAGCTTACTTCAAATCCTTTTCTTCCCTCCAACAATGCTCCTCTTCTTTATCTTGTTATGTATTATCTTATTTTTTGTTATTGCTTCACTATTTCTCTCATTTGCCTTTTCACCCCTGTCGTTCTTTCAAGAAATTTCAATCATGCATGGCACCTTTTCTTGGACCAGCCAGAAGACTCCCTGCTCTGCTTCTCTTAGCAAGAGATGGTGCTTTGAAACTCTATTTTCTACTTTTATCATTATCACCAGCCTCCTTTTATCCCTTCTAGAATTTACTTTGGGTCTATGTGTCACAGATCTTCCTATCTTTATTAGTTTCATTTGTGGCAGAACAGTCTCTACTGGCACTTCTATAGCTATGTTCATACACCCAAGTACTCTGCAACCTTACTTGGCCCCTAATGATAGAAGCTCCAGGCAACATTCCAACTTGCTCAGGATCAGCAGCTTCATGTTTTCTTCTGGCCCACCATTACTGCAATGTGTTTTATGAGCTGGTATGAGGAGATATAACAGGCTGTGTGCAGCCTAGCCAAAAAAAAAAAACCAACCTCAAACCAATTCAAAGATGCTGCAAGATAATTTCTTCCCTCCTGTGTGCATATAAGTGGATTTTCTCATTGCAGGGTTGAATTCACATCTGAAATGGTGATGGTTTTTCTTCTAAAAATGCTCAGTCACCTTCCAAACTCACTTCTATGAAAGCACTCACAGATTTCAAAGTGAATTTCACAGCATGATGACATGCCATATTTATGTACTTTCTTTCAAATTCCTTCTCGTTGCTATGCATTGTGGAAAGTCTTGAGTGACAGATTCCTGTCCCCCCACACCAAGTTACTCCTGAATTCCTGCTTGCCAACCACTTGGCCATATCACTTGGCCAGCTTCTCCTTTCCCACTCTGAGAGCCCTGCTCAGGCTGCCTGGAAGGCTTCTCCACCTCCAAGATCTCTCCTCTTACTCAGCTATTTTTTCTAGCTATGGACATTGGATCTGTGAGATGTGGACATGCCTTGGTGTTGCTAACAGCACTGAAATGCCTTCTGTCTGGTTTACTGCTCTGTTCCCAATAATGCTGAACCACTGTTTGTCCTCTTGAGCACTGTGCATCATTAAGCTGATATTTACCAAGAAATACCACAATGACACTTCCTTAGCAGTAACAGTTGGTCTGGAGGCCATCACTGTTTTAACATCATTTCTGAAAGCAAAGTGGAAAAAATTAAAAATACAAAGTAGAAATCAACATACACTTCTCTGAACTTTCTGGCACTGAATTTTTCTGGTCATGAGTGTCTGCTGCAATTCTCCACCCATAGTTCTGATTTTAACTGCTTTGAATAGGTACATATTCAAAAATATGTAAATATTTTTACAGTAATTATTTTCAGTAAATATTGTTTCCAGTAATTACTCTTTTATCCAAAATAACTTATAAAGCTATTGAACAACAGTGATCCTGTCATAGGTGTAATGAGACTACAGTGAGAAACTTTCTTCTGGTAAAAGCTCTCCACAATTCCTCTGTTTATTGTTTTGTAACCATTCACATGTGGGGAGCTTCTTTCTGACTGATTTCTTCATGAGAAGAACCTGTCAACACTCTTCTGGAATTTGAGGTGCAATGTATAATGCTGATCACTCTTGTCTACAAGGTCATTAACTTTTTAGAGAAGGTCATTATTTTACAACAACTGCCTGAAAGGAGGTTGTAGTGAGGTGGGCACCAGTCTCTTCTCTTAGGTAACAAGTGACAGGACAAGAGGAAATGGCCTCAAGTTGCACCAGGAGAGGTTTAGATTAGATATTAGGAAAAATATTTTCATGGGAAGGGTTGTGAAGCATTGAAACAGGCTTCCCAGGGAAGTGGTGGAGTCACCATCTCTGGAAATACTCAAAAAACGTGGATATGGCATTTGAGGACATGGTTTAATGGTGAACATGGTGGTGGTCCCAGGTTCATAGTTGGACTTGATGATTTTAAAGGTCTTTTCCAAACTTAATGTTTCCATATTCTAAAGGGCATAATATCCTTCAAGAAAAGTCAAACTGCCTCTTGCTCTTCTTCAATACATACTATATTTATCTGTCATCTACTTTTGGTGGTTTTTACTATCTTTGTAGCTAATTAGTCCAGTGGAAGAGTCAGCAGCTTTTTAGAGTTCCAAAGAATCAGAAAGCTGTTGCCTTCTAGTCCTGTGTCACCAATGACAATTGATTCAACATTTCTTACTTGGCTTTCTTCTCTTGACTTGTTACTGTTCAATCCATTTACTTTAAATCTATCTCTGGTCCTGTGCCAACATGAATATTTCTTAACATTGACCAAACAGCAGAATTGTTACAATTCTGCTTTTTCTGTTCTATTCTATTACTTTTTTTTTTTTTTGCCTAGTTATTCCCCATTCATCATTTGTACATTTATTTCTCCATATTCCACACAGTTCTTAGTATTATCTTTTATTGCAATTCGTCATATTGACATCAGACCTTTTCTCCAACACGTTGTGGCTGCTTTTAATTGTGACCCTAGATCCCCAAATGCCTGTTTCTCTTTCAAGCATGCCCTCATGCCTGAGTTTTATAGTTCTGTCATCTGTCTTATTATTGAAAATATTGATCAGCTATTTCCAGGATGAAATTTGTGAAATGTTGTTTGGTGTCTTTCAGCAGCAAATTAATGGCATTACATTAACCATGGTACTTCAAACATATTCGAAGTCACAGTTTAATCTCAGCCCTATCTCCCTTGTTTAGTAATGAAATATTAAAAACCTCACTCAAATCCACTTTTCCTCCTGCTTACACTAAGGCAGCCAGTTACACCATCAGACAGGACATTAGACTGGTTTGACGTCAACTCTTGCAAAGATTCGCATTGACTGATCTTCATAATCTCATTATCCCCTGGGGGAGGGGCAAACCAATGGATCACTTGTGTTTGTCACAATTTAATTTCGGATCTCAAAACTCCAACTCCCTTCTTTTGTACCCTTCTTAAAACCAGGTATTCTTTTCACCCCCACTCCCTCCCAGGGGCATCACTCATCTCTGAGCAGTCCTTGGAGGTGATGTCTTACAGCTCAAGGTCTGTAGCAGCACTCCCAGTGCTCCAGAGGAAATGCCACCAGCCTCTGCTGACTTAAATATCTCCAACTATCTAAATACTCCTTAAAATGCCCTTCCCTGATCGACACTATGCGGATGTCTGCTTGCAAGTCAACTTTTCTTCTGAGGCTGGGTCACACATGAAACCTTTCAGCATGTTCTGCATTTCCCCATTAGTTCCCCCCTTCCTTTCATCTGTTTCTCTTTTTTACTTGGCTGAGTGCTGGCACCATGCCTGCCTCCTCCTAGCTAGCAGGATGGACCTTCCGCTTCCTCCAACTCTTCCTTTCAACACATGTAACACAAAACTCAAGAGACACCCATGCACTGGATGCAACTCCTGCAGCATAGGGTCACTTCCATTTTTGCAGTATCAGGTATAGTGTCAAGACCTCAGGTGGCACGACTTTTCTGTGAGTAATCAATATGTATACGAGTGTTCTCTTTTTCTCCTTTGTCAGTGTTTATGTCCAGGCAAAGAGCAAAAGAAGTGCAACTTTTAAAGGGTGTATGTATGTCTCCTGCAGATTTTGGATTCTGAGACTGATCTGTATTCAAGTAATAATGGATTAAAATGGGGTTCTCATTGATTTTTCTGTATCACTCAGAAAAAGATGGTAGAAGAGCTCTGAATCTCACAGTTTCTCAGACTTTGTGATGTAAACATCAAAAATAGTGCTATTTTCCACTTTCTTTTCATATATTTAACAATATATATTATAATAGCAACTTATCACCTGTCTTCACAATCTTTAAACCTTCTAATCATAAGGAAGTGGTCCAAAGCAATTACAAACAAATAAGGGCTTGACAAATGAAAAAAAAAAAAAATCATGATAAATTTTCCTCAGTTCTAAGAGTCTTGTTTACAGCTCATGGCTTTGCAAGTCTCCCAATTTGAGTACAATTTAGTGGGTTTCTATCCTACATTATCCCCGAGGAATTAATGTGTTACACAGTGGATCATGTCTGGTGAAGTGCATGTCACCAGGTAAAAGCAGCTTCCATTTCAAGTTTTCTTTCCTCACTCAGGTTCTGGGTGGGTTTTCTTCCCATTTAGCTACCTCACTTTTCCTCCCCCTGCAAAGCTCTTTCCTGGGCTCTGGATGAGAGCCTTGTGTCTCAGTCTTCACCTGGACCTGCTGCACCACCTATCCACCAGCCTCTCCTACTTGCTGAGAAGGTCTTCCCAATTCATTTGCAAGTCATAAGGCATGCTATGGAGGAATTTTCTGTAAACTCTCTGCTCCAAACACTCTTTTCTTCCTTTGGGACATAGGCTGGGAAGTTCTTTAGCCCAGCAAGGCTCACATGTCTCCAGGAGCTGGACATTATCTCTGTCCAGCACCATTCTGTGGTGAGGGGACACCACTACTCCTGAAGGAGTGTCCAGGCTCTCTGTGCCCCAGGAGTCATCCCACAAAATGATGAGGACAAAATGAGAAGGCACTGTTTGAGTCTGATGTCTCCTCTCTTCTCTGCTCCTTCTGATATTTTCTGGCATTACCCAATGTTTCCCTTCCCTCCTCACCTCTGCCATCCAGCCTCTTTCCTCCTCAGTCTCACCCAAAGCACAGGCACTGTTGCAGATCTCAGCTCCCTTTGTCTCTGCCCTACTTTTTCCCTGCAGGAACCTCCTGTGTGTTTGTGCATACAATTCTCAGTTCCTTTTTGATTCTCCCCCATTCCATAACCCAGCATCCTCCTGTCTGGTTTTGGCCTTTAACAGGATGCTGATGTGGTATGAAACCCAGTCACTAACTGGTCACAAAATATGGAGAAGCAAAGCCTAGTCAAATATGTAGGCATTTAATAGTTATTTAAATAAGATTTGTACACTTCTCAAGGATCTCTATAGTACCAATACACCTTTCCCAATACCATGTCCATCCTGCCAAGACTTTGTTCCCTGCAGGGGACTTGTGCTGCCTCTGCTGCCTTCTCCTGCCTAATTTTGTCAGATATGAGCTCTGCAGCGCATGCTGCGCTGCATCGAGGCCGATCCACAGACTTCCTTACCACTGATGCAAGGCAACGGGGGATATGGTGCTTGTTGAGCCAGTTTTCAGCAGGACTTCTACTTGGAAAGTAAAGAAAGTGATGCAAGTCCCTCATGCCCAGCAGCCGTGCGATGGCACTCGCTCTGGGCTCCCCATCGCTGTGTGAGCAGGGGTGGACAGCTTGTGCTGTGCCTCCCATCCTGCACCTGCTGTGCTGCACACACCTCGTGCCATGATGGCAGGGGAATGCCAGCACCTGCCTCCTGCTTGGTCTCCCATCAAATTACATCTGGGCAAGGCAGGAGAGGGCAGCAGAGGCAGCACAAGTCCCTATGGGGAACAAAATCTTGGTAGGATGGACATGGGATTGACAAAGGTGTATCGGTACTATAAAGATGTGGGAGGTTATAGGTGGGAAATATATGTTGCAGAAGTAATTGCAAACTAAAATGCAACGATGGTCATTAATAGTTGACATCTTGCACATTTGTTTTGGCTGCTTCCTAAAGTTCTTATTTCCAAGATGAAGAATACCATGGGGTTTCTGGTGCACATTGTAGGTGTGGACTTGACATTCCTCTGTCACATGTCCTGTGAAGTTGGGCATTTGGAAATGCCTGCTGGGACCTTCAAGTGTCATGGCTGGACTGTTTCTTCTGAAAATCAGACATTGTTAGCCCTAACCCTGCTGTTAATGCTTTTTGCTGTGTTGGAGTTACTATTAGAGCAATAGGAAATATCATGCTTTAAAATACAAAACGTAACTGCTTTTTGCCTTGTGTCTGTAGCAGCAGTGATCAAGATCTGGGCTGGCTGATTTTCTTCCCCAGCTATCCTACGCTTCAGCCACATCATTGCCTCCCAGCCCCAGCAAGCCTCAGACTGTAAGGCAGAGGCATCTCAAGATCCCTTGAAGCAGTGGGTAGATCTGGGGCAATAACAATGACTTTGAAGGGCTTGCATCACCCCAGCTGCCATCAGGGGCCCAAGAGCTACTCTAGCAATGCACAGAGAGCACTGTGAATAAATGCCACTCTGCTCCAGTTGTTGCTTTTTCACATAGCATCTCTGTGAGCTTCATGAGACATGAAATGCCTTTTGGCATTGTAACAGCTATGAGATAAATATTGACATTGTGTGTGGGGAAAAAAGGTTGTTCATTATTCGATATATTTTATCTCAGGAATGACTGTTTAGTTTTAAGGAGCCTGTTACCCCAGTGAAGGCAGGAGGGACACTCACAGCCAGTTGAGCTGAGCAACCTGTGCACAATGTCTGGTTTGAATCTCCTGGGTGAGCCTGTCGACCACAAACACCCAAAAACAGCGGAAGCCACAGCAGCTTTCCATTGATTCACAGCCCAGACAGGCAGGGTAATGGGGTCCCATGATGGAGCTGCCATTGATCACTGAGGCAGCAGAGAACTCCCCAGGAACCAGAGCAGAAAAAATATTTATTGAGTAGAAAGAAATGGGGCTTCAAATTGAAGTAATTGAGGTAACAGGTAAAAATGTTTTGCTGCCACAGAGCTGTGACAAGGTTAACAGGACTGGCAAAAAAAGAAGCAAAATACCCAAACCAAAGCTGAAATGAACACAGTACCCTGCAGTTGATGGAGCATGGGGGACATTTTATGCTTGTCTGTGACAGGGAAAAAAAGCTAATTTTAGAGGAGAGAAACACCTGGAGGAAATAAAAGGAAGCACCCAGAGTTGCTGAGTGCAGAGGATGGGGATGAGTTGGCCACGAATTATTGATGGCCATACCTTGAAGTCTCCTTTGACCAGCAGAATAGGCACAGAGCCACTGTGAAGCATTAGATAAGACCTATGAGGGAAATGAAAATTAGAAATTGCAAGAACATGGCCTGCTTCATCCCTGTTCAAATACCAGCATTATTCCTAAACAGCCAAGAGTTTACTAGGGCACTTAAAGTCATGTAAATCGGTCAGCTTGTTGCCAGAATCTGCTTATCCCCAAAACACAAGAAATTACTTCCTGACAGCCAGCAGATGAGAAGCAGGCAGCAGTGAGACATATCAGAAAGGGTGCAGAACAAGGCAGAAGACTCCAGAAAGTGCATTTTGCATTTGCAAGTGTTTTGCTGTGTGATGGCCAGGTCCAAGCAGTGCCACAGCAGCTGCTTCTTTTGATGGTAATGGTGCTCATGGCCCAAAGGCTCCCCCAGACACTCGTCCACCTGTGCACTTATTCCTAGAATTCCTCTGGGAAGCATAGAACAGATTCTGGAAAAAAATCCTACTCATGCAGTGCTTCACTTCAGGATGAATCAATGCTACAGCCCCACATGCCCATTTCTGACCTGGTTGTCTATTTTCTGTGGCAGCAGCAGGATGAATTTCCCTTCCATGCTACTGGCTTTTGGAATGTTCCCAGCCCAGAAAGGAACAGTCCCACAAGGCCTGGGGTTCCTCCACCATACACCAAAGGCATGATGGTGCT
This sequence comes from Dicaeum eximium, assembly GCA_013396995.1. NCBI lineage: Eukaryota > Metazoa > Chordata > Aves > Passeriformes > Dicaeidae > Dicaeum > Dicaeum eximium. The sequence goes on along the minus strand of VWZP01008070.1, from coordinate 785,275 downwards.
CAGGTGCTGACAACCATTACTGCAAAAGGAGTTTTGCCACTGTAAATCTCTACAGAGGGGTTTGAAATGTATGCTAATGGGCAAAAAGCCTCATCAGTAGAGTTGATTTGAGTTAGTGTTTATTACAGAGAGAAGCTAACTTTTTTGCTTTTAGTTAAAGATGACTTAGGACTGTTAAAGTTTTAAAATGTTACTTTTGCTCAAGCTAGCACTTACATTGCCAACAGCAATATTCTGGCCTTTAATGATTAAATAAAATATTGGCTGTAGACCTAAGACCTTTCTTGACAGCCAGCTGGGAGAGGGTATGAAGCCAGAAACAATTTGCACCGTTTTTTTCTTCCTCACCCCCCTGCCCCCACTCTAAAATAATTTGAAAATATTTTCTTCTCATGAACATACTTGGCTGACTGGTCTGTAGGTGTAATGGCTGTGCCCACACCACCATGAGGTCCCATGGCAGCTCATTTCTCCAAAGTCCCTGGTGATGCCAGCCAAACCTGGCCTGGGTACTTTGCCAGACAGTCAAAAACACAGGCATCCCACCTTACAAAAATCATGGCTCCCTGTCACTGGACATTTTATAAGTTTCTTGGATGGAAACTTGTTGATTTTTTTTTCCATGGAAAAGCGTGTTTTCTCTGCAGATTTCAAATCTTTGTGTGTGTGTGTTTCAAGGACAAAATGCATTCTTTTGCCTGTCTCTTGAAATGGAAGCTGTGGTTTTCTTTTCTCAACTTATGATATAAAGAATTGCTATCTCCCTGACTTTGTAAGCATTTTCTGGCATTCTTGCACTTTCGGTATGGAGCTGGAAGAAGCAAGATGTTAGCTCTGTACCTGGGCAGAAATAGCCCAAATCTTTCTGAACAATGGAGTAATTTTAATAAATAATATAAGCATTCTGATATTAAAGTCAAGAGTGCTGATTCACCCTCGCCGGGACTCCAGCGGCGACAGCTCCTTTCCTTATTCCCTGTCCCCACTCTCAACCCCACCCTCCCCGCCCTCTGCCATGCCCACCCTGACACCGGCCTTTGCTAAAAGGGTGAAAAAAGAAGGTAAGCACCATTTCTTACATGTGACAGAAGGTAATGTCAATGCTGCAGGGATCCAGTGCCTCCCGCCTGTCTCAGCTGTCCCTTTCCCATTGTTTCCATGCAGCCGGCCGCAGCGGCAGAGGCGGGAAGCCCACGGCGAGGGGCACAAGCAAGGCAGGTAAGCAAAGCCCTCAGGAGGCCGCTGCTGGCCCAGGCCTGTCAGCCTCATGCCCGTGGCTGGGCAGGGGAAAGGGGCACCACTCAGATAAGCCAGTGTCTTTAACAGGATCCAGCAGGCCCAGAGGAAGCCCCGCTGCCTGACACCCTGGTGGGGGTGAGGGGCGAGGCCATGGCCATTTGCCACATCCCTTCAGGCTCCGTGTGGTGCTGATGCGCAGTTTGTGTTGTCAGTGGGTGCCTTCCCTCCAAGAATCTCTTCTGCAGAGCTCAGCCCCTTCCATGGGCTCTCCATCATGCCACTTGCTCTTCCCACTGCCACTTCCTGAGCACAGTCAAACCTGCTCTCAAATGTTTGCTTTGCCACTGGCCTGCTAATACGGCTCCTCTGCCTCGGACAGGCGTAAACCTTCCCTATTGTACACTCACAGGTCTTCCAGAAGCTGAACTAAACCTCAAGCAGAAGCAGGGGCCAGCTTTTAAAGTGCCTGGGGGATAAGTCATGACTAGAACTCACTGATGGAAGTGGACAGCTCAAACCTCTTAGTAATTATTGAGCTTAGACTAAGCATCTTTCTAAGATACTTTGAAGTCCAGATAAAGGATTTGAGAGAGGGGTCGCTGACAACACCACTGGCCTCTGTTAGGAGATTGTTTCATTGGCTTCTTGTACAACTTTCAACAAATCTTTGAGAAGTACAGCATGATTAAGCAGCCTCATTTATGATAAACTTTATCTCAGGAACTTTTTCCTCATCAAGTTTCTTTGTCAGCCTGTTTTCCTTTAATCGACTTTGTACTTGTCTTGTGTATATTTAGATGAGTGCCACTCTTGAGTGTGCCATCTTTTCTAAATCAAGAACTAGCAAAACCTTTCCTCCTTTTTTTGAGCCCTCCTGCCACCCAAGTGGCTGGTGTGCAGCTGGCTCTGAGGGCAGCAAAGGCTTCCCCTACACAAGGGAGCAGCCAAGGAGCTGCTGCCATCACCATCCCAGCCACAGCACTGGGGTGCTGAACAGCAGGTTGAATTTTGGATGTGGATGGAGATCAGAGCCTCCTCTGTCCAGCATTCGGTGCAGCTCCAACAGCTTCTGGAATTACCCTCCCAGGCTCTTTAATGCTCAGAGACCTCCCAGGTCTGTAATGCTGCTTTTTATCCTTGATGGAAATCTGGGGCAGAAGCTAATCATTTTATCCCAAATTAGGGAATGGCCTGCCTCCTGGCCTGGTTCCCAGACTGTCTCCATTTTGTTCCTGGGCAACAGCCAGTAGCTTATTTGATATATTGTTTCCCTAATTCCTGGCCTCACACTCCATCATAACTCAATGTCAGGAATGCCTCCCCCTCTCCACTTACCCACACATATTGTTCCTCCAGCCCACACCTTTTAATGACTGTCCCCAAACTGCTGTAGGCAGAGAGAATTTTACAGGGACAAAAAGCCACTGAACAAATGTTTTCCCAGTGCTAAAATTATCACAGGTGCCTAAACTATATGCTGAGTGCAGGAATCAGTTTATGATGACATGCTTCCAACCTCTGCCACAATCACAGGCTCATGGTCTAAGGGGTGGATGTTCTGAGGAGTAAATGGAGTGAAACAAGCGTGTACTTCTCACAGGCACTGCTCAGGGCTCATAGCTGTGCTTCTCTCCTCCTGGTAGCCCAATCTTAAAACGAAGCCCTGACATCACCAAATCTCCCCTGACGAAGTCAGAGCAGCTGCTGCGAATAGATGACCATGACTTCAGCATGAGACCAGGTTTTGGAGGTATGAAACATGCACATTTGTCACTGTTCCTGTTTTACACTGTCACTTCTTTATACTGTAACGTGTGCAGCAGTGAAGAAGCAGATTGGGTCTTCTGTGTCTAATTTTTATTCTGAGTTGTGAATTCATGGCACTCTCAGGGGAATAGAAGTTCAGTAAAATAGTCTTATGGATGAGCAAAAAGCAGAGTCAAAGGCATGGAAATGTGATTAACAGGCAATATATTATTCCTGGTGCTCAGTGATACTTTCCTCTGATAAAAATGTACAAATACACCTTATGTTTATTCCTGGATGATGGGAGAAATTCCAAGTTTTTGTCTTAGTATGGCTCTACAGGTGCATAATCAAATGACGTACCACACTTACTTCATTTATAACCCAAAAGAAAATATTTTGACTGCCTGTGTTAAATCTTGCTCACAGTTTTGTGGTTGTGTGCTAGAGCAAGCAAAGCTTTCAGGGGAATGGATAAAAGAGAACACGCTTTCTTTCAGCCCATAGGATTAGAGAATGTTGTAATTTATCTACCCTTTCTGGCTGACAGATGGTCATTCAAGTCCAGGATACCATTATATACTCTGATGAAAGAAGATTTTATTGCTAAATGCTCAATATGCCAAATACCAGCATGTTCAATTAATTTAAAAACATTTCAGCTTCACAGCAGTTCACAAATGAGAGCATTATTTCACTTGACAGCTCTCCTGGACTGTAATTGTCAGAGGTATATAAGGGACTAGTCAAAGCCTGGAGGAGAGAAAAAAGTTCAGAATCCCTATTACATGGGGTCACAGTTGGATCCTTCCCCTGAGGAGCCTCAGGCTCAGTGGCACATGCCTCTGTCCTGCAATGTATCCCCTCCTGTCACCCTTTCTTTTCCACAGCTGAGCACTGAGTCTTGTGAAAGTCAAATACACATAGCAGCTCTCATGGATGTTATTCACCTGCAAGGGGAGCAAAAGAGAGGGAAAATCTCCCACACCAGTTGTGCCACCACTGGTCTCTCTGTGAATGGATCCTCTTCCAGTAATCTGTCTCACCAGTCCTGGACCCAAGCACTGGAGATAAAAACAATTAAAGTTGCTTTTAAATCTTGGAGGGACACATGTAGGATGACACAATAAAAAGAGAAAATTATTAGTGGGTCAGTCTTATTACTGACTTTAATTGTTATTTGGAGATTTTTGTTGTGAATTCCAATCATTTATACTTTCTATTGGTTCGCTGTTGTTTCTCTTTCAGACTGAGCATCTATTTCTATCTGTAAGATAGTAAAGTCAGAGGATTGTTTTGTCTCACTAGGTTTGTACTTTGTCAACTCCTAATTTTTTTTTTCCCTAGGCCCTGCAATTCCTGTTGGAGTGGATGTCCAAGTTGAAAGTCTGGACAGCATTTCTGAGGTGGACATGGTAAGAGTCACAGATGGGACGTCTGGAGACCAAAACCCTGCAGGCTACCTGGGTTTGTGTCCGTGGGGTTTGAATACTGCCAAGGACAAACAGTCCTCAGCCTCCAAAGGCAGATTCATGTTCAATCTGAATCTGCCAACAATTACTTCTATTGACTTCATGCTACCATTTCATGGCCCTTGAAGCAGAAGGAAGAAATCTGTCATTTTCTTTTCTCTAGGACAAAATGATAAAACATTGCCAAGACTGTCTCAAAGGATTTGGGTTTCTATATTTTCTTAAATAGTGATAACACACTTAAAAGCTCTGAGGGGACCAATGAATGTGTTTGTTTTAGGGCACTTACATGCTGCAGAGATAGTCACTTTGGACAAGTTCTGAGGTAGTCAGGGACCAGAGAGCTCTCAAGGAAAATGGGGAATGGCTTTAAACTGAAAGAGGGTAGGTTTTGATCAGATATAAAGAAGAAATTCTTTACTTGGAGCATGGTGAGACACTGGAACAGACTGCCCAGAGAGGTTGTGTACGCCCCATTCCATTCAAGGTCAGGCTGCAGAGGGCTTTGAACAACTTGGTTTAGTGGAAGATAGCCTGCCAATGTTAGGGGGGTTGGAACAAGATGGTCTTTAAGGGCACCTTTCCAATCCAAACATTCTATGACCCACAGAGTCTCTCAGTAACTCAGGTTTTGCTGTGGAAGAGAAAAGAATCACTCCCCAGTATTGAATATTTTTCAAAATGTTTTGACTTTTCAACAAAATTATCAAACAGCTCTGAAGGTTTCTCCAGATTCTCTGTGCTTCCAATTAACAGCCAGAGGGTTAAGGAGCCTGCACTGGACCTCCTCCCATGCCTGAGCCAGGAACAGGGCTGTGTGGCAGCACAGCTGGAGGTTGGCAGACACACTGGTGGCATGTCAGGCTCCTCTCACTGCAGCTATTTCAGCTCTTGTGTGGGCTGGGATATCTGCAGTCATCTGACCTCAGGGGTGAGCATTTTCCCCAGAACTGGGGACCCTTCCAGCTGAGTCCCTGACTCCAGTGCTCTTGGCACCCCATCAGCTAGCCATGGGTATCCTGAGCTTTCACCTCTTCTGGTTGAGGAGAAAGCTTGTGAAGGTGGCCAGAGGGCCCCCAAAAAGCTTTGGGACTTGAAAGAAAAGTGAAAGAACTAACATTAAGGACTTAGAAGTTAAAGAAAATACCCAAACCCCAAAACAAACCTGAAACCAAACAAAACCCAAACAACAAACCTGTTCTTCTTCCTATATTTTTTTTAATCATACATTATGATTTTGGGTTAGTTCCCATGGCTTTTGAATACTGCCCCTGTTCCTTCTCTAATGTCATGTTGCAACACTCATCAACATGGGGAAACCACTAGGTGGCCTTGGGTTAAAAAAAAAAAAACAGGGTCGATTTTGGCTGTTAGCAAAATAACAATGGAGAAGGTTTTATATTTTCAGAATCAATACTTTTAAACTTGTGCAGCTTCACAGAAAAATTCCATGCAAGATCATTGCTTGCTTTTTAAATGAAGAAACATCAGTGACAGAGTTATTCATTCTGTACTAAGTTTAAGCTTGAGAGTGTTATGTCTGAACCCAGTAAATTCATCTGACCTGGTGGATAAACAAGCTGCAGCTGGTGATGCCCCTTGCAGCTGGGGAGTGGATGTACCCTCAGGAGAGGTGCTTTGTAGTTCATGGTTTGTCCCAGAGAGGAGCAATCACTGCTATGCTGATAAGGTGTACCTTGTGACAGAAGCCTGTTTGCTGCAGGACTTCACCATGACGCTTTATCTGAGGCACTACTGGAAAGACGAGAGGCTGTCCTTCCCCAGCACCAACAACCAAAGCATGACCTTTGATGGCAGACTGGTGAAGAAGATCTGGGTCCCTGACATGTTCTTCGTCCACTCCAAGCGCTCCTTCATCCACGACACCACCACAGACAATGTCATGCTGCGGGTCCAGCCAGATGGGAAGGTGCTTTATAGCCTCAGGTAAAACTGCATTTGGTCAATGCAAGCTATTAGTGGAAAGAGAAAGTGGATTCATTGATTCCTGTATTGTGTTTTTGCATGACTTCATACCAAAAAAAGGCATAAAAAAGAATGACTGTGCTGGCTATCCACAGACATCTGAGTGCCTGTATAAGTACATTTAAGTGCCAGTTGCAGACAGCCTGTTTCTGTGCCAACATTGTTGGTTCCACCACTGTCTCTTCACCCTGTGAGCATGGCTAGCCCCTGTCCCTTTTGGGAAGCTGCAGTCAGACGTGGCAGTCCCTCGGAGCAGCTCAGCAGGGGCTAGCAGGCTGCAATCCCCATGGGGCACTGCTGAAGAGGCAGGGCACATTCTAAATAGAAGGGCAGTGAATGGTAATAAAGAGAAGTCCAGGGCAGCTGTAGTTATCCACTTCACTACACAGAGAAGTCTCTGGGCTTAGCAAAATGTGCCATTTCTATTCTTGAAAGTAATAATGAAGAAGTATAAATTATACTGAGTATCACTTTATGATAAGCAAAAAAACAGAGGGAACATCCTTCACATGTGAAGTGACAAGCTTCAGAGCAAAGATATATATCTTCCTGCTTTTTGCTCACTTTTCATGTGAAATCCATGAAAGCTCCTTGCAGGAGATATTTTTGATAAACATTGCTTTGTCCTCTGGCTTGAGGAGTGGTCCCAGCCCTGCCTTTCTCCCTTATTTTCCAAATAGTTCATCAGTTGGCATAAGTATGAATGTTATTAAAGTGGGATTTTTAAATTTATGATAAGTAACACTTTCCTGCTTGGAGATGCTAAGTGAGGAGTATCTGTGTCATGATTTAACCCCAGCTGGCAACTGAGCCCCATGTAGATGCTGGCTCACTCTATCCTGGTGGGAGGGAGAAGAGAATTGGAACACTAGAAGGCAAAAAAACCTTGTGGGTTGAGATAAAGGCAGATAATTAGGCAAAGCAAAAGCCCCATGCCCAGTCAAAGCAAATAGAGGAATTAATTCACCGCTTCCCAAGGGCAGGCAGGTGTTCAGCCACCCCCAGAAAAGCAGAGCTCCATCACACTTAATGGTCACCTGGGAACACAAATGCCTTTATTCCAAACTTCCACCCCTTTCTTCTTCTTCCCCCACTTCAAATGCTAAGCATGATGCCATATGCTGTGGAATGTCCTTTTGGTCAGCTGGGATCAGCTGTCCCCTCCAAACTCCCTGTGCACCCTCAGCCTCCTCCCTTTTAGCATGGTGTGAGAAGCAGAAAAGGCCTTGATGCTGTGGAAGCCATGCTCAGCATTGAGGAAAATATCCTTGTGTTATTAACACTGTTTTCTTGACAAATCCAAGATGTATTCCCACACCAGCTACTGGGAAAAAAAAATTAACTCTATCCCAGACAATCAATTTGTCAATCTCTAAAACAATATAATATCTGTGCTTCTGTTTTACTTGGCTGCAGCTCCATCCAGATAGAAACAAGTACTGCCAAAGGACCCATAAAAAGCTGTTAGAAAATAAATTTCTGTACAATATTCTCATGCAAGAATGTCAAGATCACCTCCACAGCAATGAAATAACAAAATATCTGATAAATAAACAAAGCATCGGATGATAGATAATATATTCTGAAGGACAAAAAGAAGGAAAACCTGACTGATAGGAGGTCAGTATCAGCAAGACTCATAGATTTAACTAGTGAGAAAATTGCAGAATACACTGCTTGTGAAGGCTGTGGAGGTCTTTAGGGAACCTTGGTAGCAGCAGAGGTGAACCTGAGCCTGCCACAAGGTGAGAGAGTAACTTCTCAGCCTGCCAAGGTGTTTTATGATTCTACAAAAAAAAGTCATGCAAAGAAATTCTTGATTCCTAGGGGGCATCAGTTTGACAAGAATTGTTTTGTTCTTTGATATTTTTATCTTCTGAATATCAATTCATTTGAATTCATAGCCTGAACATTGTCTTCCTTCTCATTATCGAAGTTTTTTCTTCACTCAGCAGATTAGACAAGGTTTAGGTGTTCTTTAGGCCTTTGCAAAGTTTGGTCAGGTCCTGAGTACAATAAAAAAGGACAGGAATATGACATATTGCTCAGCTATAGCATGCATGCCTACACACTCGCTCAGCTGCCAATCACCTGCAATGCAGGCATTTATGGTTATCTAAAGAAGATGGGAACAGGAGGACATCAAACTACTCAGATCCTGCTCAGCCTTGTGCTTAAACAGTTGCCTGGTACAAAGTGGTGGTGAATGTCTTCAGTAGCAAATTGGCTGAGTTTCAGTATTTTATTCAGCAGCTGGTGCAGGTTGCAATGCTTCATGAATGCTGGGGAAGGACAAGGGCTCCCCACAAGAACAGACAGGTTGTTACTGCCTGTCTGCCTTGCTGAATGCCTTTGCCTGCAGATTGTACTTTTCCTTGGCATCTGCTTTTGAGGGTTCTTTGCCAGACATTGTTTCCTTATCTTGGAAACCACCATAGACCTCACTGGCACCTAAACTTCCAGCTGAGCCAAGCACTTTCACTCAAAGGCTAAATCCAGATAGGAAAGCAACATCAGATAGAACCCTCTCGTGCAGAAGGACTGACATAAGGGATTGCACTGTGTTTTTATCACTATGTGACAGATGTCTCTCTACCAATAACGCTTTTATAACTTATTAATTCTTTCCCCAATATGATTTATACTTTTATTTTCATTTACTTCGCTGCAGTCCAAACCAGTTGAGTCAAGATTTATGGTTGCTTCTGGTTCAAAACCAAATTATGCTATTAAAAATGTGATAATCAGGTTATAGCAAGGCCAGAGATTTTGACTGATGGGCCAGGGCATTTTGGTGGTCACTGTTGCATTCCAGCTCCAACCCTGTGCCCTCTGGTGGCTGATTCCCACTTGTGATCACCGGGTTCCCACTGAGCAGCAGGAAATTCACGGTGTGCAAGGAAAGTACCTGCATCCCTCATGGCACTACGATGGCTTTGATAAATGCAAATTATTTTATTGTACAAAGCATCTGTTTAAAGGACAAGTGTCTGCAGAGATATTTTTGCTGATTGTCAGGGGGGAAGTGTCTTTTTTGCCCTTTCTCATTTTCTTTTCCAATACTTTTGTCATCTACTTGCAATTTGTAATGGCCTAGCTTTCTAGTCACCTTTTTAAATGGTAGCTTGCTGAGAGGAAGGAATGGCTTTACCTAAAGTAGAATGGTTTTACCTGAATAGAAAGAATTTATTTTCAGTTGAGTGGTACCAGCTGTAGTTGTTTAATAAAAGACCAAACTCACAGCTTTACTGTTTTTCAGTCACATAAGAAGACATATTTTTAATGGAGTGATTTTTATTATTCCTAGAGTTACAGTAACAGCAATGTGCAACATGGATTTTAGTCGCTTTCCCCTGGACACGCAGACATGTTCCCTGGAGATTGAAAGCTGTAAGTAAAGTGAAGGTATAGGGGAGCCAGAAGCACCCCATGGGCACCCAACTGTGTTATACCAATAATTAATTATATCAGTAATTAATTATACTAATAATTAAACTGCTGCTACATTCATGGGAGCTCTAACCAAAGCCATCTGACTTCAACACCGAGAAAAGCTCCCTGCCCGTATTTTTTCACTAGAATTAGATGGTGTTTGCAACAAGTGTTTTTAAAAAGCGGCTGTGAGCACTGTCTTGCCAGTGGCCCTGAATGCCAGCCAGGCTGCCCTGCTGCCACCCCACCCCCCCAAGCCCCTGGGCCACTTGCCTGCAGGTCAGCAGTCTCCAACAGCACCTGTTTGCCCAGGTGCCCTCAAACACATGGATAAATGGCCGTACGCTCTTCGTGGGCACCATCTGCTCATCTGTGGTGTAGAAACCACAATGGGGTAGTGACATTAATTGCCGCCTTCTTATGCTTCTCAGTCATAGTTCAGATAAAGCCAGCTTATGCCCTTTGTCCAAGTATGATACACATATGAATTGGCCAGATTTCACATAGCAACATTTTAAACTTACGGCTTTTTCAAGTTATTTTCTTCTCCTTCTTAAGCTTGCAATGAGAAATACAATCTTAATTCTGTTTTGGTACATTTTTATGTGATTCTTTTCTCCCTGTGTGAAAAAGAGCTGCTACTAAACCCATCTTGAAAGGATTAACATTACTGTTACTTCCACATGTATTAAAAAATGAAGTAATGTTCATGTGTGTATAATAGGCAGAAAGTTTACCCAAGAGTTTTTATTCCTGCATGCCTCAGACCATTGATAGATTGCTCCTCTCATCACTCCAAGCTGGTTCTTTCTGCTAAGGCTCCCTTTCTTTGCTTTTGATTTTAGGAGGTTTACAAGAAAGAATTTTTCAATTCTGATGCAATGGGTTACTTGATACACGTGTGTGAAACTATGATTAGAGAAACAGGAGGGTTAACAAAACATACCAGGCATCAGGCCTGAGGGCTGTGACCATGAGCTAATCCACTCCTTGCCACAGCCATACCCACCACCTAGGTGGTGGCATTTGGGAATTTGGCCTTTTCAGCTGGGACCTCTGAGGGAGCCAGGAGGGCTGTGTGGACATGCCTTGGGCTGTGAGGATGGTAGCAGCTGTCTAAGTGCACTGTCCTGAGTTTGCTCTGCTTCCCTAGATGCCTACACTGAAGATGACCTTATGCTCTACTGGAAGAATGGGAATGATTCCCTAAAAACAGACGAGAGGATATCGCTGTCCCAGTTCCTGATTCAGGAGTTTCACACCACCACAAAGCTTGCCTTTTACAGCAGCACAGGTGGGCAACCAGAGCACCTGCCAGAGCTGGGGCAAGAAGGGGTGAAAACCCTCTCTCTTGACCTTGGCCGTGGAGGATTGTCCACTGGGTGTTCTTTCTGTGTCCCATCAGACCTGCCACTCTTCTATACCAAGCTGGCTGTCCCTGCCACACACTTCCATTGTAATGGTCATGTCTGGAAAGATAATCCCTCTTCAAGGTCACACAAAGTCTTCACTTGAATTACACTCTGTGATTGCATAGGTTATATTTTCTGGAAGATATCAGCCTGAGAGATGCTTTGACTTTTATAGTTGGTTCAGTACGGAGTTTTTTCTGTAAATTGCAATGACCTGCAACCTTAACTGTGCTTTCAGAGAAGAAAATTAGTCACTTTTCCCCTGATGCAGCATCACCCTATCTGAGAACAGTCTGATGTTGGGGTAACTCCTTTTTTTACTCTGTTTCACAGGGTGGTACAATCGCCTCTATATAAACTTCACGTTACGCCGACACATCTTCTTCTTCCTGCTCCAAACCTACTTCCCTGCCACTCTCATGGTCATGTTGTCCTGGGTGTCCTTCTGGATCGACCGACGAGCAGTTCCTGCTAGAGTCCCATTAGGTAACAACAATCCTGTATCAGCAGACCTGAGACAAAGGCTGCAACCACAGCCTTGACCATCAAGGTGAAATCCCTGGTGCCACAGGTGCTCTGCCCCCATGCTGCCTTGAGGCACAGAAATCAGCAATGCCACACACACATGCCCCAGGGACAGGGCACGTGTCCCCTCATGGCGCAAACTCTCCTCATGCCAAAAGAGTTGCTTTCCCTGTTTACACAAGATGCACCTGGAATGAATCAGAGAGCAAACATCCCACTCTGCTTTTATTGCTCTAAACAGGGACAGGGCACATGTACAGCCTAGGTGTCAGTATCCTTCAGAGTATCCAGAGTATTGAGTCCAGTATCCAGAGTATTCAGTCCAGTATCCTTCAGAGACTTCAGGGAGCAGGAAGGTGAAAATCAGTATCAGCAGCCCTGACAAAATTTCAGTTGAGTTTTGCTAGAGGAGGGAGGGTGGAGGTAACACAGCTGAACTGTGCCGTGAAGTTTAACTTGTTAAATTAGTTTGCACTGCAGTGTGAGGGATTCAGCTTCCCATTTTGCAGCATCTTTCTGAGAGATGAAGCCATATGTCACAGGAGTCACCACAGGAGCATAACTGTGATATGAACATAAATCTTCTTCTAAAGTGGATGCTTTGCCCTCAACAAAGTGCTGTTTGTTTTTTGCAGATTCTGAGCTCAAGCTTGCTTCCTCTTATTCCAGGCAACATGCCTCAGGATTTTATTTATTCTTAAAATCATATTCCTCAGTGGAGAGAATATAGCAAGACAAAATAGAGATGGCAATAGGGCAGTTTTTCATGTCTGAATTTAGAAACAACACCCGTTGCCTCAAGACATCATTAAAAGAAGCATAAGGGTGTGGGCCATGGCTTTTCAGAAGATGTAGGCACAGCCTTAACAGTATTTTTAGCACCTAGATACTCCTGTGAATTCAGTCCTTTGTGCTTATACACATAATTTCAACTTCAAGAATAATCACTAATGTGACATTATTAGCCCCTGAAATGAGAGGGCCATGAAGAGGCTCTCTCAGAGACAGGGTAATGCTGAACTGCAGGGGCTCCTGCCCTTGCTCATGTGCTCCTTGTGCTCACCCAGGGTGTAATGTGGGACAGCACTGCCTTGTGGGGCACCATTATTCCCTGCTTTTGCTCCAGTGAAGGCACAGACTAAGTGTGAGAGTCAGCTGGGGACTTCTGTGACTTCTCATGAAGCAGGACTTCCCAGGAGAAGTCCAGCATACAGAAAACAGATGGGAAATAGGTAAAAGCAAAGCAGCAGTTTCACTTGTGTCCATGCTGTGGAAGGGTTGAAGTAGAAGCTGAGATACTCCGAATTGGAGAGTCATAGAATATCTGGAGTTGGAAGGCACTCATAAGGATCACTGAGTTCAAATCCATGTACTTGTACCCCTCCAGGGACTGTCTTTAGCCTAGAATGGGGTGCAGCCAGCACAGGGTCAAAGTGCTGCTGCCTGGTGATAGGGTGGGAGGCTGCTGGTGTGGTGAGGAACCAGACTAGCAACACTCTGAGACCAGAATTAGAGCTGTGCTCACAAAATAGACAAGCAAATCCCAGTTACAAATCAGGGCTGCCTGGACCCTCCTCAGGCAGTGAAACTCATTACCCAAAATTAAAAAAATACACTGCAAGGTAAAATCAAATGTCAGGAAATTGTAACAGCTGCTGTATTTGTGATGAAGAGTCTGGTTTGAAAGCATCTTATGGTCTCTTCTGCTGGTGTGTTCCCAGGGATAACCACCGTGCTGACCATGTCCACCATCATCACTGGGGTCAATGCCTCCATGCCTCGTGTTTCCTACATCAAAGCAGTGGACATTTACCTGTGGGTCAGTTTTGTGTTTGTCTTCCTCTCGGTGTTGGAATACGCGGCTGTGAATTACCTGACAACGGTGCAAGAGCGGAAGGAGAGGAAACTGCGGGACAAGGTGAGGTTTTCTATCTCCAGTGTCATTTTATTGCCCCTGGGAAAAGGTGTGTCAAAAGTCTGGAAATGTTCAAAGCTCTGCAACTGCAGAGTGCTGCTCTCAGCTGCCTGGGGAAAATGCAGAAAGACACCAGCAGTGAAGCACTGTGGGTTATAAAGATTTGCTACACACAACCCATGCCCAAGCTCACTCCTCTTTCTTTGGAGTCTGCGCGGGCTAACTTCAGTATAGTCCTCCACTGCCTGTATTGATGGGATGGGTCTTAGGATTTTACCTTTAAAATTTTTTTTATAATGTAGATTAAACCCTGTGGATAGAATCAGTTGGATTCTGTGTTTTGGGTTTCAGATGACATGACAGATCCCCCACTTTTGTCTGTGCACAGTCTAAATGTATACAGTGGTCCCAGTTTTCCCACTCTGCCCTTGTTACATTAAATTTTAACTAAAATTTCAGCCTAAGGGGGTTTCTCTCCAAATGGAGCAGGCTTCATACATTCCTTCCTGTAGTTTCCCTCTGTCTTCCTCTGATTTTCTCAGCTACAAGGCACAGGTCCAACCTTTATTTGCACCCTGGTACCTATGCCTAAACCAAAGGAGCTTTTCCACAGACAGTCCTGCTCTCTCCCTGACTGCAGCTCTGCCTAGCAGACATGGAAGTGGAGATGGAAAAAGCTCCTGCCCAGCTCCACCCTTTTGTTCTCCCTTTTTTAACCCAGCAGCCTGGATCCCCCAGGCCTTTCCCCACCTCTTTGGGATGGAAGTAGGAAAGGGATGTCTGTGAGCGTGTGGACACAGCTCAAACCCTGCTGCCCCTGTGTGTGCCCACAGCCTGCCTGTGCGTGCAGCCTACCTCAGCCCCGGCCCATGATGGTGGACGGCAGCTACAACGACGGGGACGTGAACGAGCTGGGGCACTTCATGTCCGAGGATGGGGACAAACAGGACCGGATGATGGTGCAGCTGGCGCTGGGCTCGGAGAGGGGCTCGGCCAGGAGGAAAAACCAGAGATACGTCAGCATGCGGATCGACACCCACGCCATCGACAAGTACTCCAGGATAATATTCCCTGGGGCATACATTCTATTTAATTTGATATACTGGTCCATTTTTTCATAAAGATTCATAACTCCTGTAGTCACAGGGCATTGTGACATTAAATGAAAGTACAGTCTCATAGGCTAACAGAAAGAAAATAGAGAATTGTTTTATTTGGAAGGAAGATTGATTTTTTTCAGGATTTTATTTTTTTTTAATTAGAGGCAACTCATCTGTGGCATAAATAATTGTGGAAGTTTCACATGTCAGCAAAATATAGGATATACAATCTAAAATTTTATACTTATTTGAAGATGTGCTATGTTCCTTCTTGTGCCTCACAGGCCACTGTAAACTATTTAAACAAGTGACTATAATTGCCAGTTGCTTATATATGGTGCATCCTCCATTTTGTGCCCCTGAAATCCCAATTCTCTGAGTACCTGAGTGCATGCATCTCTCCGCTCAGCAGACTGACCACATTCAGTACCAGTAAATACAAGAATATGCAAATACTTGCATGTTTGCAGGATGAGGTCAGAAATGATAATTACAAACACAAAATACCCAGTGCTGGGAAAGGCTTTGGCAAGATTATTGATGGCTACATCTTTTACAGCTTAATACGTGACTCATGTGCAGTACTGCACTAACAGATCCACATAGCAATACTTTCAGACTTCTGCTTTGTCTTAATAGTATTTAAAACATGGAAATATTTCCAAACTGTCTTGACTAAGTTTTTAAAATATAGGTTGCAATGTACATTTAACAAAGAATGAACAAAAGCCAGACTTCCTGTAATGCTAAGCAAATCCTCTGGGAAACACAGGAGCTCTCCCTGGATCTGCTTATTTGGGTCACTGGTAGTTTTGCTCTTGAGTTTCCTGGGAATGGGTTTCTCTACAAAACGATCCAGTGAAGACAATCTGTTGTCTATGAAAAAAAAGCTGAACTACTTCAGGAGAAGCTTCTTTCCTCTGGTACAGTCTGGGCATTACCAGCCTGTATAAGCCTGAAAACCTGTTGGAGCCTGCAATGCCAGCAGTAGTTGTACTCGCTTCCAGGAAAATCCAGGTTCATCAGTAGTAAGGACTTTACAAGAGATACCATGCCAAAACCTTTGGAATGAAGTAAGAAAACAGCTTCCACCATAAGACAGCAGCTCCATTGCAGACACTGATACAACTAACAGAATCTGCTTTCATGCTGCATGGTCCCTCAGCATCCTGCAGCCCACCTTGCCCCCAGAGAAGGCTCAGCACCTTCCAAGGCAGAGCAGGGGGCAACAGCTGGAGCTGGGGGCAGTTGGCACTGACTTACATCCCAACTCTCCAACACTGTCTGCAGAGCAGCCAGTCAGTGTGAATACACTCCATATGGAAAAGGCAGAGTCTGTAATACAGAAGTGATAAAACAGTTCAGAAAAACAAGAATCAGTTGAATGGAATCAGGGGCGTTTACAACACCAGCAGCACCAAAGGTGTCTCAGAATTGTGATGATTCCGTTTTTCTGCTGCTACATGATATACACCTGTGTTCACAAAGCTACCTGAGGCTTTGCATTCCCAGGACTTTAAACACACACACTCTTTTGCACACAATTGCAGAATTCATTACTGCCCGCACAGCAGATACTCTTGTGTTTTACAGGTGGAGCTGCTCTGAGCATCAGACCAAAGCAGCTGTGACTCCAAAAGGAGAGTGAATCTTCTTACATGACACCTGCCCTGCCTGTTCTGTCACTCTACCATCAGGGGTGTGACACAGTCATTGCAGTTGTTTGAACACTGCTGGTTGTTGTTTTTATTTCCTATGTAAATAAATGTTACACAAACATACTCAGCATTTCTTACAACTGCTAAAATTGTGACCTGAAAAACTACCTACACTCATCTCACACACAGCCTACACTCCATAGGTAAGGCAGTAAAATCACAAAAGCTAAAAATCAGAGTTGGAAGGCATCACCCATAACACACTCACCCATAAGATAGTTCTACTACTTATTTCTACAGAGATTTTTTTTCATATGCACATGTACTATCTTGTACTAAACACTATCTTGTACTAAACACTACCTTGTTTTATCGAGTCCCCTTCATATCATATTATTCTCCTGTAAGTTTTTTCAAGATTAAAAAAATGCCTTTAAAAAAAAAAAAAGAACACAAAAATCGTAAACATTTCAGTCAAATGAAAGGAGAAGGGTCACTCCGGCAAAAGCAGGTGAAAGGTTGACTACCAGGTTTACTCACCCTACCTTACTCCTTATTCTGATGACAACTTTCCCCACAAATAGATTTCTTGGGCAAACTTGCACAGAAATGTATTTAGATTCTCAGTATTGCAAGAACCCATTTATTTCTACAATTTAAGAATAGCACAAACAGGAGTGCCAGATTTTATAGTAAGCTCTTCAGCTCCATAAGAAGCTTAATGTTCTGTAGTTTTCTGCAGTACAGTACATTTCATTATAGACTCATTAATCTCATACTACATACATTATTTGGCATCTGATCAGTGAAGATACAAATGGGAGCTGGACTTTTGAATTCCCTGGCTTTCAGTGGGAACCTAGTTTCCAACTTCCCATGTGGTTTTTCAAAATTTCCCTCCCAGCACAACTCCCTAAACTGATTCCCCAACCTCAGTGTTTGGATTTACACTGTTAATTTACTTGTGTTTTATTTGGGAGACTCTAGTGCCTTTTCAGTCTTATATAAATGTGTATATACATGTATTCTATAACTACAGGATGTGTCATAAACAGTCAGTGTTTGCTATCAGCAACTGTACTCATTAAACATATATACATATGCACTTTTTTGGC
Organism: Dicaeum eximium; assembly: GCA_013396995.1. Classification (NCBI taxonomy): domain Eukaryota; kingdom Metazoa; phylum Chordata; class Aves; order Passeriformes; family Dicaeidae; genus Dicaeum; species Dicaeum eximium. Next base: position 767,675 of record VWZP01008070.1, on the reverse strand, counting down.
TTTTAACCTTTCACTGTATAGGTTTTGTATGCAATCATTAACACTCTGCTCCTTTCCACTTCTACAATAAATCAGAGAGGTTTGTTTGCTTTTGTTTATTTCTAGAAACACTCAAAATCACAATAAAACTTCACATTTGTACAGCATCGTGTGTTTTCTACCTTCAAAAGCATGATCTCCATGAGTTTATACATAGAGAGCTCAGGACCTGATTCAGATGAATACCAAATGCATCCTTAAATCTGGTTGTGCTCGTAGGGCCGGAGAGTCACAGTTTCACAAGCAGGTCTCTGATAAGAAGCCTCCATGCAAACTCCAGATCACCATGAAGATGACACTCAGTTTTTCATCTCTGACTGTGTGTGTTACAGTCCTCTTGCTTTCTTCTTGCTTTGGGTGATACTCTGCAATTCCTTTGATATTAACCCAAAGCCCAGCCGGGAATGAGGCTGTGTGCAGAAAAGGCAGGTCTGTGTGTACTGTGGATAGACACAGGTTCTGCCTGTGAGCACCTCCAGCTTGCTTCTAGCTTTGGAGGCTGAACCCTTTGGTAGTCTGTAAGGAGGATGATAATTACTGATAGGGAGTAATTAGGAAGCAGCAAGGAGGCAAACTTGTCTGAAACTGAGAAGCTGTGGATATCCCATCTCTGGGAGTGTTCAAGGTCAGGCTGGAGTAGGAAAATAAATGGTATGATTGTAGGAGTAGTGAGAAGGCATGAAGAACTAGATGGTCTTTTAGTCTCTCTTCCAACCTAAACCATTCTGTGATTCTCTGAAACTCTACAGCTATTATAGCAACAGCTGGCAAATAACGAGGGGCACAACATTTCAAGGTTTCAGCGGCAAAAAACCCACTTTAAAGTTACAGCCTATTTTTATACAGTTTTCAAAGCCATCGTGTTTCATTCTAATTGGTTAGTAATTTTCCTGCCACTCAATTCATTGGTTTGAAGGTGCTTTCTTGTGTACGTGCCAAGACTCTTTACACAGGTGTTTACATACATTCTTCACAGATTCTCATGGGATAGACTTTTCATTTCTCACAGGCACAACCTGCTTTTCTCACAAGAATAGATGGTTATGCAAACTGATTTTCATCCCTAGAATTCTTTCTCATGGGAACTTAACAGGCCAGCTGTTAATTCAGCTCAGCAAGGCCTGATTTTTTAAGGCCTTTCTTTTATAAGTTTTTACCTGTATGCAACATAAACAAGAGCACCATATTCTTACACTATCCTCAGCCATGTGGACTTCATTAGGACTGAAGCATTGGGCTTCTCACTTTATTTTTAAATAAGGACATTAGATGCAGTTGTAGCTCAAGAAAAATCCTCAGTGAGTTTGTCAGATACTTTTGGCTTTCATTAGTGCCTAGAGGAATCTAGACCAGCAGCAATCTTATCCAGCTTTGGTTTAGTATAGTTTGGGTACAAGCACTTATGCAGGATGCACCTTTGTTCCCCAGAAGGAACAAAATGTGGGTGGCAGCAGCAGTCAATGAAACAGCCTAGTGAACAAAGGCTCTGTAGAGGGCTGCTACCTGCAGGACAAGGAAATTGCAAACCTCAGGGGCAAAAAGGAAATAATGTAGACTGACTTTTTCTTTGTTATTTCAAAATTATTTATTCCTAAACATTTTGCTCTAAATAAAAGTCTGTCTTCAGGAATGCTGTTAGCAAGTTATGAGATCATTCAATGAATACTAGAGAGACTTAAACAGCTGATGTGTCGTGCCTCTTCCTCAGAGGAACCCAGTCCTACCCCTTGTGACTGCAATGGGAGCAGGTACAGAGCACTCACAGTGGGGGAAATGATTACAGAAATAATATTCACAAGAACATAAAACTGCTTCCCACTTACGGTTTCAAGAAAGACTGCTGGGCTCTTCTACACCAGGAACACAGCAGGTTGCAAGTTCTCTCCTTCAAATCTTTTAATAAAAAATAAACCCATCACATTTCATGTTTTATTTTTTGTTTTGCTTTAAACCAAGTGTATATTTTACTAAGGTTCTAAGACAGATACTAAATAAGGAAATACAGTAGTTTGGTAGGCTGGCATAAGCTTTAAGTTCTTCACAACATCTGGACATCATCACCTCATCTTTCACAGCTGTGATTTGCCATCAGCAGTTCAGACAATTTCAGCCATTACAGTTCATTACCTACACATTTTGATTCATTACTGAGAATACTGTTCCTGACAAATATTCCAATATTCTTAAATTACAAACCACTTGGGAAAGACTGCAATTAGGGTAACTTAAAAAGTATGTTGGCTATTTTCATATACATGTGATTTATGAGCATAAATGACTGAAAATCAAAGTTTTATTCCCACAGGAACTAAAATTCTCCCATACATAGTATCACTGTGATAGTAAAACTGCAAGGTTATGTCCCAAACTGCTTTAGTTCTGGACCTCAAGCATGAACATTCTGAGACCAACTGGAATTAGCTCACATGGGGAGTTGAGAAAGGAGGCTGAACAAGGATTCAAGGATTTGGCAAATGAAGCCAAGATTACATGACCTAGTGTTCATGATAATCCCAGTTCAAACTGGAGGCTAGACTAGCTTTAGCCTAACAGAGATCCCTCAGTGCTAGAAAATTACTGAGAATGCTGTTCCTGACAAATATTCACAAGCTCACATTCTGACTTACTCTATCAATTCCAGCATGTTTTAACAGTTAAAACAGCCATAAGATCATAAAGACTAACATTAAATACTGTATTTGAAAAGCATTAACCCTCACAAACTAAAATGGAAAGCTTAAACCAGCCTCAATCTTACATAATTGTAACAAACTAGAGGGTAAAAAGAAAAAATCAAAACATGCTATTCAAAATCATGCAGAATCCCAATACTAAGCAAAGGACAAGAAAATTCAATCACAATTAAATTCCTTTATTAGTACCAACTAATCTTTAATCAGTACTTCAATTCCATTTTAATTCCAGCACAGAATGAAGACACGCTTTTAGTTCAGAGAAGTTTAATTAACTGATCTTGGATCTGATGCAGCCAAGAAGTCTGGACAAAGAGAACTGAGAAGGCTTTAATGCATATCAGCTTGTAGGAAACACAACAACACAGCATGTACTATCTATATGGGATCCAAACACTCCATCTTAAAAACAGCAAAGCAATGAGTTAAGCAGCTCTTGCAGGAGGAAATAAAAAGTCACCTGTGCTAAGGAAATCAGTGCACTACCCTGTTAACCCAGTAGATCTTAATGAATTGCAATTGTGTCCGAGAACTGGCAAGGCAGACTGTAAATGAAAAGTTAAGGACAAAGTTCCTCTGATAAACAAATTAGAACAAATTTCAGTTTGATTTAGTATTCAACTTACTATCCTGGACACATCTATAGCTCAGAGTCCCACCTTCAATCTGTTTCACACACCCATCTGTGAAAACAGTTTGCTAATGAAAGCAAGGATACTGGTGTAAAATTAAAGTGAATATAGAAATCAATAAACTATAAATGCTGAACAGAATTTTAGAGTTTACAATTTAGAGACTTAAAAAAAATATTTCTGAAAGACAGTTATTCTGATTTTCTGAGGAATACAGCTTGCATGCCTTCCTTTCTGAAGCTTACAGTAATACCTGTGCTTAGGAAAACATTAATCAGTAAGTTGCTTTCTCACTCCATCTGTCCACTGACTCCTTTTCTGTGTACTCATGAGATCCTTTTACCAGTGAATTAAAAGACATCCTAATATGTTTGGGCACAGAAAACACCATCTCAATAAAACTGCAGTATCAATGTCCCTGGGAAGCAAAATACCAAAGATTAAACAGACTAACCACGCAACACACAGAAAGGACAACTGGCAAGACACAACAGATCTGCTGCTTGGGACACAGGAACAAACAGGTTAAAGAAACTAGTTACTGCACCAGCAGTCCCCACTGCAAGCTTCTCTGAGCTTACCAGAGAGCCTTGCACACAACAATTTATTGCTGCATGGCACCACACTTATAGCTTTGTGACAAAGATTTCCACTACTTTAGCTAAATTTATACACCTCCTTCAGATCAATTAAGCTAATGCAACACCTTGTGTGGACACCTCTATTGCCTCAGAGCACAATTCTTCTTGCAGTAGTTTAAATGTGTTAATTTAATCACATAAACATTTAGCTGCTTTCCAATTTTGTGATCCATGACTTCTCCACAACACCCCCAAAATTTATTAGGAGGCAAATCAATGTGTTTCAGGACAATCAAGCTCTACAGACTGCATTCCCATACAAACAGTCCTCTTCCATTACTAGAAGCTACTGTTATCAATCCCAGGTGTATTTCCAAACCAGGTATATTCCACAGCCCCTCCTCTCCAGTGAAACCAGCTCATGTTTCAAGTCCCCATCTTGTCCCAAGAAAATTGACTGACAAGAAATTCCATAAAAGCTTCACATATCAGATTCAGCATATGATCACTGAATGAACAGTGCTTATTCTAGAACAGAAAACTGTCATACTTTCTTTATAAGGAATATTACTATAGCAATACAAAGAAAACCACTGACAAGGGATCTAAACACTAACACTGCAAATCAAAGAGAATGTATTTGAGATCTCTGTATGAAAATCATCACCATAGTGACACAAACATTACAGCTAGATGAAATTTCACATTTTTTGAAAGCAATTATGCTACTTCTCCTAAAGTCCAAATTAAATAAAATCATAATTTCTTCAGCTATGTATTTATCCAGCCCCTACTGGGATTTAAATACAGCATCTCCATTAAGTCAATCCTACTGAGAATGTTTTAATCAAGTTTAGTGTGATGCACACGCTCCTACACCAACACCAGATTCTTTTTTAGGTTCTACTGGATTTATTTGCTCCTCTTCTTTCAGCTTCACTTCTCTAAAATCTTTCCTGACTTCTTCTAACAGATCTGGCTTGAAAATGACATCCAGTGCTGTCATTGCCAAAGCTTTCGCTGTGCGCAAGGCATAGAACTGAGCAGTCTGTGACCCTGCAGAAAAAAGTAAGAGGAATTTCAGGTTAGCTTACCAATATTAAACCACTTGCTTACTGCACAAGGGATATTTTATACAGCAAGATTAAGTTTCAGCTGCAAGAACATTTTCTTAAAAACCTACTTGCATGAAGTAAACCTATATTCCCATGCCTCAAAACATTTTTTTCTTTTGCAAGTACTTCATTTTCTGCTACTGATATAAACAACTAAGACTGAGAACAGGAAAGTTGAGTGTTCACGTTATGCTCTTTAGAAAATGTGGAGTTTCAGAAGCTAGCACTGTTATGTTTCCTAAGTATTGTATTTTAGGAGTAAAAATTACTTTTATCTTTTGGCTCACATTTAGAAATTCTTCTGAATATGCTGTGATAATCCTTCTAATTTCTTTGTTCTAGATGGTATTATATTTTAGTATGAAGAGTGGTTGTCCTACCCATATACATATAACCTCAAACATAAACCCAGAAATTCTATATTTGTCAGCTTTTTCTGCAACTCTACTATTAATGTTAATTGTCCTCACTTCCACTCACCTGCAGCTTCTGTGTACTGCTCAGTATGATTCAATGCATCAGAGCCAATATAAAAATAAGGATGAATCCCAGGGACCACAAATGTAACATTTCCGAAGTCCGTGGAACCTAGAAGCAGCATAGAGATTTTCTTAATGAAAAAGTGTTGGCCAGTTTTGAATGCTCTAAGAAAATGTATGAAAGACATTCTCTCCAGCCCAAATCTAAAATGGAGTATCCTTTGCCCCAAATAAAAACAATTCTAATGAGTCATTATCCATACAAGTATCTCCTGTCACCAAGGTGTTTTCCCTAACTAGCCATCTTCAGGTGCTGCTCTCCAGTGCACTTGTGATCAATGATCAGTTACTGCACTGCAAGGAAGATGTATCAGCATGTTCTTACTCCTTTTACTGCTCATTTTCATCAAGCATCTCCTGATAGTAAGCTGTTAATTCAGAAACAGGAAAGCTGCAAACCTTGGGAGTGTCAGGCATTTCAGCTATTTCCCTCTTAGAGCCCTTTAGAACTAGGGCCAACAATTCCTGCTTCTCACCAATATGCAAATATTCAGCATTCTGTAGGGGACTAAAGTAGAAACTACCTTTAAACAAAACCAGATCGAGGGTAACTGTCTTTACCCCCATGTGTTTTGATTATTCTCAATTATGGGAATCTCAACAGCACAGGCACCCTTGAAATAAAATCAGAACTAAACTCCAGACAAAATGCTAGGGCTTTGTAGACAAACACCTGAAAGCAATGCTGCAGATTTTAATGATGATTCTTTCACTTTCACTTGATTCACAGATGCCTATCACTTTCAGTATGTTATCTAGCACCTATCTCACAGCCATATCTACTGAATGGTATCATCCCAAAGTAGACGATTCTTTATAGTAAATCATCCAAGAGTCTACAATTACATCCCAAGTGGTTTTGTCTTTGTTTTTCCCAAACAAGCAATCCACTCATTATTCGTTAAAATGACGTTTCAAAGCTGGAGAAATCAACATACCAGCTACTGTGAAATCCAGGTACCAGAGGAAGCACTGTTTTTTATCAGGGCAAAATAGGGATGACCCACTAAGATCTCAATTAACTTTTCTGGGGCCAGAAACACAAGAATTTGTTTCTTTAGCAATGGTGTATAAAATTTAATTTTAACATATCAGGTAGCCTTTATATTGTGATACTTTATGAAGAGAAGATATTGCTAGTGCTTTAAAATTTAGTAATTAAATGATTGAAGCATACAGATTTTACCTGGGAGGTTATAGTTATTGAAAGTGAGTCCACAGAGCCTACATTATGAGGACAAGAGTTTGCTGTTTACTCTGCTTACAGATAACAGAAACAGCAAAGCTTGTTCAAAAACATCTCTTCCCATAAATTCAGGATACATTTGAAGAAAATCCAACTCTTGGCACAACAATAAGTTATTTTAATTTCCAGTAGTTCGCACTACTGATTCATTCTTTGGTCAGTCTGGACAGACAAACCAGAAGTTCTGCATATTCCAGACTAAACCAAGGGTTCTAGACCTGCCTTAATAAGTCCCAATACACAAACTGCTGCAAAGACTGTGCTGCCCTCTTCCCTACTCTCACTTAGCAAATGAAACATTAGAAATTTCACTGCATCATAGCTCTCAGTCATGTCATTCCTCCTAAATTTATATCCAAATTCAATGTACTACCAGTTGACATGTTATTTTTGCTGAGGAGAAGACATTTAAATTGAGTATTTTCTAGTAAAACGGAGAGGCAAAATCCAGGCAGCTTTTAATAAAAATGTGACAGCTAAATCTTCCCCTCTAGACCCTTTATAACATAGCGGTATGTTTAGAACAAGAGGTGTTCCAATAGTTTCCATACAAACATCTGAAACTGTATGTTTGCTAGACACATACAGGTTGGGATTCTTTCTGGAAGCATAAGTAATTGCAGTTATCAATGCAATATACGTAATCCTGTGCTACCTTCAATAGAGAGATATTGGAGTTGCAGCATCTCAAAAATATATCCTGAAGCTTCTTCAAGTCACTGCATATTTAATGGAGTCAGTATTACCACAAACATGAACAGAAGGGAAAACACAAAGATCCCAGGAAACATTTATACACAGTCCCAAGCTTCAAAAGTGGAATTTTCAAATACACTAGACCTTCTTAAGATTTTCTTTATCAGTTTTGTGCACAGGAAGCCAATAAACCCCATGAACACTACATTTTGACCAGATTAAGTTATTACAGGCGTGGGTGCCTCAACTAAGACACATTTAACTAAGCCACCTGCTTTAGGAGGTTATGGGTATCCTGTAGTAAAGCTACTCTAGGAAGAGCAGAAGGAGGAACAGGTCCTGGCACCTGGTCCAAGCTAGCTCAGTCTCCTGTTATGTCACATCTCCCTGGCTGTGTGCCCAGCGAGCAGAGCTGCCTGGAGCCTGTGACCTGAGGTACCCAAGGAAGCCTTGGTGACACTTATCTGCCTAGAGAGATACCTGGGAGCAGAGCCACACTAATGCCCATGCAGAGGTGGCAGCGAGTACGCTCAGCTCTTAACGACTGTTCTGCTGCACACACATGGAGAAGCAACTGAGCTATCTTCCTTCCCTTTCAACAGAAGAAACTGACATCCTAAAAGAAAACATTGAAAACCACGTGAAAACTAAACAGAAATAGAGGTCTTGAAAAAGATGACACAAAATACTCAACCCCCACCTCCCAGAAAAGGGTAGCATACAAAGTTCCACTCCTATGGCTCTGGAGACTGTGCTTTGTTATCTCTCCTGAATTCCCACTGCAGAAATTCAGAGGAGAAGCTGTGGAAAGAAAATTCAGTGAACCCTACCTGCAGTGTGAGGTAAAAAAAGCAATTGCTCAAACACATTTTGACATTTGACATGCAAATCAAGGACACGACAGCCATACAGGGAGTTTTGGTTTAAGCAAGTCAATGGTTAACATTAATCATATATCATTACATATGAAAGCCCTATTGCAGCTGGGTGCCTGTGAAACATTCACTTCAATAACTCTGAACAAAACTATATTTATGATCATCCTTACTACAGCGGTTTGGAGGAACCAACCAGAAAGCTGCACTATAGTAAACATTTTGAGGTTCCTTGGCTCCCTTCTTTGGCTAAACAAAGCAGTAAATCTTATTTGTATTACACTGAAGAAAGAAGAAGAAATCTGCCTTAAGTTATAATTTGGTTTTAAACACAAGACAATAACCACTGTTTAATCTGGAAGGGAAGTAAGAAACAGAAAAGAACCCATCACCATTAGATACCACGAATATCATTAGATACAGTGTCTCCCCTACCCACAAAATGAAGTTTGCCATTCCTGAACACCAAATTTGTCCAAATTCCAAAGACAATCTGCATTTCATATAGAGAAGACAAGTACCACAATCAAACTAATTAAAATAACTTTTTACTGAGAACAATATCTTCCTAATATTCTAATATTATCCTAATTTTCTTAAGGCTAAAAGTATGAGCAGAAATTGAGATTTGAACAGAGCTCCTGTAGGAAGATTCTGAAAAAAAGTGTTAAAGATATCAAGAAACCCACCTAAGCATTAAAGAATTCCCATTTCTGTTACAGCTCGGAGACCAAAAAAGTTAAATAGTTTGAAACATAGTCAAGACCCAAAAGTGAACACCTACTTGAAGAGCACCCTTTGGAAAAAACAAAAATCTTTGTTGAATGCATGAACTAAAATTAGAGGCATATAATTACTTGTTAATGAAAATATTAAATTAGAGTTAGTGAGATACTTAAACTTCAATTTATAAATCTCTCCAAAATCTCCCTCTAAAATAATTGTTAGATTCTAGTAGATTTGTTTATATATAAGCTTGGAAAGCATTATTAAACATGGCTCCTAAAAACAAAGTCTCATCCCCATTTATAGCAAACCAGGATTCTGTATTTTAAAGCCACAGAATGAGACACAATTCATTACACATCTTCATGTTCTCAGAAAGACTGCTCTCAGCCTTCCATCCTTTCCCCCAGCCAAACTGTTTATTACTTGAAATATTTTCAGAACTATTATCAGAAGGTGTTTACTGCTTTTCTTACCTGTTTTTAGCTTCTACAACAAATACATAAACATAGGCCAGAGATATAAACCTTCTACAGAGCTTCAGCTTTGTAATTTGGCTTTTTCTTCTGACCGAACTGTGTTTAACTTAGTTCTATTTTGTTATTTTATACACTTGAGGGTTGATCAACCTAAACTTAAGTCACAATGAAAAATGCAGCGGAGTTACCTGACAAACCATTCAAGATAGCATCTTCTGATATAAAATCTATTCCAAGCTTCTTTCCATTCTCCTTGTAAATTTTCTGCAGGCTCTTATTTGGAAGCACATTGTAGTAATCATTTTCACCGCCTTTTATTTCCACCTAGACAAAAACCCCAAATTATTCTAAGTTTTCTTCCAGTGTAAGCCAGTTCAATGTAAACAATTTGAAGGCCAAAAAAACCCCTACATATCCAAACTTCAAGTCCAAGGCAAAACAGACGTAAGTGCTAAGTTTCTTTCAAAAATACAACATTCTGCCAAATATTACCCTCAATCAAAACACAGATGGTGTTCTATTCAGCTTGCACTAGACAGCCAAATTCCAGAAGAAAGGATTTCAAAATTTTATCCAAAAATAGGAAACAAATATTTCCTGTAACAATGTCTAATGATTTTGCCTGCAGGTACTACTAAACTACATAGAAATAAACATAAGCTTTTATCTAACTGTATTACCTTTTTTTAGAATGCTTCCAATAACTAAAGCCCCATTCATGAAATGGCTTCACACAGGTAAGAAATTTGAAAACAAATGGAAAAAACCTGTCAATGTCAAATTTCAAAAGAGATCTTAACTTTCATTCTGCATAAAGTGCATTTTCTGAAACTCATTTCTAGATATAATGAAGGGGACACAGCAGGAAAACAACACCTAATGCCTCAAATAGACTATAAAAGTGACATACTAATATTCACATACCCCACACTATTTGTTTTGATGATCACATACATCCTTTTTACAGCTAAATTAATCATAAGCTTGTAATTAACAGAGCAAGTAGAACTATCTATCTTAGCAACACAAGAAAGGTAATCATATTGTTTGAACCAGCTAGATGAGACATACTTCCATTTACTAAAAGCAAAAGATATGACAATACTAACTGAAAAATCACTCAGTTGCTACATAAGCCTGCTGTTTAATGGGGTAATGGACCTAATGACCAAGAACATTGGAAAAAAACAGACAGAAGACCCAATACCTGTTTTGCTTGTTTCTACAGGTGAGGTTTGCCATCAAGCCTCCCAGGTCTCTGAGCCTAGCAGCACTATCTGTAGGATAGAAGCATCACCCAAAGCAAAACAAAAAGAAATTACAGGACACTTAAAGAAATTTAATGTACATGGGATCAGGCAGGATGCATCCAAGGATGCAGAGTAAGAGAAGCAGATATGCAGTCTGGGAGCTATAATTTTTTAAGTGTCACTGAAACAAGGATGTTCCAGCTCACTGAACAAGAGCTGAAGGTCACATCCTCTTGAAGGGCCGAGAGAAGGTCCTTGGAAACTACATACTCCTCAGACCATCCTATCCTGAAGTTCCCAGAGGGATTACAGAGCAAATAAATCCTCCTAGGACTCATGCCCAGGCTCATGAATCACAAGGTGATTATGAACAACCACCATACAAGATGGAGCTCACTTAAGAGCAGATAGTGCACGACCAAGCCTAGCTTTGCATGGCAACATGTCTGGCTCAGATGACACAAGACATGCAAGCTCCAAGTATTTTATAATCAGTGGCACAAAATGCCACATTGCTGCCTATTACCTGTAGCACTCATCTGCAACTGGTGCCGTTAGTGTTTTAGTATTTTTACTACTGATGTAGACAACCCCTGTGAGACCACATCTGGTGCTGTGTTTGTTTGGTTTCTCCTCAAATCAAGACTGGAGCTAGGCCAGGGGAAGGCCACCAAGACGATTAGTTGGAGAACATGATGTACAAGTACAGGCTGAAAGAACTTGATCTGCTGAGCCTTCAGAATAGAAGGTTGGTGGGGCATCTTACTGCTGTCTAGAGTTACCAGATGGGAAGGGTACACAGAGGCAGAACCAGACTTCTCAGATGTCAAAATGATGCAACAAGAAGCAACACAGGAAATTCCCACTGGATACAACAGAATATCAGAGGGTTGATGTGGGAAAGTACCTATGGAGGTCATCTTGTCCAGTTCCCCTGCTCAATCAGGTCACCTCGAGCTGGCTGCCCAGAACCATATTGAGGCAGCTTTTGAATATCTCCAAAGATGGACACACTGCAATCTCTGCAGGAAACCTGTTCTAGTGCTCAAGTCATTGCAGCATAAACTTTAGGAAAACCCTTGTTCACTACAAGGTGGGTAGAGCACTTTTTGAAAGAGGTGGTAGAATTTCATCCTTGGAAGTATTCAGAAGTCCACATGGCACTCAGCAACCTGCTCTAATTGGTCCTGCTCTGAACGGAGAATTAGACCAGATTACCTCCAGAGGTCTCTCCCAGCACAGATTCCTCTAGGATTCTGTGGCATTCTATTTATAAACCAAAGCTTTCTTTCAGGACACAAAGCAACAGAACAGCAAAAAGTGTAACAGTAATTTAGATTTACTTCAGTTAAACACTATGCAGACAAATTAAACTTGGATTTCCTGTTCTGGTCTGTGTAACAGAAACACACGACAAGGAATATATTCTTACCTTGCATCCTGTGGCCACTGCTGCAGACTTGAAGCAGTTTTCAACCTTCTCTGTCAGAACAGAAAGCTCTTTCCTTGAAGGAGCACGCAAGTAAAACTCTAGTTCAGTGTAAGAAGGAATGATGTTAGGTTTCACACCACCATTTTTTATTACACCTGCAGAAAGGGAGAAGTTGTGTGGTCAGTGTTAAATGCAATGGCTTGATTTTCAGACCCGTCATGAAATTCCTGGGTCAAGAACTATAAATATATAAACAAAAACAATAAAACATCAGCTGAGCATGAAATACAAAGAATGTAAAAAATGCAGTATGTGGACAAAGTTTCCTCATCATGTCAGATTATGTGGAACATGTCTCCTTCAGCACAATTTCACAGCATTCTTTGGCTAGACATCTGTTTTACATCCCAAAGTCAAGCCAAACTAGCATTTCTAATTAATCCCCTAAAACTCATTGCATTGGAGTCATAAAGCAATGTGTCTGCCAACAAGAAAAAAAAATTGCTGTAAGGGCTAACTTGGATTCCAACTTTTAAATGTTTCCTCAGTTAGAGTGTTTCCAACTTGTTTTGTGAGCTTGAAGAAAAACTGAGTAAGTTTCTTAGCAATACTAGAATAATGTATGTATTGCAATGCACAGAAAGTTCATTTAGATTACTCATATTAATGCTTCAAAAATATTGGAATGTATAATACATGTAGCTTTAATCACAAGTGCAATTTGAGTTGAAAGCACTCCCTCAAGGAAATGTGTGACTAACTACATCTTTTACCATTACAGCATCAAAGGCATTACCATAAAAGACAGTAATATTTAGATATTTTGACAAGAACACGTTGTACATCGCAGTTCCACATTAGATGTCATTGCACTAACAGCTAGTTGCTTCCAACAGGGTGTTTCCCTGTTTCTACCCTCAATTTCTTGTATGTGGAATTAGATTTGCTTTCTGTAGAACCTGAGAAACTTCTACCTTAAATGGAAATATTGCAGAAGTTACTGATGTGTATCACTGAGGCCTGAAGAGACAACATTAATTTGTTGCAAATAGGCAACAAAACCTTTCTTTTGGTGCAGAAAACCCATGAAGATTATGAACTTCACTTCCAGTCTCAAATACAGTCAAAATAAAAAACAGTGTTGAACTAATCCAGTATCAGTATTTGTCCATAACAATAGGAACAGCTCAGATGAGAGGGACAGACATCACAAGAAAGGAAGCAGTAAGTATTCATGCAAATTTGCATGACACATACTCATAACAAGCTTTCTCAGAACAAGCAGCTTCATGAGTAAACAGCTTTCACTTGTCTCATCCAGCACAATTGTAAATGGAACTGGAGAGAGTCTGAGTAAGTCTACAGTTAAATCTCAATACAACTGCAATATGGACTAGACAGCAGACCTGAATTACAAATAGGCTGCCTGCACACTATTAGTAGCACCCAATTTGCCCTTCTGGATGGAAGCTTTGTTTACAACCTGTTAATTACAACTTCTTGAGCAGGAAAAAAAATTCTACATTGCCGTTTTTCAAGGGGGCAACATATACTCCCTTCATAAGCAGGGAAGAAAAATAACATCAAAATCTCACATGAACTCAAAACAACAATATTTCAGTACATGAAACATTGGTTAGAAATTCTAGACTTCAGGTCATGGAAATTATTTCAGCTGTTGTTAGTGGGTTAACACTACTATTTTTAGGATCACTTTATTCAGTCACTGATTATACTGCAAGTCTGTAACATGAGATCTCCTACACAATGCTATAAAGAAAGCATACCCAAAATTAAATCTCATTCCAGCTGCTTGTCCTTTCCCAGAAGTAATTTAAATATTTCCACTTTGAAAAAGCAGGTCTATGACAGCAGTTGTATCAACACAGTAATTTCAGTTTTGCTGCTGGTCAGGAAGCATTACCTCCAGAAGGCTTTTCTAGATACTTAGATTCTTTGCCAACATTACCCATGTAGCCTTTAGAAACTACAAAGAAAGCAGTATTTAGGGGCTTAGGCTTAGATTCAACAGAAGACTTAAGCATCTTCAGCCTTAAACCCACAACACAAGGGCTGCAGACACCAAAACTCTTAACTATGTGCCGTGTTTTCAACAGAGAAATAGGCTAGAGAAGGTTGTGCCCACTGTCTGAAATTCATCTGGCCATGCTGCACAGCAGAACTGCAACAGCTTCATCTACAGTCAAAAGGATTAGGACTCTATCCAGATATCCTGGAGAGAAATACACACTTGTATTATATACAGCATAAGCAGCCAAGACACATAATGATCAGCTCAGAACTTCTGGAAGGATTTTTAGCTCATAACAAATATTCCAAATAAACAGCTCTACGTTCAAAAGTCCTGTAGAACTGGCAAAGTTTATTAATTTCAACTTGGAAGAAGTTGTATTGGGTGCAATAAGGAACCCTGGGTTTATAGCTATAGGGCAGCTTCACCTCACCTTTTGAACCTTTCTCACTTTACAGGTAGAAACGCATGATGCTGAAGGAGGACAAATCAAGCTTAATGGTTAACATGTCTTACTGCAAAATGGCCTTTCTAATCCAAGTACCCACTAGATATTAAATATTAGAATACAGTGAACATCTAGTTGATTAGGCTACTAACAAGGACTATGATCTTCTGCCATCACTTGTTTTTTTGTACTTCAGCAAATAAACTTCATTCCAAACTACTAGACCCTTCCAATAAATGTCATCTAATTAATGGACTGTCTACTCAAAAAGTGATGCAGTAAGTAATACTTCACTTTTTGGAAGCATTTAATCTGACACCTTTGCAAATCCACATATGTTAAGGAGTTCAAGGTCATGTACCAAAATAAACTTTGAACTTTTTTCTTTTTTTTTTTCCCTGAACTGCAACTTCAAGACTTAAAACTGGTCTAGCCTTTACCTGGGCATTGGAGTCCCCTTTCAAATCTGACCTCTCAGCCTATTTTGAGCAGTTAGCTCTGGACACTGACATGATTGTAAAGATTGCACACACCATTTAAATGAAATGGTGCTGTTTCATAATATTTGAAGTGACTATACTAATTTAGTGCTTTAGTGCAATACTTTGGAGTGTGTGATATTCTATGTTAGTACTTCAACAGCCTAAACTCTTACTTGCTGGACATTAGGTTTAACAAAGATCTCACCATGAACTCTCCAGGTCGGTTTCATCTGCTGTCTTAAAACAGACAGATTGTTGTACGCAAGAACAGCAGCATCTAATGCATTAACTCCTTCCCAAGGATAAGCAGCAGCATGAGAAGCTTTTCCATAGTATTTCACAGTCACACTAGGAAATAAAAGGCATTGCTTATTTGTTTCTCATTCACTGAAAAAAGAAATCTTTGAAATGAAAAACTTCCTTCTGTTCCCACAAATATACGTTATTTAAATTTTGTGCAGCATAACACCAAACAATTTACCTGGCACTAGACTGTTGCACAGACAAACTATCTTTGAGTGCAGAAAAACACTGAAAGATTTCTAGAAAACCAGTAAAATGGAATGAGCCAATCTAAGAGCCAATCAGGCAAGGGAGTTACTGGTAACATATCATTATATAGCCTTTTCCTGAAGAGTACGTTTCACATATTAATTAAATTCATCCACTGCTTTTTTTTATACTGTCTGACTGTTCTGAGACTTAAAGTTAAAAACACTCTTCTCAGAGGATAACAAACCCTTTTCTCTGATTCAAAATTGGAAGTTGAGCATCCTAATTCTTGTCAAATAAAATGTATACAGTATGTAAGATAGCAAAAGCACATAAGATCACATATAACCCACATCTAAATAATGAAAGTCAAGTTTTACAAGTATGGAAAAGCACAGCCTATTGTAAAATACACATTATTATACTACAGCAAGGATGTTCTCTCCTGGCATCCTTCAAAAAAGGTGGTAGAAAGGCTTGCAACAAGGAGAAAATCTAATGCAAAGGCTATCCTCCAACTTCACAGAAGTCATAAAATATTGCACCTTAACATATCCAGTAAAAATTCATGCTTTGCTTCATCTGAGGGCCATTAATATTAGCCTTACAAAATAACTTAGTATTTCAGACTCTTTGAGAGTACTTTACAAAAGAG
This sequence comes from Dicaeum eximium, assembly GCA_013396995.1. Classification (NCBI taxonomy): domain Eukaryota; kingdom Metazoa; phylum Chordata; class Aves; order Passeriformes; family Dicaeidae; genus Dicaeum; species Dicaeum eximium. The sequence continues at coordinate 751,263 of VWZP01008070.1, read as the reverse complement.
GAAAATATTAAATACTGACATCTACATATAAAGTCTCACTCTTTATAAAATACACAAAACCATCTGTACTCCATACCCACTTTATAGAAAAAACTTCATCTTTAAGCGTTCCTCCCACCCTACGACACAAAACCTGTCTCTTATCCAGCCATGCCCAGCCTAACTTGCTTGTCTCTTTGTCTTACACAAATGCCAACCTCACCAGTTATCCTGAAGTGACCCCTCGTGCTCAGAACCATGCCACAGCTGCAAGTTAACACCAGCACTTAAATTCTGGATGGCAAAGAGGGACACAGTGTAGTGTACTGTTGCAACAGGAAACATCTCTTACTACTGCTGCAATCCAAATTAAGCATGCCTTTTTCTATCCCCATTAATCCTCCAAGACAGTCATAGAACCTATTCTCTAGACTAGGAGTTTTTTTTTATTTATTATCGTTAAGAAATCCATGAAACTTGTCCATTAATAGCCCAACTACTACACTGCAACCCCTAAAATCAATTCAAAAAGATCCCTGGACATTCTCAAAAAAAATGGAAAGAAGGCAAAGTACAGCAAAAAGTCATGCTGCAGTATTCTCCTCCACAAGGAATATGTGTTTCTTATTAAAAATTTTCTTACAGCATTCCTTTACTTGTACTTCTTTTGCTACACAAATGTCACAGACGCTCAGAAAAACCCAACAGATTTTGCAGAATAACACCCTAAGCCAGTTTAAGAATACCAGCAGAAGAATGAGGATCCTGTTTGTCCAACAATAAATAGGCTGATTAAATGAAGGGTAAATGAATAAGAATCAGCAAACTTTGCCATGTATTCACCAATTATCCCAGTCTGTTAATCTTATTTCAGGCACAAGCCAGCTTTCAGAATTGCAGACACAGCAATACTAGCAACTTAGAGATCACCAGTCCTTAAACTCCCTGCAAACAACCAAAGATCAATTAAAATTAGAAAAACTGTCTTTCTACCTTTGAAACCTCGTAATTGCATACAATATGACAAACTCAATATTTCAAGCTTTTGGAGGTAATAAGTTGTTTCAATCAGCCCTTCAATTCCATGCCTCCTCCACGTTCAAAGGTTTAAAGTCTATCTAGGACTTGCATCCTACTGCAGACCTCAACCTCTGAAGAGAGATTTCCAAATCTTACTGTATCAAACTCAAAAGGTTATTGCAAGCAGAAAGACAAAGCTACATCTTGAAGATTATAAATATAGTCTTAAAGTAAAGCAAAGGCAAGTTGGCCTAAGTCTTGAAGGAGGTTACAATAACCAGTTAAGACCCTTCAGAAACACAAGGAAAGAACATAGCAGAGAACTGGCCAGGTGATGAAGGCTAACTCTGTCTGTTTTACCATGAAACTTGGCAGTAACAGAAGCAAACTATCCACTGGAAACAGCCCTGGTAAAAGCAAAATGGCCAGTAAACTCAAGCATATCACAGCTGGACAGTAGCACAACCAATTTGAAAACAGTTCCCAGTACAAGTCATAAATGACTGGAAAATTAGTTATTTAAATAATTTAGAATTTATTCTGAGACAGTCAAATGTAATACTTGTAAAAACTGTTGCACTGGAGGGAGTTTACTAGTGGAGTCTCTGCAAAGTAAGACCCTGGGATGAGGAACGACATAACACAGAGAATGTGACATAAAATGTAGGAACAAAATCTGCTGGCAGACTGCTGCTGGGACACTCTGGAAACAGACATTTATAACACCAAAGGAAGAACAGCACGGCCTTGCAGACTGGCTGAGCAAGAAAAGAATGAAGCTCCAATGTATTTTTTAAAAATCATGTACTTAAAGACAAAGCATTTGCCTAGGAATTGATTGCTTGAAAATAACTGAAGAGGAAGTCTCAAAAATGCCAGCTGTCTCCAAAATTATAAGGAAACACTATGGTCCCTGCTGAGTAAGATCTAAGGCAATTGAACCTCATGTACTGTGTACAATTCTGGGGATGCACATCCAGCAAGGTGTACTTTAAGACAAGTGACTCAAAGCACAAGTGAGCCAGCGCTGCCTCTGAACATCAGGGCTAACCAGAAGAAGACAAGGTACAATTTTCAGAGAGTTATACGGCTGGCATTTAAGGGAGCTGTGTCAGGGTAGGACTGTTGTCCATCCTTACACTGGGGTCAAACATGAAGTAAGGACAGGTACTACTTTGGATCAAAACCAGAAAGTTTATGTGAGAATTAATACACACAACATGGCCGTGACTAAATTTAGCGTGGAAGTTACTACAGATCCAAACTTCAGTCAGGCTTAGCTGCCCAGTTCTTTGCAAAAGGAGAAAGGCAAACCTGAAACACCTTCCAAACTGATTAAACATGCATAGAGGACCACATGACTGGCATTCAGGAAAGCACAGAATGACGGCCCTTGAGACCCCTGCAGTTGCATCTTTAAATTCTACTTCAACAGATGGCATAATCACATGAATGTTTAAAAGAAACTCCTAGAAACATCAGAAAAAAAGATAGATTTTTGGGATATGTGGAAGATTATCTCAGATCAGTCAGGGATTTGAGCACTAGGCTGAACACGGCATTCCGAAGAATGGCTCAGAGTGCCGTTCCTTAACACTAACTGGCTCCTTAGCTGAGTGCAAATACCTTTGTCTGAAGGGCACCCGCAAGGCTTCGGGTTCAGCCACTGCTAAAGCAAGTCCCCCTTCTCAGGAACGGGACAAAATGCTAATAACAAACCACCTCTTTCCACCTGAACCCACTCACTCACTCATGCTCGGCCACGTCGGGCAGGTAAGCAGCGTTTTCCTGCGAGGGGTGCGCCATGAAAACCACATCCAGGCCATCGAACGCTCCAGCCTTGATCAGGTCTATTTTGCCTCCTCCTTGCTCTTCCGCGGGCGTCCCCAGCACCGTGATCTGCGGCACAAAGGCACAGAGAGAGTCAGAGCTGTCCGAGAGCGCTCAGCCCCGCTCCCCCAGGCGGGCTCCCACCTGCACGGCCGCGGGCTCCGCCAGGCTCTCCAGGGCGGCCTTCAGGGCCAGCGCGGCGCCGGCTCCCACCTCGGCGATCAGGTTGTGGCCGCAGGCGTGCCCGAGCCCGGGCAGCGCGTCGTACTCGCAGAGGAAGGCGAGGCGGAGCGGGTCCCGCGGGGCCGCCGTGCCCCAGTCGGCGCGGAAAGCCGTGCCCAGCTTGTAGCGCGGCTGCACGGCCCAGGCGGCACCGGGCACGTCCCCGCCGGAGAAGAAGCCGGTCAGGGCGTCGTGCGCCCGGTGCTCCGCGTACGCCAGCTCAGGACTGCTCCAGATGTCGCGGCTCAGCGCGCCCAGACGGGCAGCGTTCAGATCCACGCTCTCGCACGCCCGCTGCTTCAGCGCCTCCAGCGCGGCGGCGGCGGCGGGGCCGCTCTCCGGCGGTTCCTGCGGCTTCATGAGGCTTGGGGAGCAGGGGCGCCCAGCTGAGCCCAACCTGCCGCCCGGCGCGGCACCTGCGCTGCCGCCCCCTTTTATCGCCTCTCTTCGCCGCGAGGCGCGATGGGAAATGTAGTTCGAAATCGCTGCCTGGCCTACAGGCGACGCCCAGCCAGAACTCCCCGCCCCAGCGTGCCTGGCGCGGCGCCCCCGGCCGGCCGGCGGAGTTTCGGGGGCCCGCCCGTAGCCGGTGAGCGCTGTGCTGCCGGGGGCCGCTCGCTCGGGATCGAGGAGAGAGGCGGAAGGGTAAAGGTAGGAAACTCACGAGTTGAGATAAAGACAGTTCCACAGGGAAAGCAAAAGCCGCACACACAAGCGAAGCAAGGAATGAATTCGCTGCTTCCCACGGGCAGGCGGGTGTTCAGGCATCCCCGGGAGAGCAGGGCCCCGTCACACCCAGCAGGGACTTGGGAAGGCAAACGCCATCACTGCAAACGTCCTCCCCTTCCTCCTTCCCCAGCTTTATATACTGAGCATGATGTTCTATGGTCTGGAATGTCCCTTTGCTCAGCTGGGGTCACCTGTCCCGGCTGTGTCTCCTCCCAAGCTCCCCCAGCCCCTCCCCAGCCTGGCAGTACAAAAATCAGAAAAGGCCTTGGCTCTGTGTAAGCCCTGCCCAGCAACAACAAAAACATCTCCACATCGTCATCGCTGCGTTCAGCACAAATCCAAAACACAGCCCCATGCCAGCCATTGTGAAGAAAATTAACTCCACAGCAGCCAAAACTAGCATAAACTATTAGAAAGATAAATTACGTGTTGGAAGAATTGCCTTGTTAAACTGCAGGGCTTGGTGTGCTTCAGTGATCTCAGACCTGGTGGGGAGAGGGTGGTGTTAAGAAAGCTTGGGAAGAAGGACATCCTACTGATAGTGGGTAAAAAGAATGCAGAATTTACAGGCCACAAGGACATTTGGCAGAACTCCCACTATAAGAAAGAAACGAACAGAGGCAATACAGCAACTGTGCTGAAATCAGCTCCAACTGGGTGAAATGTAATTCTGGCAGAGGGAGATTGTAACCACCAACTCAGGGCCCCCTGACTCAAAAGAAGGGAAAGACTGAGTATGTGGATTAATTAGCACAAGAAGAGAGGGACTCACTTAACCAATGAAAAATAGAACACTAAGTAATAGGAAAACTATGTAACTTGTAGCCAAGGTACAATCATGCCTTTGCTAAAATGTGTAAGTAGTGAAATGTTTTGATAGTGGATTTGCCACGCAGCACCCCTTTCTGTGCAGAGCTGTAAATAAATCAAATACCTGACTCTGAGTGTGGATTGACCTCTTGCACACTGGGTGAAAACCTAATTTGGCACAACATGCTGATGGGACACATGCCTTGTTACATACACGTGTTACCATCACAACACCCAGAGATTGCATTCAAGTGCAAGGTGTGTTGTGGCTCTTCTGGGCTTCGAAACACACTGTCTTCTTAGACATATTCATTTTTTTTCCAACCAGGAGCCCTGTCTGACTGGATTTAGGTTTCATCTTTACATTTGTCTGGGATTTCTGCAGTCCAGGCCTGTGAGAGGCAGCTGATCAGTTTTTAGATATAAGCAGCTTAGCAAGGAACCTGCCTATTGAACCAGTTCATATCTGACAAAAATTGAAGTAAACAGGAACAAAATGAGAAATTCTGGTGGGTTTTTTTTCTTTCTTTATTAATTTAATTACTAGAAATTCCTTTTTTAATAATTTATCCACTGTATTCTTTTTCCACAACTTTTCTGTCAACTGGAGGGGTGCTTTGGTGTGCTGAACTGCAGATTTCCTCTCTCCACAGAAGATGGGGGAGGTTCTTTTCTTAGTGACACCCAAACCCTACAGGACTCTCAGTCACTCCAAGAAGAGCTCAGGCTCCCATGCCTTACATCTGTCATGAGCTATTTTTACCCTTGAAACATGCTATGACAAGCATTATGGTTGTGGTCAGTTCTTTCCTCCACCCCCAAATTCTTCCAAGTGGAATTAAGCTGTCAACCCCAAAATGTGCTGAACTTAGTTTGAACTCTGGATACATGTTGAACTGTCCTTATGGACACATGCAGTAAGTATTTGTCAACAGCTGAGGGGGCACATACTCAGCAGAGGGTCACATAATTCAGATCTCTTTGCCAAGAGATTTTTAGGGCTGGAAGCCCTTTGGAGCAGGTAGAATGTTCCTGAGGATACTGCCAGGCCAGCATTCTTTAGGAACAATCACTCTAGGCATACATCAAACTCAATCACTTTTGCACTCATGGAAAAAGCTGCCTCCCACTTTAAGTTTTAGCAAGGAGAGGAAAAAAAAAAAAACCTCATGTATTTTTTCTTCCCAGGTATCTGATTCCTTGAGGCACTACTGTTCACTGTATAGTTTTGTATTAATTCCATGAAAACACAGGGTCCTGTTGAACCTGCACAGATTCATTCAGGACACTGCAGGGCTTTAAATACCTGCTCAGTAGTGTGGCATTACAGCTGAGGATGCCAAGCCTCAGAGCCACAGCTAACAGGAATGGTGATGCTTGGCCACAGAGCAAATGGCACTGTGGCAGCTGCCTCCAAACAAACTGGCTGCTTTTTTGGAGGGCTGAAGGAGTAGAGAGTGCACAGGAATGCCAGCACCTGAAAGTGGGACAAAGTTAGCACTGGCTCCTCCAGGAAAATGTAGCACTCATGGGGAACAGCTAAATTACTTTTAGGGATTATGTTATCTGCTCACAGCTTGCAGTTTTCCTTTCCAACTGATATCTCAGATAATCAGAGGCTTGAATTACTAATGTGACCACTATCTCATTTTCTCAAAATTAACCTTTAGAATATAGTTGGAATCCTCTTTGTCTGCTGTGAGGATTTGTGAAGCATGCAGCACTAAGATAGCAAATAATTTTAGAAATTTAAGCATTACAGAGTTTACACCGGCTTGAAAAATGGAAATTGAAAAGAAATGGATATTTTTCATCTGGAAACAGTTTTGCAAGACGCACAATAGGTCTCTGCTTCCAAAAGTTCACAGTTCCACCATGATTTTTCCCTTATCCGGCCAAGAATTTGTGCCACTCACCAGGCTGCCTTTGGTATTTGTGGGACCTTTACCTGAGCTGATGCAATTCACTAAAATGGCACCAAAAAGGCTTATTCAAAAAGTTATGTAATTTCCTGTTGGTTTAGTGAGTTAAATTGGGCAAAGTTCCACGAAGAGCCAGGACAAGGAAGTTGTAGTGAGACTAGGTGTGTGGAAGCATGAGCTGCTCAGCCACTCTGATAAATCCTACCCTGACAGAGCTGCTGGGAGCATCAGTGTCAAGGACAGCCCACAGAACTAAAAATAAGCACAGCTGCAGCATGTATTAAAGCAAAGTGGGGGGCTTGGTTGTGAGCAAAGCAAAGAAACATCTTCACATAAGCTGAAGACTAAGCAAGGCCACAAGATTTTAATCTGGCACAATAAAAACAGTGCTATGACTCCTGAAATCAGACCAATTCAGGAAAGACAAAGGAAAAGTGTAAAGTTCTTTTATTCATAAAAAACAGATGCATGTTAATGAGGCTTCTATTCCTTTAATAAAGAGCCTTTGCACTCCTATTCTTGTTCCTATTCTGTCTCCTCATCAGTATGTGTTGTTTCTATGGAAGAACCACTGGATATTTACCTCAGAGATAGGATGGTACCTTTCAAATTTGCAATAATTTTCTTGCTCCTTATATTAGAAAATTTCAGGTCTCAGTTATTACACTATCATGTTTTTTCTTCTAATTTAGGAGAGGGCATCAGTATTTTAACCTTTTATGTTGATCTAAAAATTCATTCAGTATCTTCAAGAGGAGGAAAACATTTATATTGAGTACCTTTGTTTTCTATAGGTTGTGCCTTGGGTCATGATTACAAAAATATATTATAGTCAATCTAAATTGTAAGTCTACAAAATGAAAGGCATATAACCATAACGTGTTGTTTTCTAAGACAGAGGAAAAATACTTGTCCATTTAAAAAAAAGGTAAAAAATACTATGATGATATTTTGATTGTGCTAAAAAAATTATAATGGAGCATTAGAGTGTTTAAAATACTGTTCCTATATAGATGAAATACAACCCGAGCAACATTTCTTTGAGAAAAGCAAGAAGTGTGTATATATTTGTTCATAAATAAACAAGAACAAACCTCACAGCTGCTAATTCAATTCATATTCCTGGAATCAGGTTATAAACATATGCTTGTATTTTTGTTTTGGAGGGTGGATGAAGTTCAGTAGCTTTCCATTGGTCTAAAAGAAGGAACATCTGTTGTGGCCATAAAAAACTGGATGTTTACCACATCCCACATTAGCAACATTAGGCATTGAGGTTGAAATCCTGGTCAGACTGAACTCGGTGAAAGTTTTGCTGTTAAATTCTGGGTGGCCTGGATTTCAAGCCAAAATCCAAAGCTTTAGAAACAATAGCACAGTGAGTATTAAAAACAAAAGTAGGCTGTTGCTGTGTGTAGGAGCTATACGCTGGCCTGCCTAAGACAACATCCCAGGCTGGTGTACAAATAGCTTTATATTAGGAAGTATGTATCAAGATATACAATGCTACAACAGTGAATCCTGTGTTTAAAAAGAAAGCATGGTATGGACTTCCTTGGTCAGATCACAGTATCAATAGCAACACAGAGCAGAAGAATTTTAAGGAACTTAGGAAGAGAAACAACTTGAGTCACTGAAGCATACTGTGTCTTTTAACCATTACTGGATCAGGGATGCCACTACACGTCTTATACATTTCTTATTAAGGGAAAAAAATGCAGGGTAGGTGAGTTCAGAAAAGTGAAATTGTCTCCCTGTAGACATATCGTTCCCACCACTTAAGAGTTAATCACAGTGAAGTCAAAACTTCAGAGCAGACTGAGACAGAAAACATGAGCTTATTGTTCCCTCTTTATGTCTGGTTACATCATGTACAATACTCAGAATTAAATCTGAAACCCCTCACACAGCGTGTTTTATTAGCTATTTGATTGAGTGGGTAAGGCCTCACCATTTGCCCAAATGCTGTGAACCTGTACCAGAGAGGTAAAAGACGTGCTTAGAGCTCAGCCACCCTCACTGAGAAGGCAGCTGTGGCTATTTGCTGCTGCCCCCAGCTCTTTGTGCCTGCCAAAAACGCCTGCCACAGCTCTGGTGGCAGAATGAGACACAAGTGCCTCTGAGCTATTTCAGTGCAAAGTCCAAAAGCTTAATTCAGGCTGCCCCCACCCCCCTTGGCATTTTATGCTTTAAACACTGGATTTTATCCTGAAGCAGCTTAGAGTTATCTATGTTCTCAGTCTGCTGACTCCACTATGTGGGTGGTATCCTCTGGGAGACAGGCAATAATATTTTAAACTGACACAGTTATTTTCAAAACAATCACTTTCATGTGCCATTAGCCACAGAGGCTGGTATAAGCTTTGCCAGCTTTAGACTGGTTTAACAAATAGTACTTTTCTATCTGCTGCAGATTTTCATTTGCACTCTGAACGCTGCAAGAACGCAGCAAGGGCTTAGCTGTAACTATTTTTGCTTTTTTTTTTTTCCAACTGGGGTGAGATTGTTTTAACAAGGAGCATCAGTTAACTCCAAGAAAAGTTCAAAAATTGCCTGACTTAAACATTGCAAATTAGAGCAGATAGCTCTATTAAAAAGATAGGGCTAGACAAACTTAGATTTCTTTCTTTGGTTTGTGTCTCTGAAGATTAACATAAAACTTACCAGGGGGTAACTTACTATGGGGCTCATAGAAGTATGCACAGCATAATGTAAACAGGGAAGTAAATTACTGATATCCAAGACTCTTAACACACAGAACTTACTGACTGCTTACTCAAATTATACTTTGATAACAGCAAGAAAAGTGTCAAATATCAGAGATCTTCCCTCAGCAGAAAATGCCTCGGAATCCTCACTCCTCCAATAAAAAAATCCTGCCTCAACTATGCTCTTTTATTTCATAAACTGTTACGTTTTCATATGTATTTTAATCTGTGATATGGTCATTATTTCACATTATACTATAGGTCAATTGTTATATTTGTATAATTTCTGTAGTAGCAGCATCATTACAGTCATATTGCTGTCCCAGTTTGAAAAGATTTGTGATGAAAACAGCCCAATCACATATGTATCTCTTCAAGACACTTGATGCTAAAACAGCTCCATTACTGACAATATGAGCCTTTTTTTGGGTTTTATTTATTTCAGTTTTATATTATTTGTAATATTATATTTGGTTGTAGCTTACATGCTTAGTTCCCTTCTTCCTCTAAGAGGCATATTTTTCTTAATTAATATCAGATAAATTCAGTGCTTCATTTGACAGCATTGCTGCCTTAAAGACCTAGAAATAAAACAACATACTTTCGAGACAATATTAGTATAGGAGGTAATACAAAGGCTGGTCTTTATTGGAGGCCCCCAAGGGACAGATATGGAAAAAATGCTCACCCTGCACAGGGTGAATGTCTACCCTGCACAGGTATAGTTTTATAAGTTTAGCAAATGAGCATAATTGACAAGACTCCCCAGTTAGAAGCACAAGTGATTAAATAATCGCCCCCTTTTGGTTCCACTTCTTCTGTAGCCCCCCCCCCCCCCCCCCCCCCCCCCTTTTTCCCCATACTTCGTTAC